>JBBBDQ010001182.1:252500-262500 GCA_037127315.1 Ascarosepion bandense
TGTGTGTGTGTATTATATATATATGTGTGTGTATTATATATATATATATGTGTGTGTTTGTGTGTATTATATATATATATCTGTGTATGTATTATATATATATGTGTGTGTCTGTGTATTATATATATATATATATATGTGTGTGTGTGTGTGTGTGTGTGTGTGTATTATATATATATATATATATATATATATATATATATATATATATATTTTAATTGAGTTGCGAATGTTAACATTTTATCAACGTTAAAGTTGCACTTTCGCCATATTTTTGGGAAGTAGTAAGAGTCGGAACTGAGACAAAAAAAGCATTCAGAATATTTAATTGTATCGTGTTTCAGCTCTTCGGGCGAACAAAAAAAGGTTTGTCAGATTTCGTCAAAGATGATTTTAACCTGAACGATCAACCACACTCTAGGTAACCTTCCGACGTCACTGAAGACGTGCTGATTGCCATCATGGAAAATACACCAAAGATTTCGACGGAAGTGTCAGCTAAGAGTTTGAACATCAATATTTCAACTGCCTTTCGGCATTTGGGTTCGTTTCCAAACTCAGCACGAGGGTGCCATATATATATATATATATATATATATATATATATATATATATATATATATAATTTATTTGTTTAAACATTATTTTTGATGGATACTCGTATTTAAGTAGAAAATCTATTTTTATAATTAGACAGTATATTTCTATATACAGGGTGTTCATAAAGTTTGTGTGCACTTTTAAATTTTTTTTTTTTAATCATATCACCCCGAGCAAGGCGGTAACGCCACTGATATGCAGGGGGCTACTTAAGAGTGAAAAGATTGGAAAAGAAAAAGCCGGAAACCACATCCTAAACAGGGAACAAAGGATGGGCCTTTTCACCTGTTCAATAGACGTGGGTGGAGTGTGAACCGGGGATAGGCTGGTCTATCTACTCCAATTGAAAAATTAAAAAAAAAAAGAGTGAAGATTGGAAAAGAGAAAGCCGGAAACCACATCCTAAACAATTTATAACTTCATTTGTATTTGCCATACAAATAATTTGTGCGTGTATGTGTGCGTCAAGAAATCAGTCAAATCCGACATATTTTGATGGATACTCATATTTTAGTAGATGATCTGTTTTTTATTTATTTATTAAACATTATATTCATTTAAATCCATTTACCGGTCTGTGTACTCAAGAAATCTTGTTAGAACTCATATTTTTCTGAAAAGATTTCTCAAATATTTAGGCCGGAAGATGTAAATACATAAATAACTGTTTAATAATTAAAAAAAAATTTGAGCATCTGCTCAAATATGAGTTTCCATTAAAAATGACGTTTAAACAAATTAATATATATATATTTTAATTCAGATACTTTAATCCAAGTGAAAAAAGCAGGAAGGTAAATTCCAAAAACCCGATCCTAATTAATATTAAAAATTTTATTTTAATATTAAAAAATGATACAGGAAGAGATCTCCATGTAATAAAATATTACAGAGCAAGTATAAATTAAAAAAGGATTAATTCAATGATGTTGAATGACCATTTCGATATGAAAATCCCCACGGGGGATAACACATCACCTCAGCAACCGAAAAATCCTTTCAGAAACTGGAGAAAAATCAGTCTAATTTTCCTTTTTAAATAGATTTGCAAAGAAATTAAAAAAGAAAATAAAAAGACAAAAAGGAAAAGATAAAACAAAATAAAAACAAATAAACAAGAAAAGAAAAAAATGACATCGTCTGGGTTCACAAAAAAAGAAAAGAGAATTGTAACTTAAAAATTAACAGACGGCCGTGTTGAATTGATGTAAGGTTAAGCAACACGGAAAAAGTTGGGAGATAAGAAAGATAAAGGAAGGAAGGGAGGGAAAAGAAAAGAAAAGAAAGAAAAAATGTTATATATTACAGACGCTGGACATATTCAAAAACCTAACTTCCCAAAAGTGTTGAAATATTAGAAAAAGGCCTTTACTTAAAAAGGCATAATTATTTTTAAAGGGAATAAAAAGATATAAGATTTAAAATAATTTTTTTTTAAATTAGGTCATTTAAATTAAACTAAATAAAGACATCGCTAGGTAAAAAAAAAAATTCATTTACAATTATACATACATATAGAAGTACACACATACATACATACACATACACACACACACACAATTCTTCGATTATGAATACATATATACATACATACACATACACACACACATACATTCAATTCCATACACACTTATATACGTATATACACATACATGCGCATACACACATATATATGTGCGTACACACATATACAAAAATTCACACACACACAATATATATGTGTACACACACACATGCACACATATACATACACACACACACATATATATACATTATACATATGCACACACACATACATATAAAAAATAATTGAATATTAAAAAAAAGCATTTAAATAGCTAAAAAAAATTTTCCACATAAATACATATATACACTCATACATATATACATATATACATATATACAAAAAGCACATACACACACAACCATACACATATACACAAAATTATAAAAAGAAAAATTAAAAATTAAAAATTAAAAAATTAAAAATTGAAAAATTAAAAAAATTAAAAAACTTAAAATTTAAAATTTAAAATTTAAATTTTAAAATCCGCCCTATGACGGCACTTATTAATGAATTCCTTCCTAAGATTCAAAAGTAATTCCTGATGAGGATACTTCAAATTCAGAATCTTCTCCAATAAACATAGACGGCACCTATCACGAAAATTTTTAGGGGTACAAGCTGAGCCTATTAATTTCCAGCTGATTTTAGGGTCCTGCCCTTCGTCCTTCATTTTCCAGACTCTACTTGATAGTGCCGTCTGGGATCTTTGGTTAGGGTTCGAAAACGAGTACTTGTGGTTGCAAAGTCTCTGTTTGAAAGGGCCAGCGGACATGCCAATATAAGCCCGGTAATTGTCTTTGTTGTTAGATGGAGAAATACGGGCTTCATAAATTACTTGGGTGGATTTACATTTGCCTTGCACCGGGCAGGTATCCACAGAATTACAATTACATTTATCCACAATTCCGGATTTAACGTCGGTTTTATTTAGGTTCATTAAAATATGCCTATTATGGGAATTAATTATATCATCTATATTTGAGGTGCACGAGTAACTGATTTTTAGGGTGAATTTATTAAAAATTTTATTTAAGGGATTATTATTATTATTAAAATGTTTATCGATTAATCTGAGAAAATACTTACCAATATTTATATTAGTTAGCTTACAATAAGGAGGGTTAAACCAAATTATCTTCCTTTTTCTACATTTTCGGGTGTTTTTAGTTTTTGATGATTCTGGGTTTATAGCAGGCTTATACGTTAACTTGTTAATAAAACCGCTTTTCTGAAAGACCTTATTGTAAATTTCTTTTCTTGCGTTGAAAATTTTTATATTGGATGATAATTGGTTAACCCTATTATTTACTATCTTGGGTATTTATCTTATAATATTCTTGGGGTGGTTGGATAAACTATTTATATAGGTGGGAGAACTATTTTCTCAGTTACTCGTGCACCTCAAATATAGATGATATAATTAATTCCCATAATAGGCATATTTTAATGAACCTAAATAAAACCGACGTTAAATCCGGAATTGTGGATAAATGTAATTGTAATTCTGTGGATACCTGCCCGGTGCAGGGCAAATGTAAATCCACCCAAGTAATTTATGAAGCCCGTATTTCTCCATCTAACAACAAAGACAATTACCGGGCTTCTATTGGCATGTCCGCTGGCCCTTTCAAACAGAGACTTTACAACCACAAGTACTCGTTTTCGAACCCTAACCAAAGATCCCAGACGGCACTATCACGTAGATTCTGGAAAATGAAGGACGAAGGGCAGGACCCTATAATCAGCTGGAAATTAATAGGCTCAGCTTGTACCCCTAAAAATTTTCGTTATAGGTGCCGTCTATGTTTATTGGAGAAGATTCTGATTTTGAAGTATCCTCATCAGGACTTACTTTTGAATCTTAGGAAGGAATTCATTAATAAGTGCCGTCATAGGGCGGATTTTAAAATTTAAATTTTAAATTTTAAGTTTTTTAATTTTTTTAATTTTTTTTCAATTTTTAATTTTTTAATTTTTAATTTTTAATTTTTCTTTTTATAATTTTATGTATATGTGTATGGTTGTGTGTGCTTTTTGTATATATGTATATATGTATATATGTATGAGTGTATATATGTATTTATGTGGAAAATTTTTTTAGCTATTTAAATGCTCTTTTTAATATTCATTTATTTTTTATATGTATGTGTGTGTGCATATGTATAATGTATATATGTGTGTGTGTCTATGTATATGTGTGCATGTGTGTGTGTACACATATATATATATATTGTGTGTGTGTGTGTGAATTTTTGTATATGTGTGTACACACATATATATGTGTGTATGCGCATGTATGTGTATATACGTATATAAGTGTGTATGGAATTGAATGTATGTGTGTGTATGTGTATGTATGTATATATGTATTCATAATCGAAGAATTGTGTGTGTATGTGTATGTATGTGTGCACTTCTATATGTATGTATAATTGTAAATGAATTTTTTTTTATCTAGCGATGTCTTTATTTAGTTTAATTCAAATGACCTAATTTTTTTAAAAAATTATTTTAAATCTTATATCTTTGTATTCCCTTTAACAATAATTATGCCTTTTTAAGTAAAGGCCTTTTTCTAATACTTCAACGTTTTTGGGAAGTTAGGTTTTTGAATATGTCCAGCGTCTGTAATATATAAAAAAATTTTTCTTTCTTTTCTTTTCTTTTCCCTCCCTTCCTTCCTTTATCTTTCTTATCTCCCCACTTTTTCCGTGTTGCTTAACCTTACATCAATTCAACACGGCCGTCTGTTAATTTTTAAGTTACAATTCTCTTTTCTTTTTTTGTGAACCCAGACGATGTCAATTTTTCTTTTCTTGTTTATTTGTTTTTATTTTGTTTTATCTTTTCCTTTTTTCTTTTTCTTTTTTATTTTCTTTTTTAATTTCTTTGCAAATCTATTTAAAAAGAAAAATTAGACTGATTTTTCTCCAGTTTCTGAAAGGATTTTTCGGTTGCTGAGGTGATGTGTTATCCCCCGTGGGGATTTTCATATCGAAATGGTCATTCAACATCATTGAATTAATCCTTTTTTAATTTATATATTTTTATATAATTTTAATTTATATAACATGGGTATTTTCCCAACGGCAGTGAGTTAATGTCAATTTTATTGAGAAAACATTGACTTACTTAATATAATCTGACATAGCTTAAAAATTCTATAGAGGATCAGTTTATTACTTAATAATAATAAAAAAAATGAATCCCCTTTTTATATCCAGTAGAAAACTACATCAATATTTAACGCAAATATATATTGAACATTTTCATAATATTAGTAGGATAATTACAATTTTACTCTGAAAATATTGACCTGTATAATCAAATCTGACATAGTGCAGTAATATTATGGGTGATCGATCTATTACTTAAAAGCAATAGAAAAATGATTCACCACATTATATCCAGTATAAAACTATATAAATATTTCAGATAAATATAACATGAAAACTTTCATAACATTTGTAGGTTAATAAAAGTTTTATTCTGAAAATATTGACCTGTATAATAAAATCTGACAATTTAATTTTAGTGGTGATCAGTTTATTACTTAATAAGATTAGAAAAATGATCTTTAACCGAGAACCATTTCGTAAGTGTGCAGCTGAGAAAGTTGTTTCACTGTGTCGTGCAAGACAATTTCTTCTCGCCTGAATCTATCTTCAGGATTATGGCTCATTGCGCCTTCTTGAACTAGCGTTTCCCGCTGTCATGAAGTGGAAAAATAATACTGACTGAATTTCTTGGTCCGCTGATAAGAAAGTTGGTTCACTGTGTCGTGCAAGACAATTTCTTCTCGCCTAAATCTATCTCCAAGAGATTGGCTCATTGCACCTTCTTGGACTAACGTTTTTCACTGACATGAAATGGAAAGATTATATTGAATTAATTGCTTGGTTTGTTGCTAAGAAAGTTGGTTTAGTGCTAGACGATTTTTATCGCCTAAATCTATCTTCAAGATATTGGCTCATTGCACCGTCTCGGACCAAAATTTTCTACTGACATGGAGTGGAAAAATAATATTGACACAATTGCTTGGTCCGCTGCTAAGAAAGTTTGTTCATTGTGTCGTGCTAGACTATTTTTCTCGGTAGAATTTAGTATTAGGAGATTGGTTCATTGCGTCTTCTGGGACGAATGTTTTTCGCTGACATGAAGTGGAAAGATTATATTGAATCAATTGCTTGATCTACTGCTAAGAAATTTGGTTCACTGTGTCCTGATAGACAATTTCTTCTCCTCTAAATCTTTTTTCCGGAAGATTGGCTCATTGCGCTCTCTTTGACTAACGTTTTACGCTGACATGAAGTGGAAAAACAACATTGACTCAATTGCATGGTTCGCTGCTATTAAAGTTTGTTCACTGTGTCGTGCTAGAAAATTTTTCTCGTCTAAATCTATCTTTAGGAGATTGGTTCATTGCACCTTCTTGGACGAATGTTTTTCGCTAGCATGAAGTGGAAAGATTATATTGAATAAATTGCTTGGTCTACTGCTAAGAAAGTTGGTTCACTATGTCGTGCTGGACAATTTCTTCTCGCCTGAATCTATTTATGAGTTTGTCATTCATACTTGCTTTGGATACTGTTACCAAATCTAGTCGGGTGATCCTGCTATATATTTAGAGATCCTTGATAACACCCTAAAAGAATCCGCAATGTTACTGACCCTGACTTGACACCTCTGCCTTAGCAGCTTTCCCACTGGAGCTTCCCTGTGCCGTTTCTATAAATACTTTCATGGTAATTGTTCGGTGCGTTGTGATACAGTGGATATCGGCTAGAAGTAAAAAATCGAAGAGCCGAGTTCGAATTCCAGTTAAATTCGTTACATTCACTTACGCGCAAATATCCTTGAGAAAGGCCTCTTCCCTCCGTCTATGGGTTAAATAACAGGACAGATTCGTTTCTACAGCCTTGTTTAGCAACCAGTCTACCGAAGAAAGTAATTTAAACTTACTACCGGAAAATCTTCTGTCTAGTCAGTTATGTCTCTTTCGAGACATAATCGTCCAAACGTGTATCACGTATGGTACTTCAGTCAGTCAGTTAAGTACTACACGTGATACACGCTTTGGGCGATACATTTCTGGAAAGAGATATGCCTGACTGGGCAGAAGGTTATCCAGCAGTAGTTTGCCATTGCTTTCTGCGGTAGACTGGTTGCCAGCCAAGGCTGTAGAACCCAATCTGTCCTATTATTTAACCCATAAGTGGAGGAAAGAGACGGATTAATACTTTTTCCAAGGGTATTTGTGTGTAAGTGAATGCAGGGAATTTAACCGGAATTCGAACCCGGCTCCTCTGATTTGTTGTTCCGAGTCGATATCCACTGCACCACAACGCATATCCAGTGTGGCACTTAACTGACTGAATTATTCTAATGAACTTTTCCTTATGGTACCTATACTTTATTAATTTAAATGATGAGACCGTAAGTTCTATGCTAACTCTTTCTTCCGTCTTCTTGCTTCCCAGTCAATTTTGATCTTCAAAAATGTAAATGCAATGTCAATCATTATCATCTGACTTCGTAATTACAGTTATTTTATTCTTCTCTCTCTCTCTCTCTCTCTCTCTCTCTCATATTCTCTAACACACACAGTAATCCCCACTCCTTTTATCTTAGGGGCTTGATTGCCTTGCTTGGGGTGAAAATTATGAAAAAGACAATGTAGTACAGTTTGTATCTTATTAACATACAAAAGAGATCCCTCACTTTATGTTCATTAGAAACCTATATTACTATTTTACGTAAATGATACGAAATTTTTTGTGAAAACATGGGCTTTAAATAATGCGGTCTATTTTAATGTATATCTGTTTCTTACCATGAATATGGCTGTAATAGTCGACCTTTTCCCCCTTCATCCTTACATTCTGGGTCGATTAACACCTGGACTGCAATAAGAAAATGCACGAAGAAAAAACATTAAAAAAAACAGAAAAGCATTCATGAACGTCAAATTAACCATTTCGGTCACGAAAAACTTTGATATTTCTTCGTTTTGGGAAATATATTGGTGTTAAAATCAAATTTTTGAAGTTATGAAATTATCATTTTAAGGATTTTAAGATTCACGTAAGTTTTAAAAAAATTTTATTTAAACAATTGAAAAGCAATTTCAGAAACGATGAAATGTGATGTGCGTTTTATTTATATAAAAGCGAACCTGTGCATAAAATTTATAGCGATATGCCGTCTAAAACAACTACGACATACGTATTGATATACCTGTTATTGAGTATCTTACATTAAGACATAAGAAAAAAAGAATACAACTGCCCGCCCTGAGCGTGACAGGAGGGATATATATATATATATATATATATATATATATATATATATATATATATATATATATATTGTTAAATATAACAAACAATGAATGTCTATTATGTTTAATCATGAGCCGTTCTAAACTTTGTATTTTGGCTTTAATTTCAGGTGAAAATAAAAACAAAAATTCTCCAACATTTGAATATCTTTTATTATGCTGGTTCTAAGATTTCGACTCACATGAGCCATCTTCAGAAAAATTACAAGGACGTTAACATAAAGTCATCCACCATCAAAGATGATATTTTCTTGTGTTAACATAAAACATTGCTATGGGACGATAACAGTCACCGAATAGCAGACGCAGTCCGTAAATTTGTAATGTGGTTTTATGTCACACCACGTGGTAGACCGAAATGTTAACAAAACCATATGTCTAAATGCAATGAAATGTGTTGTGATCAGATTGAAATGTGATTTTATTAACTTTAGGTTGCTTTGATTTAATGTAGATGGCCTCCAGTATGTCCGGATATCTTGATAGTAGTACTAGCACGAAGTTACAATTCATCGTGACCGAGCGTATGAATGTGCTGGGCTGGCTTTGTTGGGGTAACTGATCGCTCGACATCATGCGCTCTCTCCCAGAAAAATGTAACCACTGTCCTCTCAGCGTTGTTGCAGTTTAAACCACAGGTGGCCTCTTAGGGTGTTCAATCAACACGAATGGTCCTGAGTAGGTGTCTGCGATAGGGACTGGTTAGCCGCCTCGGCAGACGGGTGTTGTCCTAAAACGAAAAGACTCGATTATGTAAGATCCACTCAGCATAGTTGCAATATAAACCAAAGAGGATGAAGCTCTGTGAGTGTTAAGCAAAAATATATACGCCTGAGCAGGTGTCTGCGACGGGGATTAGCCAGCCACCTTCGTAAACGGGTGTGCACGAAAAGGTGTAGACAGCCATTATGTACATACATTTACGTGTATATGTGCATGTATATGTGTGTGCATGTATGTGCGTGGATATGAGCGTGCGTATGCATTTATGTGTGTGTGTGCTTATGACTGCATCGGTTTATGTGCGCGATTGTGTGTGTGCATGTGACTATGTTTTTACTGCGTAAAAGTGCGCATACCCGTGAGTATGCTTATGTGTGATAGTGAATATGCTTCTGAGCATATGTACGAGCGTATATATGAGCATGCGTATGTATGTATGTGTGCATATGTGGTTGTATGTGTGTACGAATAAGCATGTGCGTGTGTTTTCATGCATTTCTATGTGTAATTGCTCGTCTGTTCACGTATTCCTGTGTATGCGTGCGTGTGTGTTTGATGCGTGAGAATCATGTCTGTCCATGTGCGTGTGTCTGTGTGTCTAAGTATGCACCTGTACGTATGCATGAATATGTGTGTGTATGAGTGCGCGAATACGTATGTGCGTGTGTTTTCATGTGTGCATATGCATATGCGTGAGGGCGCGTCTGTATCCGTGTGAGCGTGTTAGTTTGTACGTGTGTGCACACGTGTTTATGTGTGTGAGTTCGCCT
>JBBBDQ010001182.1:267500-642500 GCA_037127315.1 Ascarosepion bandense
TCGGAGCAGAAGCTGTGAAAGTATTTGTAGAAGAGACACAGGGAAGCCACATTGCGCCGGTGAGAAAGTGACTGTATCTGAGCTGCCAAGTCGGGATCGATCACATTACAGATTCTCCGCTGGATTTTGTCAGGATCTCTAGCTGGATAGCAGGGTCACCCGACCAGATATTTCCTTTGCTTACAAGAAAAATATCCATGGAATAAAATTCCTCAAAAAAACTTACTGAATCAACGTAATGAAATCATTAATTTTTGCCACTATAGTATCTTCCATACCCTTAATTATATCTGATAATACCTCAATTTTTGCTCAGTATTTTCACTATTTGCACTTTTTATTACTTATATAAATTTAGCTTATTTAACTGCCAATTTTAATTACTATTCTTCTTTTATGTGTACTTATGAACAAATCCCCTTAAGAATTTATTTTTATTTATATTTTATTTCTAATTTCATTTTTCTTTTTACATTATTCTTATCTTTTATAATAGTCTTGATTTTATTTACTTATATTTACTTTATTTTAGTTTATTTTATCTTTTCCAACGTTTCGAGTTTTCTTTACTAGTTTTCTTTTCTTTCTGTTGTCTCTTATCTCGTTTCTCTTCTTTTTCCTTTTTTATATTTTTCTTTTATTTTCCCTTTTATTTATTTTTTTTTCTCCTTTATCTTTTTCTTATTTCCGGTTTTAAATTTTTGACATATCTGGCTTTCAGTGTAAAAACATTGAAAGACTACTGCCTATGAGTCGTACACTTCAGTCAGTTAAGTGCCATAAGTGATACACGCTTGGGCGATCATGTCTCGAAAGAGACATGACTAACTGAACAAAAGATTATCCCGCAGTAGACTGTCATTACTTTTTGCGATGGACTGTTTGCCAGCCAAGGCTGTAAAACCAAATCTGTTCTGTTATTTAACCCATAACTGGAAAGAATAGACGGATTAATACCTTTCCCCATGATATTTGTGCGTAAGTAAATGCAATGAATTCAACTAGAATTCGAACTCTGTCCTCCGATTTCTCGTTCAAAGCAGTTATTCACTGCACCACAACGAACATTATGGGCATCGCAATTTTTAATCTATCTCTAATAATTTTTTCTCGTTGTAATGCAGTGGATATCGACTCGGAACGACAAATCGGGGAGCCGAGTTTGAATTCCAGTTGAATTCTTTGCATTCACTTACGCACAAATATCCTTGGGAAAGGTATTAATCCGTCTTTTCCCTCCAGTTATGGGTTAAATAGCAGGACAGATTGGGTTCTATAGCCTTGGTCGGTAACCAGTCTATCGCAGAAAGAAATGGCAACCTACTGCGGGATTATCTTCTGCCTAGTCAGTCATGTATATTTCGAGACATGATCGCCCAAAGCGTGTAGCACTTATGGCACTTAACTGACTAATTATTTTGGGGACATTCTTAAAACCAATTTATTTTCTTGTTCTTGGCAATGTTTTCATTGCCTTTTTTATTCTTCTCTTATCTCAGTTCAACATTTTTCACAGTCTCCAACACTGAATAAATTTTACAATGTATTTATCTACAATACGATTAGAAACGCTTATAAAATCTACCCAGCACTAAATAAATTCTTGCTAATATTCTAATAAAAAACAGACACATTGCGCCTTCTCGGACTAACGTTTTCGCTGAGATGAAGTGGGAAGATTATATTGAATCAGTTGCTTAGTCTGCTGCTAAGAAAGTTTGTTCACTGTGTCGTGCTAGACAATTTCTTCTCGCCTAAATCTATTTCCAGGCGATTGGCTCATTGCGCCTTCTTGGATTAACTTTTTACGCTGACATGAAGGGGAAAGATTATATGGAATCAATTGCTTGCTCTGCTGCTAAAAAGTTGGTTCACTGTCGTGGTAAACAATTTTTCTCGCCTGAATCAGTCTCCAGGAGATTGGCTCATTGAGCCTTCCTGGATTAACGTTTTCCGCTGACATGAAGGGGAAAGATTATATTGAATCAATTACTTGCTCTGTTGCTAAAAAAGTAGGTTCACTGTGTCGTGCTAGACAAATTTTTATTGACTGAATTTATCTCCAGGAGATTGGCCCATTGTGTCTTCTTGGATTAACGTTTTCGCTGATATGAAGTCAAAAAATTATATTGAATCAATTGCTAGGACTGCTGCTACGAATGTTAGTTCAGTATGTCGTGCTAGACAATTTTTCCATAATCTGTCTCCCACATTTTTATGTTCGTTATTCGTCTTTGCACTTCATTTTTGCGATCACATCTGGTCTACTATTTCTGCTGTGTATTTAGAGAGGCTGGATAAAATTCAAGAAGGATCTGCAATGTTATCAATCTTGACCTGGCAACTTGTATACACCTGGCGGAGGCTGGATAATATAGTGACTAAAATGAGATAATAACAATGACGATGAAGACAACAGTCCGAATATAAATGGTGTCAAAAATGAAGACACTTTTTCTCAAAAAATTACAGAAAATTGAAAATTTTGACATTTTCTTGTTTACCTGTTTGGTTCGATAATGGCTCAATGATTTAGCAAAAAACAAAAATGACGTACGATCGATTGCTAACTGGGACAAGGAGTGGATTGTTAATTTTAATGTCCCCAAAATGAAATTAATATTCTTTTTTGTGCTTTTCATTAATATAGCTGATGCTAATCTCATTTGCACCTACACGGAGTTACGTTTTCTTCTCACATAAAGTTGAAAGACTATATTGAATTCATTGCTAGGTCTACTACTACGAAACTTGATTCACTATGTGATATGGACCCGGTATGGGACCATAAAATAATAAGTCAACAAGGTGGTAGGTTCAAGAACATATATTACGTCAAGAAGAAATACAAATACAAAGAAACACAAAGAGATATAAAGAGGAAGGTAATTATAGCTTAACTATACGAACTGAAGTCATACTGGAAACCAGAGTCTCTGTTGCCCTTGCTCACTCCACACGAGAGTGCTCACGAGAGTCTCTCTCACTCCTGCACACGACCTCGAGAGTAATTAAATCTCGGTTAATATAGGTAAAGAAGAGTTCATTATTAAGTGGGTAACTTCCCCCACAACACTATGTCGTGCGAGAACGTTTTTCTCACCGGAATCTATTTTACATATCTATAAGTCTACCATTGATCTAAGCTTTAAATATCACTATCACATCTGGTCTGGTGATGCTGCTACTGTTTTCTATTGATAAAGTCTTGATAAAAATACAAAAAATAATCTGTAATATTATTGGTCCTGACCTGGTATCTTGGTTTCAGTCACTTTCTAACCGCCTTAACGTATCATCTCCGAATCTGTTCTAAAAATAATTTCATGAAAATTTCCTTTATGTCACCTAAACTTTATAAATTTAAACGAGGCCCTCTCATTCTAACGTTGAAGTGGTTAGATGTGACCGTAAGTTCTATGCTAACAGTATCTTCCTGCTAGTAGACCTCTTTTCGAGTTTCTAGCTTTCCAGTCAAATTTGATCTTCAAAAAGTTTAATGCAATGCCAATCATTCACTTCTGTCTTTTTAATTCTTGGTCTTTTGTTGTTGCCTCTAATTAATAAATATGTTTTTTCATATTATTTAATACCTTGCGTCTTAGTGGCTTTATTGTCTTGCAATGAAAGATTGGTTGGTTGTTTTGTTTTTATAGCATATCAACCTCGGCGGGTCATTTATTGCCAACTAAATTTTGTTTATTTATTGCTGGTAATACCTTTTTCTTTCAACAATTTATTGTTGTTTTTATATAGGTTTTGTGTCATTGCTAGTAATACCTTTTTCTTTCAACAATGCATTGTTGTTTTAAATATAAGTTTTGTGTCTAGTAATACTTTTTTCTTTTCGAGTATCAAGATTCATTGGGATTTGTTTTTAGGGGCAGGGTCCCCAAGTCCTACCCTGTTATTTAACCCATAACTGGAGGGAAGGGATGGATTAATACCTTTTCCAAAGGGTACCAGTGCTTAAGTAAATGCAGGGTATTCCACTGGAATTCGAACTCGGCTCACCGATTTCTCTTTCCGAGCCGATATTCACTGCACCACAACGCACATTCGTCACTATACGCTTACAGGTATTCCCTAGTATTCCCAAGCGATCAGCAATGAAAGGATTTTCTTTTCAAATAATATCTTTATCGTTTAAATATAGCCTGAAACGCAGTGATTAGTTGGATACTTCCATGAAAGACTCAAGCTCTATATCGGTCATCAGATGCAACAAGTGTAGCTCAACCGTTTCGTGTTGATCACCCAACTTGAATGTTTATAATTTAATGCATACTTAAATGTTGTAGTTTCATTGCTTTAATAACTTTAGACAATCTTCTTAATTTTCTATTTGCTTTCGCGAAACTACCTTCTTCAAATATTTCCTTGCCGATCCATCAAACATTCTTCCTCGCTGCATTTTCAAATTTTCAGTTCTTTTTGCGAAATTCCCGAATCCAGATTCCCGAATCCAGATTCACAAATCCAGAATTTTCCACTGTTTTCATTTCCTTTATCTTGAACAAAAAATCGAAATCCTCTACCATGTGTTTCAGAAAATTTATTTAATAGAGTATGGTTTTATTGCATAACTCGAGAGTTGATCATCAAATTGTAAATGAATACCATATATACTCGTGTATAGGGCGAGCTATTTTAATCATGTTAGGTGGCTCGAGAGTTGCTAATCAAATTGTAAATGAATACCGTACATACTCGTGTATAGGGCGAGTTATTATAATCGTGTACGGTTGCCCAATTTATTTGGTTAAGTTTTTTTTTTCTTTTTTTTAATCATATCACCCCGAGCAAGGCGGTAAGGCCACTGGTGTGCAGGGGGCTACGTAAGAGTGAATAGATTGGAAAAGAGAAAGCCGGAAACCACGTCCAAAACAGGGAACAAGGGATGAGCCTCTACACCTGTTCAATAGACGTAGGTGGAGTGTGAACCGGGCGATAGTTTAGTCTATCTACTCCTGTTGAAAAAAAAAAGAAATAAAAAAGAAAAGTGCAAAGATTGGAAAAGAGAAAGCCAGAAACCACATCCTAAACAGGGAACAAGGGATGCACCTCTACACCTGTTCAATAGACGTGGGTGGAGTGTGAACCGGGCGGTAGTTCATTCTATATTGCGTAACTCGAGAGTTGCTCATCAAATTGTAAATGAATACCGTACATACTTGTGTATAGGGCGAGCTATTATAATCATGTAGGGTTGCCTAATTTATTTGGTTGTTGTTTTATTGTATAACTCAAGAGTTGCTCATCAAATTGTAAATGAATACCGTATATACTCGTGTATAGGGCGAACTGTTATAATCATATAGGGTTGTCTAATTTATTTGGTTGAGTTGTTTTATTGCATAGCTCGAGAGTTGCTCATCGAATTGTAAATGAATACCGTATATACTCGTGTATAGGGCGAGCTATTTAATCATGTTAGGTGGCTCGAGAGTTGCTAATCAAATTGTAAATGAATACCGTACATACTTGTGTATAGGGCGAGTTATTATAATCATATAGGTTAACTAATTTATTTGGTTGAGTTGTTTTATTGCATAACTCGAGAGTTGCTCATCAAATTGTAAATGAATACCGTATATACTCGTGTATAGACAAAGATTTGGTTAATTAGTCTAGAAATTGTCCGTTTCAAAAGCCTACTAACATCAAACTCCTTTTATGTCAGATAAATAGACAGCATCCTACTAATATATTCACGAAACATTATTTTAGCAGATTTTGTCAACCAACTTAACAGCGTTTAACTTACAGCAGTTTTCACCTTTGAACATGAAGTCAACTACACTCTTCCCTTTGTAGATATCATGTTACACAGAAACAATAGCAAACTTAAATTTGACGTTTACAGAAAGGCTACTAACAAAAAACGACCTGGTCAACTTTTATTCAAACCACTCCTATAAAATTAATTCTGTTATAATTAGAGATTTTTACTTAAAAACATTAAGAATCTGAAGCGGCCAATACTTACCCAAAGAAGAAACACACATAAAAAAGTCATTCAAAAACCTCCAATATCTTTATTACTTCATCTACAAAGCAAAGAGAAAGGTATAAAAATAAACAACGGCAACAAAAATAACTACATTATCCACAATGATAAATTAAATAAAAACTGATAAATAGCACTATCTGCAAGTATCCATTATTTAGAAGAGCCTATAATATATATATATATATACAACATCATAATAGTTACAACTACTTCCAAAACCTTTATGGATAATATCAGAACTAAAAACACCGTCAAAAATAATAATTCAGGAGCAGACATAGATAAAATAAATTACCAAATTTGTTCCTCACAGTACACTAGGGAAACATGCCGAAATCGTATCTATGAACACAAAAGGGACCTCATAAATAACAACTTAACAATTGCACTGGTCATTTTGATCTGAAAAGGAAAATTCTCGGGAGTGCCGCCATTGTCAAAATATCAATCTACGTCTAGGTTGTTTCCCAATCACGCTACTTTCCCAAGCCAACATACACAACCACATTTATGTTGAAAAAGAAAGCAGTTAACACCATCACTTCATGCCTTTTCAGAGGTACAACACCTCATAACATAACAATCTATTCATAATTCAAATAAAATTAATTAAAAAAAAAAAGACTATTGCATATGACTTGGTCATTTTACTTTGTACAATACTTTGAATTATGGCACTTTGTGTCCTCCATACGTTTTGACTGACGTTTCAAACACATGAACATTTATGAACGTTCTCAAATTTATAAGACTTGATACACCAATGACATTCTCGACTCTGTATATAAACACGCGCAGCATAACAAATCCTACATTGCTTTGATGAAGTGCCTCAGGGGACGAAACACCTCTGCTGAGTACAGTTTTTTCCTCTTGTCTCTTTTTTATTCATTTGGTCTTTTTTACAGATATTCTCCATCTGATAATATATATATATATATATATATATATATATATATATATATATATATATATTCATTAAAGACCGCTGACAAGGTATTGCAATTAAGCTTTTTATTTCATTTCCTTGTGTTCGTAAAAGTAGACTACCGGCCATAAATATTAGGACACCCGAGTGATTAAAAAAAATTATGAATTTCATACTATTTTTAGTATTTATTGGCCAGTGAATAATTGGAAATGAAAATAGAATGGTTCTTTTGTTGATATTGCACAATAACATGTGCATGAAATGAATTTATAAATATTTAATAATTACCTATATTGCAATTTCATCAATGAAAGAATGAAGAAAATTTAGGGTGATTCGGACGAGTTCATTTTGTTTCCTTGTCTTGTAAAATTTTGCAAAGTAATAATAACAAAAGAACCATTCTATTTTCATTTACAATTATCCACTTGGCAATAAATACTAAAAGTAGCATGAAATACAGCATTTTATCTATAAAAAAACTGGGGTTGCCTAATAATTATGGCCGGTTATGTACATCATTTCCTTTAAAAAGCTGGGGTGGCCTAATAATTATGGCCGGTAGTGTACAACATTTCTTTTAAAAAGCTGGGGTGGCCTAATAATTATGGCCGGTAATGTACATCATTTCTTTTAAAAAGCTGGGGTGGCCTAATAATTATGGCCGGTAATGTACATCATTTCTTTTAAAAAGCTGGGGTGGCCTAATAATTAGGGCCGGTAATGTACATAATTTCTTTTAAAAATCTGGGGTGACCTAATAATTATGGCCGGTAATGTACATCATTTCTTTTAAAAGCTGGGGTGACCTAATAATAATGGCCGGTAATGTACATCATTTCTTTTAAAAATCTGGGGTGACCTAATAATTATGGCCGGTAATGTACATCATTTCTTTTAAAAGGCTGAGGTGACCTAATAATTATGGCCGGTAATGTACATCATTTCTTTTAAAAAGCTGAGGTGACCTAAGAATTATGGCCGGTAATGTACATCATTTCTTTTAAAAATCTGGGGTGACCTAATAATTATGGCCGGTAATGTACATCATTTCTTTTAAAAAGCTGGGGTGACCTAATAATAATGGCCGGTAATGTACATCATTTCTTTTAAAAATCTGGGGTGACCTAATAATTATGGCCGTAATGTACATCATTTCTTTTAAAAATCTGAGGTGAGCTAATAATTATGGCCGGTAATGTACATCATTTCTTTTAAAAATCTGGGGTGACCTAATAATTATGGCCGGTAATGTACATCATTTCTTTTAAAAAGCTGGGGTGACCTAATAATAATGGCCGGTAATGTACATCATTTCTTTTAAAAATCTGGGGTGACCTAATAATTATGGCCGTAATGTACATCATTTCTTTTAAAAATCTGAGGTGAGCTAATAATTATGGCCGGTAATGTACATCATTTCTTTTAAAAAGCTGAGGTGACCTAATAATTATGGCCGGTAGTGTACATCATTTCTTTTAAAAAGCTAGGGTGACCTAATAATTATGGCCGGTAATGTACATCATTTCTTTTAAAAATCTGGGGTCGCCTAATAATTAGGGCCGGCAGTGTACATCATTTTTTTAAAAAGCTAGGGTGACCTAATAATTATGGCCGGTAATGTACATCATTTCTTTTAAAAAGCTGGGGTGACCTAATAATTATGGCCGGTAGTGTACATCATTTCTTTTAAAAAGCTGAGGTGACCTAATAATTATGGCCGGTAGTGTACATCATTTCTTTTAAAAAGCTAGGGTGACCTAATAATTATGGCCGGTAATGTACATCATTTCTTTTAAAAATCTGGGGTCGCCTAATAATTAAGGCCGGTAGTGTACATCATTTCTTTTAAAAAGGTGGGGTGACCTAATAATTATGGCCGGTAATGTACATCATTTCTTTTAAAAAGCTGAGGTGACCTAATAATTATGGCCGGTAATGTACATCATTTCTTTTAAAAAGCTGGGGTGACCTAATAATTATGGCCGGTAGTGTACATCATTTCTTTTAAAAAGCTAGGGTGACCTAATAATTATGGCCGGTAATGTACATCATTTCTTTTAAAAATCTGGGGTCGCCTAATAATTAAGGCCGGTAATGTACATCATTTCTTTTAAAAATCTGTGTTCGCCTAATAATTATGGCCGGTAGTGTACATCATTTCTTTTAAAAATCTGGGGTGACCTAATAATTATGTCCGGTAATGTACATCATTTCTTTTAAAAATCTGTGGTCGCCTAATAATTATGGCCGGTAATGTACATCATTTCTTTTAAAAATCTGGGGTGACCTAATAATTATGGCCGGTAATGTACATCATCTCTTTTAAAAAGCTAGGGTGACCTAATAATAATGGCCGGTAATGTACATCATTTCTTTTAAAAATCTGGGGTGACCTAATAATTATGGCCGGTAATGTACATCATTTCTTTTAAAAATCTGAGGTGAGCTAATAATTATGGCCGGTAATGTACATCATTTCTTTTAAAAAGCTGGGGTGACCTAATAATTATGGCCGGTAGTGTACATCATTTCTTTTAAAAAGCTAGGGTGACCTAATAATTATGGCCGGTAATGTACATCATTTCTTTTAAAAAGCTAGGGTGACCTAATAATTATGGCCGGTAGTGTACATCATTTCTTTTAAAAAGCTAGGGTGACCTAATAATTATGGCCGGTAATGTACATCATTTCTTTTAAAAAGCTAGGGTGACCTAATAATTAGGGCCGGTAGTGTACATCATTTCTTTTAAAAATCTGTGGTCGCCTAATAATTATGGCCGGTAGTGTACATCATTTCTTTTAAAAAGCTGGGGTGACCTAATAATTATGGCCGGTGATGTACATCATTTCTTTTAAAAAGCTGGGGTGACCTAATAATTAGGGCCGGTAGTGTAAATGATGAAAGCACTAATAATAAAAAGAAAAAGTCGACACTCAAAATATCAAATATGAAAACGGCTCTAATGGGCTGACCCTGTTCAGAAAATTCATAAAACAGTCCCTTCAGTCCAGAAACAACAGATCTACACATTTTGTCCAAAAAATAAAATAAAAAACACTGTTGATAATAGTTAATATAGTATCTGAAATTGCTCGGATATATAAAACATTTGGACAACCTTACGCACTTTATGTCCAGAAAAATAACTCACAATAGGTCAATAATTTAATCGCAATAACTTGTCAATCCTCTTTAATGAAACGTTTATAAAAGAGTGGTTGCTATCCAGATATACAATTAAAACCCCCAAATGCTTCCTCCCGGTCGGAGAAACTAAAATAAAACAAGTAAAGGAATTTCAATACCAGGGAAGTGTTCTGACAAAGAATGAAAAGTGATACATTGAGATCTGAAGACTCGATGGCAGGGCCAAGAACTCATTTCAAAAGCTAACCAGAGTATTGAGAGACAGGAAAATCTCATTGGAAACAAAGGTAAGTTTAATGGGCTGCGATGTGATATATGTCATTCTGTATGGCAGTGAATGTTGTACGATGATGTTAAAGTAGCAGAAATGTGGTTCTACAGAAGGATGCTGAGGATACAATGAACCGAGCACGTGAACAACAATGACGTGTTGGAGAGGATGCAAACGAAAAGAAAAATCCTCAACAAAAAAAATAGCTGAGGTTCCTGGAACACGTAACGAGGAAGGAAGGCTTGGAGAATATAATACACACAGGAAAGACAGAAGATAAGAGAGACAGGGGAAAGCAGTGCAAGACATACTTGATAGGCCTGAGGAAATGGATGGCGGAGTGGTCTTCGGTAGAGATGCCAAGAGGAAAAATATTGAGAACAAGAGAAAAGGACAAGTGGAAGTCCATGATCGCCTTCGTCCTGAATGGACAAGACACATGAAAAAGAATATATATATATATTGTGTGTGTATTTTGGCAGCATTCTTTTCATTAATACAGGTTTCGTTAAATAATATAGACAAGTTTTATTTATTTATTTTATGCAGGATCCTACACAAAATAAATAGACAAAATTTGTCTATATTATTCAACGAAACCTGTATTAATGAGAAAATGCTGCAAAAATACACACAATTTAAATTACATGATCCAGCAGCCCACCAAACCATCAACACCTTGAAATATAAATGGAGCCTTGTGAAAAAGCAAATCGAAATAGCGAAAGAAAACCTGGACACACTAACGATAGCACCATCAAGCTTATCAGACTATACGAAAGGATCCTACACAAAATAAATAGACAAAACTTGTCTACATTATTCAACCGAAACCTGTATTAATATATATATATATATATATATATATATATATATATATATATATATATATATAACAGTGTTCAAAAATAGGGAACAAAAATGAAAAATTCAGAATCTCCAAAACCGACCATCGAAATTGCGTGAGATTTCCACTCGAAATTGCATGAGATTTTCACTGATAGTAGACATACTCCTCCCCAACAATGTCTCTAGCTTTCAGGCTACAGAAATCACTAGAAAGGAATTTAGAACTTAGAGAACAAATTTAAATTTTACCTAAATAAATCAGAACAAAACAAAAGACAAACATGCAATTTAATATTTTCTGCTAAAACCTTTATTTTCAATGACTGCTCCACATCTTACACAAGTTTTTAACAAATTTTGACAATCAGTAATCGTAATTTGAACCCATTCTTCACATAGTTTCAGCCCCAAATCTTCAACATTCGATAGATTTCATGCCATTAACTTCTTCCCTAATATTTTCCATAATTTTGCAATTTTGACTAGCCTACTCAGGATTCTGAGTAGGCTAGTCAAGAATCTCAATTCCTTGCTCCCCGAGATAATTCATCATGAGCTTCGCCTTATGGCACGGAGCATTATCCTGCATAAATACGGGAGTGTCAATTCCACAATTTTGCAACACAGGAACACCGTGACTTTCTAACAAATCTTTATATACTCCAGCCCTTATTCGCGTATTTAAACGTACAAGAGGCAAAGTTCCAAGCGCAGAAATTATTCCAAAGATTATTACACTGCCTCCGCTTTACTTCACTGTTTTCTTTGTACAATTCTTATTCATTGCTTCACCAGTTAGTCTTCGTACTTATTACTTGACATCACTGACAAACAAATTAAACTTTGATTCGACACTGAAAAAAACTTTGGACCAATCAGCTTTTGACCAGAGTACATGCTGCTTCGCGAATGCTAACCTTGCTTTTTTGTTTTACTCGCTGATCAGTGGCTTTTTACTATGGCAGGGTGCAAATAAGTGAAATTCTTGTAATCGTCTTGATACAATTTGTCTTGAAACTTTGATGTCGTATTTAACCCTCTAGGGCCATTCGTATCATATTTGATACAGTATGAAAACAAGCCTTGAAAGAAATATTTTCCTGAAAAATTTTTTAAGAGAAATATTTTATAAATTTCAAATGAAAGCAGTACTGACTGCTCAGTCAATGAATACCAAATGTTTCCTTATAGGGAAATACCAAATGTTTCCTTATAGTGAAATACTGTATCAAATATGATACGCATGGCCCTAGAGGGTTAATAGATAGATAGATAGATAAACAGACTGAGATTAACCCTCTACGGCCATTCGTATCATATTTGATACAGTATGAAAACAAGCCTTGAAAGAAATAGTTTCCTGAAAAATTTTTTAAGAGAAATATTTTATAAATTTCAAATGAAAGCAGTACTGACTGCTCAGTCAATGAATACCAAATGTTTCCTTATAGGGAAATACCAAATGTTTCCTTATAGGGAAATACTGTATCAAATATGATACGCATGGCCCTAGAGGGTTAATAGATAGATAGATAGATAGATAGATAGATAGATAGATAGATAGATAGATAGATAGATAAACAGACTGAAATTAACCCTCTACGGCCATTCGTATCATATTTGATACAGTATGAAAACAAGCCTTGAAAGAAATATTTTCCTGAAAAATTTTTTAAGAGAAATATTTTATAAATTTCAAATGAAAGCAGTACTGACTGCTCAGTCAATGAATACCAAATGTTTCCTTTTAGATAAATACCAAATGTTTCCTTATAGGGAAATACTGTATCAAATATGATACGCATGGCCCTAGAGGGTTAATAGATAGATAGATAGATAGATAGATAGATAGATAGATAGATAGATAGATAAACAGACTGAAATTAACCCTCTACGGCCATTCGTATCATATTTGATACAGTATGAAAACAAGCCTTGAAAGAAATAGTTTCCTGAAAAATTTTTTAAGAGAAATATTTTATAAATTTCAAATGAAAGCAGTACTGACTGCTCAGTCAATGAATACCAAATGTTTCCTTTTAGATAAATACCAAATGTTTCCTTATAGGGAAATACTGTATCAAATATGATACGCATGGCCCTAGAGGGTTAATAGATAGATAGATAGATAGATAGATAGATAGATAGATAGATAGATAGATAGATAGATAGATAGATAAACAGACTGAAATTAACCCTCTACGGCCATTCGTATCATATTTGATACAGTATGAAAACAAGCCTTGAAAGAAATAGTTTCCTGAAAAATTTTTTAAGAGAAATATTTTATAAATTTCAAATGAAAGCAGTACTGACTGCTCAGTCAATGAATACCAAATGTTTCCTTATAGGGAAATACCAAATGTTTCCTTATAGTGAAATACTGTATCAAATATGATACGAATGGCTCTAGAGGGTTAATAGATAGATAGATAGATAAACAGACTGAGATTAACCCTCTACGGCCATTCGTATCATATTTGATACAGTATGAAAACAAGCCTTGAAAGAAATATTTTCCTGAAAAATTTTTAAGAGAAATATTTTATAAATTTCAAATGAAAGCTGTACTGACTGCTTAGTCAATGAATACCAAATGTTTCCTTATAGGGAAATACTGTATCAAATATGATATGAATGGCCCTAGAGGTTTAAGAGAAATATTTTATAAATTTCAAATGTATGCAGTACTGACTGCTCAGTCAATGAATACCAAATATTTCCTTATAGGGAAATACCAAATGTTTCCTTATAGGGAAATACTGTATCAAATATGATATGAATGGCCCTAGAGGTTTAAGAGAAATATTTTATAAATTTCAAATGAATGCAGTATTGACTGCTCACTCAATGAATACCAAATGTTTCCTTATAGGGAAATACCAAATGTTTCCTTATAGGGAAATACCAAATGTTTCCTTGTAGGGAAATACTGTATCAAATATGATACGAATGGCCCTAGAGGGTTAATGTTTTCAGAAATGTTTCCTGCAGTTCGTGAATGGTCAGCGCATTATCCTGTCCTGCCTGGCATATGTTTTTCGAGGTCGGCAAGGTTTCTTCTTATTGGTTGGGCTACCGGTGTGATTATATAACTTCCAAACAACACTTTTCGAACGGGTTACCATGTCGGAAATTTGTTGCACGGTATTATTATCCTTTCGAAGTTTCACAATTTCAGATTTCGTAGAAGAATCAAGTTCCTTTCGTTGAAAAATGGCGGAAACTGCTGCATTAATATTTATATTAAACAAACGTCAGATTCTTAATCTTTAGAGGTGCTTATCAGAAGAACGAAGGATCAACCTTTAACCTTAATTTTTTGTTCATTCTACCCTAATTTTGGACACATGAAAAACAGTAAATATGTGAAAAAATTCCTTTCTATTGCTTTCTGCAACCTGAAAGCTAGCGACATTGTTAGGGAGGTTATGTTTACTATAAGTTAAAATTTCCCGCAATTTCGATAGTTAGAAACTTTAATCAACTGAAATGTGGTTCTACAGGAGGATGCTGCGGATATAATGGACCGAGCATGTGAACAATGACGAGGTTTTGGAAAGGATGGAAATGAAAAGGAAATTAATACTCAGCATCAGGAAGAGACTACTAAAGTTCCTGGAGCATGCAATGAGGAAGGAGGGCTTAGGGAACCTGATACTAACAGGCCAGATAGAGGGGAAAAGAGACAGAGGAAAGCAGCGGATAACATATTTGAAGGACCTGGATGACAGAACGAGGGTTGTGTGGTGTAACAGGAGAAAGCATGCTAAGAGCCACCAGAGATAGGGAAACGTGGAAAGTCATGATCGCCTATGTCATGAAAGGACAATGTACATAGACGAAGAAGAAAAAGAAGAAGTTTGGGAGATACTGAACTTTTCATTTCTGTTCCCTAATTTTGGACGCTACTGTTTATAAATGGTTTAAACTAATATATAAATGTGTGAGCATGTGCGTGTGTAAATAATATTTTGAAGATTTCTGGGTTATGCAATGAGGAAGGGAGGGTTGGAAAATCTAATACTCACAGGACAGATTGCAGAAAAGAGGAACAGGAGGGAGCAGAGCGTAACATACTTGATGAGCTTGAGTAAATGGATGCTAGAACAGGATTTGGGAGAAATAGCAAAAAAGACAAAAGTTAAAAAGAGCTACAAAGGTCAGGAAGATGTGGAGGACCATGATCGCATACATTCTAACAAGATACAACACATAAAAACGAAGAGTTAAGTAAACATGTCCACTCATAAAATATAAAGAACAATATTTTGCTAAAAAGTGAGCTACGTAGTAAGGGAGGAGGGCTTGGAAAACCTGATACTCACAAGTCGGATTGAGGAGAAAAGAGACAAATGAAAATCAGCGCGTAACATACTTGATGAGCTTGAGGAAATGGATGGTAGAACAGGATTTGGGAGAAATAGCAAAAAAGACAAAAGTTAAAAAGAGCTAGAAGATGTGGAAGGCCATGATCGCCTACACTCTGAAGTCACGAGGCGCATTATTTCAGTTCTTAATGCTCAACAGAAGCAGAATAATCTAAGATCGTTTTAAAACAATAAATTTCAGTCACACTAAATCAAGTATAGTTTCGTCTTTTGATAGTTCAGATTATGAGCGCCATCAACCCCAAAAGAGAATTATTTCTGCTCAGATAGCTGCTTTTCTCCCTTATTCACTATGGGCCAGAAATGGTCAAATAAAATTGCTTCCTTGTTTGGCTAAAGAAGAGCCTTCGTCCTTTGCCCGGCCTTCCTTTTCTCTTCGTTCTGCATAATAGCCCCGACTGAAATGAAGTCTCTTAACCGTTACCCAAGCGAGCCGTATTTTCTGCATGCTAAGTCGACACGCAGAAGGCCATTAGCCAAAGATCACAAGCTGCAGTAAGCGTTTTGTTGTTCAAACAAGGGTGAGGAAGCCAAGAGGGTGTATCAGTCGAATGAAAGGTTGAAACAGAAAGAAAGAAAGAAAGAAAGAAAGGTTGAAAATCGAGATAAAAAATATGAATCAATTTAGGAAAGTGAAAAAGAAACAAACAAAACAGAATGAAATATGAAGGAATGTTAGAAAGAAAGAAAGAAAGAAAGAAAGAAAGAAAATAGAAATAAAATATATGAACAATTTAGGAAAGAGAAACAAAAAATTATAAAGAAAAAGAGAAAGAAAGAACGAAAGAAAGAAAAATGAAAGGTTGAAAACAAAGAAATATGAAGGAATCTTAGAAAGAAAGAAAGAAAGAAAGAAAGAAAGAAAGAAAGAAAGAAAGAAAACAGAGATAAAATATATTAACCATTTAGGAAAGAGAAACAAAAAATATAAAGAAAGAAAGAAAGAAAGAAAGAAAGAAAGGTTGAAAATCGAGATAAAAAATATGAAGCAATTTAGGAAAGTGAAAAAGAAACAAACAAACATGAAAGGTTGAAACAGAATGAAATATGAAGGAATGTTAGAAAGAAAGAAAGAAAGAAAGAAAGAAAGAAAGAAAGAAAATAGAAATAAAATATATGAACAATTTAGGAAAGAGAAACAAAAAATTATAAAGAAAAAGAGAAAGAAAGAACGAAAGAAAGAAAAATGAAAGGTTGAAAACAAAGAAATATGAAGGAATCTTAAAGAAAGAAAGAAAGAAAGAAAGAAAGAAAGAAAGAAAACAGAGATAAAATATATTAACCATTTAGGAAAGAGAAACAAAAAATATAAAGAAAGAAAGAAAGAAAGAAAAAAAGATGAAAGGTTAAATACAAAGAAATATGAAGGAATCTTAGAAAGAAAGAAAGAAAGAAAGAAAGAAAGAAAGAAAGAATAAATATAGGAAGGAGAAAAAGATAATGAATAAAAAAAAGAAGAAATCAAAATTGAAGAAGAAGAAAATGTAATGGAAAAAATAAAATATTGATCAAACAATAGAAAATAAATGAGAAAAAAAAACGAAAATTAAAATAAAAAAAATAGTAGTGAGATAAAAAAAAAGTGGGGTTATTTAACCCAGCTTATTCTAATATATGCCTCCAGATATAGAGTCCCTGATGAGGATCGAAGTCTCAATAGCCCTATTGATCCGAGCGGTGAGCTTGTTAACCTCTACCCACAGAAAGAAAAGAAAATATTAACAGAAAATCATTTTAAAGAAAAGACAAGAAATGAAGCAGAAACTAGAAAGAGAAAGTAAAGGAATTAAGAAATAAAAATGAAGCAAATGAAAATATTTTTAAGAAAGAAGGAATGAATGAATGAATGAATGAATGAAAACAGAATACAGAAAGAAAGTAAGAAAAACAATTTATTGCTAGCAAATTCCTCCTCTCTCTCTCTGCTTCTCAAGGAGGAATTTGCAAACAATAAATTGTTGAATCATTGCTATGCCTCATCTCACACTTCTCGACACATGCTGACACTCTTAATAACATTACGCCGAATCAAATGTGATTTAGAGTAGATATGCAATGTTTTCTAATATCTAATTTGATTGTATATAACAATAATAACAAAAACATCAATATCAACAACAATAATAATAAAAGAAAAAGCAATCGAATTAATTGCGAAGGTGATAAAATGAAAATGATGATGACGAATGGAATAAGAAAAATCGATAACATCAGAAAGGACAACAGAAATAATAGCTGCAATTAAACGAGAAAAATAACAAAAGATTGTGAAGATCATTATGAAAATGGAAGGAGGAGGACAAGAAGAAAAATGCGGAAAAAGAGGGATAAAAAGCGATAACTTGGAGGAGGAGGAATTCAAGAATGAGTGTAAAGAAGGAGAATGAGAAATGAAATAAGAAGAGAAAAAGATAGTAAACAATGATGTGAAAGAAGAATGAGTCTTAAAAAGGAGTGAGTGAAAGTGAAAGCGAAGTAAAAGAAAAAGAAAGGGGAGAAGAAAGAGAAGGAGGAGGAGAAGAAAAATGTTGAAGAATTAGAAGACAAATTTGAAGAGGGTAAAGTGACACAGGATAAGTAAGTGTACAAGAAGAAGGGGCGGGGTATGAAAAGAAAAGAGAAGTAAAAAGAGAAGGAAATAAAAAAGAAGAAAAGAAAAACAATAACAGCAACAACAACATGAATTAAAAAAAAGAACAAGAAGAATGAGAAAATTAAGAAAGAGAAGGAAATATTAATGAAGAGAAGAATAAAATTAGAAAAGAACGAATTAGAAGAAAAAGCTGGAAAAGATGAGAACATAAAGAAGAAAGTGAAAAAGTGTAGAGAGAAAGAGGCAGGGAATAATAAAAGATGAAGAAAATTATAATGAGCGAGAAGAAGAAGAAGAAGAAGAAGAAGAAGAAGAAGAAGAAGAAGAAGAAGAAGAAGCTATCTATTAACCACCACAGACAATCACTCTTATTAGCATGGATCAGGCTAGTCTCCCTGAAAGTAAAACACTGCGCCTCCTCGGGTTAACTCTCACAACAGACTTCAAGTGGAATGACTATATAGAATCCATAGCTGAATCCATTGCTAAGAAGGTCGGTTCTCTGTGCAGGGCCAGGAAGTTTCCTGCACATATACAAATCTACCATCCGCCCGTGCATTGAATACTGCTGCCATATCTGGTCGGGTGCTCCTGCTATCCACCTATGGGTCCTTGACAAAATCCAACGGAGAATCTGTAATGTGATCGATCCCGACTTGGCAGCTCAGATACAGTCACTTTCTCACCGGCGCAATGTGGCTTCCCTGTGTCTCTTCTACAAATACTTTCACGGCTTCTGCTCCGATGAACTTAGCTCTCTGGTGCCTCCTATATATGAATTTACTTGAGCCACAAGATTAGCAATTAGGCCCCACCCTTTTACTGTGAAACCAATAAATTGTAATCGCAATTTCTACTCTATCAGCTTTTTTTCTCGCACTTCCCGCCTGTAGAGTTCCCTTTCGTTTATTTTGCTTTCCCGACAGCTACAATCTTCAAGGATTCAAAGGTAAAGTCAGTAGTCATCTCCTGTCTCACTAACTTGCATCCTCTCTTTTATGCTCCTTTCTCCTTCCACTCCACTCTCATCAGTATTCTCATCCTTCTCTTACCCACTTCCTGACACCCCCTATAACCTGTCACTCATAACTTTCCTCCAATGTAAACCCATGCTCAACAGTGGCAGTAAAATGCCTTGCTTGGGGCGATATGATTATAAAAAAGAAAAGTTCTATACTATTATAAAGTGGATATAAATCGGGGGACCAGTTCTACATTACAATCAATATATAAATTGATCCCTCATTTTATGACCACATTCATTCTTTTATTACCCACTTCCTGACACCCCCTATAACCTGTCACTCTTTCTCATAACTTTCCTCCTATGTAAACCCCTGCTCAACAGTGGCAGTAAAATGCCTTGCTTGGGGCGATATGATTATAAAAAAGAAAAGTTCTATACTATTATAAAATGGATATAAATCGGGTGACCAGTTCTACATTACAATCAATATATAAATTGATCCCTCATTTTATGACCACATTCATTCTTTTATTACCCACTTCCTGACACCCCCTATAACCTGTCACTCTTTCTCATAACTTTCCTCCTATGTAAACCCCTGCTCAACAGTGGCAGTAAAATGCCTTGCTTGGGGCGATATGATTATAAACAAAAATAACAAAAAGAAGATAATTGCCTAAAATGCCGAATTCGGAAAATAGAGGGGAAAAAATTAAGTGCCAAAAGGATAAAATGGCAGAGTAGGAGAAAAAAATACGGTAGATAAGACAGACGTAAAGGTGGAAGTGAAAATAGGTTGAGACAAAAATGGAGGTACGGAAAAAGATCTTTCTCTTCCTTCCCATCATTCCTGCTACTAATCCTTGTCGTCTGTATCTTTTGTCGTTTTTCTTCTTCATCTCCGTCCGTCAATTTTATCGTATTTCTCCTTCTTTTTCTTCTCCGTCGCATTTCTTCTTTCTCTGTCTCTATCGTTACTTTTCTTTTTCATCTCCTCTATCTGTCTTTTTTTGTCGCATTTCTTCTTCTTCTTCTTCTTCTTCTTCTTCTTCTTCTTCTTCTTCCGTCTTGTTCTTGTTCTTCTTCTTTTTCTTCTTCTTCCTCCTCTGTCTCTTTCGTGACTTATCTTCTTCATTTTCTTCCGTCTCTTTCGTCGCTTTTCTTCTCCGTCTCCTTCGTCACTTGTCTTCTTATTCGTCTTCGTCGTCGTCGTCGTCGTCGTCTGTCTCTTTCGACATTGTTCTCCTTCTTCTTCTTCCCCCGTCTCTTTCGTCACTTTTTCCCTTCATCGGTTTCTTTCGTTAGCTTTCCTCTTCTTCTCCGTTCATCTCTTTCGTCGTTTTTCTTCTTTTTCGTTTGTCTATTTCGTCTCTTTACTTCATCATCTTCACCCGTCTCTTTTGTCACTTCTCTCCTTCTTCTTTTTCTTCTTCTTCTTCTTCTTATTTTATGCGTCCATGTTTTTCTTCTTCGTAAATCTCTTTCGTAGCTTTCCTTCTTAGATGACAATTTCATCGCTCTTCTTTTTCTTATTCGTACGTCTCTTTCGTCACTTTTCACATTTTTCGTTCGTTACTTTCGTCGCTTTTCTTCTTCGACCGTCTTCGAGGAACGAAGAAGGAGAAGAAAAAGAAAAGGGAGAGTGAATGAAACAGAAGAATGAGATGAAAGAAAGAAAGAAAGAAAGAAAGAGAAAAAAAAATCTCAGTTACCTGACCTTATCCAGTTGGGTATATCCCTGAGGTGGCGGGCACGCTGTGTTTCTCGGTTCATCGGCAGGATTAGTAGGGTATATAATTTCTGGGTGTCGAGAAGGCTTCTTTTTTTTTAAGTTTGAAGGATGGGGCAACCAAAGCGACTTGGCAGTCACATCTACATACTTGGGAAGGTACTTAATGAAAAACTGTCTATTAGCTAAGGTGAACTTATTTCCACCTTCGCCCCATCTTCGAAATGATGTTCTGCTTTTATCAAAAACTCTCACCACATCGTGCAGATTTGGCTTTACTGAATGTACTTCATGTACACACATTAGACGGGTATGTGTTGTGGTGCAGTGGATATCGGCTAGGAACAGGAAATCGAGAAACAGAGTTCGATTTCCAGTTGAATTCGTTGCATTCATTACCCTTGGGAAAGGTAATCATCCGTCGCTTCTCCCTTCAGCTATGGGTTAAATAGCAGGAGAGATTGGGTTTTATAGCATTAGTTGGCTATTAATCTACCGTAAAAAGTAATGACAACCTACTACAGGAAAATCTTCTGCCCAATCAGTCATGTCTCTTTTAAGACATGATCGTCCAAGCGTGTATCCCGTATGGCACTTAACTGACTGAATTTTATTTGCAGAATAATTATTTTCGTTATAGAATGTCTTATGACAAATATTTACATGTCTTAGCTGTTAGTGTGGCACAAGGCTATGAGAATCGAACTCACATCACAAGTTAATTTGCAACCACAGACGTCTTCTTATCTAACACCACGGACACATAAAAGAAAGGAACTGCCTTACGCTAACGCTTCTAACGTCTCCACCTAAAACTTTGAAATTTCATTTACTATTTATTCATTTCTTTTCCTCAATAGAAATACATATGTTTACTTGACGTCCGTTTCACACTCCTCCCCAGTTTTTTTAACAGGAGTAGAAACTTATTCTTGTCTCACGTTTAATATTATGTTTCCGGTTCCTTCTAAAATGCACTTCCGCTCTATACTTCTAAAGTCACCACATAAACCTCTGACATTTTATTTACTGTTTATTTTAATTTTAAATCCTCAATGGGAGTTCATAGGTTCGCCTATCGCCCGTTTCACGTTTTTCTCCATTCTTTTAAAAATTAGTAGAGTCTTATTACTCATTTCCTTATTATGATTGGGCTTCCGGTTCCTTTTGTTACAATCTTCCTAAAACCAGATCTTCTGATTCATGTTACACAAATTTTTATCACTGGCCGGGTGTGAACATCCCGAAACCCAAGGATGAACTAAAACCTTCGTGAACTGCGCATAGGCTCCGCATATAGTTTCCGTTTCGCTTACATACACAAAAAAAAAAATACAATCCAGAATGTTCACCAATAGTAACCACTCCCGCCTAAAGAAACAAAGAAAAACTGAAACCGATCTGAACCTAAGAAGAGGATATAAAATCCCATCAAAGGGACTTCGTTGTCAGTCAGCTGACACACCAGCCACGATTCGCAACGCTCGTCGACAGCGACCTCTCATCTCCCATGACACCCGCGAAAGACCGTCACCACATTAATTTACAACTCAACCTACCCCTCTAACCTGCGACTACATGGATGACTTTTTATGACTCTACTTAACAATTTCTGTCAACCAAGGACATTCACACCGATTTACTACTTATTGTATTTTTTAAAACATTTATTTATTTCTTAAACCTCCATCGTTTCTCCATTGTTCTGTCACCGTATGCTTAATATAACAATCGAAAAAAAAATTTCCTTCTGCCTAACTTCTGGTAATCCCTTGCGTTTTGGTGGCATTATCACCTTCCTTGGGGTTGTGCCTCTTACTCTCTAACGCACTCTCAAGTGGCTTTTGGGTCTTGTACAGAGTGAGCATCAATGTAAAAAAATATCTGAAAGACAAGAGGTGATTTTTAGTGTCAGTATTCAAGATTCGGATGTGCGTTGTGGTGCAGTGGATATCGACTCGGAACGACAACTCTGGGAGCCGAGTTCGAATTCTAGTTGAATTCCTTGCATTCACTTACGCACAAATACCCTTGGGAAAGGTATTAATCCGTCTCTTCCCTCCAGTTATGGGTTAAATAATAGGACAGATTGGGTTCTATAGCCTTGGCTGGCAACCAGTCTAACGCAGAAAGCAATGGCAACCTACTGCGTGATAATCTTCTGCCCAGTCAGTCATGTCTCTTTCGAGACATGATCGCCCAAAGCGTGTATCGAGTATGGCACTTAACTGACTGATTTGGATAAAAGGATTGAATAAAAAAACAGTCTGGGTTCTATATCCTTGGATAGGAACAATTTTAACGCAGAAAGTAATGGCAACCTACTGCTGGATAATCTTCTGCTCAGTCAGTCATGTCTCTTTCGAGACATGATCGCCCAAAGCATGTATCACGTAAGGCACTTAACTGACTGATTCAAGATTCGAGGTTTAACCTGGTAGTGAACTATCAAGCAAACCCAGAAATTATCTTATGGTATTTTAAACCTTTAGCGACTGTAACTTAATCATATAAAACTTGTTATGGTAAATTATATTATTGTATCATATCATAGAATCATTATGAAGTATTTTCATTAAGTATTTAATAAAATTCTAAGGGTCTGATAATCATATACTGCATAATAACATGCCTTCGCGTTCCAATTACTGGAAATTAATGCCGCAATCAAAATCGAGATAATTTTTTTTAAATGTAAATATAAAGGCAATCAATAAACATCTGAATAAACAAATAAAAACTTGCCTCGATCTCATCAAAAGAAAAGAAAAAAGAAAAAAAATGAAGAGAACTGTCTGATTTGAATAATATTCCTAATTATATTCAATCACGTAAAGGAGTGGTAGGCGGAGGATATAAAGTCGGTCACCAAAACGAGGCTTGTTGTTTTTAGCAGCGTTAGACCTACAAGCAATTTGGGGATAGAAATAGGATAGTGACATGGAAGAAAGAAAGAAAGAAAGAAAGAAAGAAAGAAAGAAAGAAAAGAGATAAAATATATGAAGTAGTTTAGGAAAGTGAAACAGAAAGAAAGAAGCAAACAAACGAACGAACAAAGATGAAAGGTTGAAACAGAATGAAATATGAAGGAATCTTAGAAAGAAAGAAAGAAAGAAAGAAAGAAAGAAAGAAAGAAAGAAAGACAATAGAGATAAAATATATGAACCATTTAGGAAAGAGAAACAAAAAATGATAAAGAAAAAGAGAAAGAAAGATAGATGAAAGGTTGAAAACAAAGAAATATGAAGGAATCTTAGAAAGAGAAAAAATAAAAAGAAAGAAAGAATAAATATAGGAAGGAGAAAAAGATAATGAATAAAGAAAAAGAAGAAATCAAAATTGAAGAAGAAGAAAATGTAATGGAAAAAATAAAATATTGATCAAACAATAGAAAATAAATGAGAAAAAAAACGAAAATTAAAATAAAAAAATAGAAGTGAGATAAAAAAAAAAGTGGGGTTATTTAACCCAGCTTATTCTAATATATGCCTCCAGATGTAGAGCCCCTGATGAGGATCGAAGTCTCAATAGCCCTAATGATCCGAGCGGTGAGCTTGTTAACCTCTACCCACAGAAAGAAAAGAAAATATTAACAGAAAATCATTTTAAAGAAAAGACAAGAAATGAAACATAATCTAGAAACAGAAAGTAAAGGAATGAAGAAATAAAAATGAAGCAAATGAAAATATTTTTTGAGAGAGAAGGAATGAATGATTGAATGAATGAAAACACAACGCTGAAGGAAAGTAAGAAAAAAGAATCTTTAATAAAAAAACAAAACAAAAAGAGAAACAGGATAGAGAACATAATGCAATTTAAGAAGAAAAAAATGAAGCCATGATGAAAGAAATGATGAATGAATGAAAACGGAATAATGAATGATACAATAAAATAAGAAATGCCATTAAAGAAAGAAAGAAAGAAAGAAGCCATAATAAAATAAACGATGAATGAATGAATGAATGAATGAATGAATGAATGAAAACGAATAATGATAGAATAAAGAAAGAAATTCGATAAAGAAAGAAAGAAGCCATAATAATATAAAGGATGAATTAATGAATTAATTAAATAATTAATGAAAACGGAATACAGAATAAAAGAATAATAAAAGGAATGCGATTATAGATAGAACAAAGGAAGCTATAATAAAATAAATAACGAATGAATGATAGAAAACGAAATACAGAATGAAAAAATGAGATTAAAGATAGATAAAAAAAGAAGCTGTAATGAAATAAACGATGAATGAATGAAAGAATGAATGTAAACAGAATAGAGAATGAAAAAATAATGAAAGATATGCTATTAAATATAGAAAGAAAGGAGCCATAGTGAAACAAATCATGAATAAAAACGGAATACAGAATGAAAGATAAAGAAATACCATTGACGAAAGAACGAAAGAAGCCATGGAAAAAGAAATGCTGAATGAATGAATGAATGAAAATGGCTTACACAATGAAAGAATAATGAAAGAAATTCGATAAAGACAGATAGAAGTCAAAATAAAATACATGATGAATCAAAGAATGAATGAAAACGGAATACAGAATGAAAGATAAAGAAAAAATGCGAATAAGGAAAGAAAGAATGAATCCATAAAAGAAATGATGGATTAATGAAAACAGAATATAGAAGAAACAAATAAAGGAAGGAAGGAAGGAAGGAAGGAAGGAAGGAAGGAAGGAAGGAAGGAAGGAAGGAAGGAAGGAAGGAATGAGAGCCATAATAGCAGAAATTACCTGAATATAGAATGAAAAAAGAAAGAATAAATCCATAAAAAAAATGATGGATTAATGAAAACAGAATATAGAAGGAAAAAATAAAGGAAGGAAGGAAGGAAGGAAGGAAGGAAGGAAGGAAGGCCATAATAACAGAAAGTAACTGAATATAGAATAAAAAAGAAAGGATTAATCGAATGAAAAGAAGAAAAACAAGAAGGAAAAATAAAGATATAGAAAGAAGCGCGAAAAAAAAGAAATAATTTAAATAAATAAAATAAAACATAAAATATTACACGGCATAAACAAACGATTCAATGGACGAAACAGAAATACTGCAAGTGGGAGGCACAGAAGCGGAAAAGCAAAACAGAGGCAAAAATAGCAGGCGAGCTTTCAAGCTGCAGACCGATACTGCAAACCCCATTAGACACTTGTAGAATCAATTAAAAGTGAGGAATCCTAACCAGATGGAAGAAGAACCCTCTGATTCCCGGAAGTAACTGGGTCGTCGTACAGCGTCAAGATAATGTCAGGGTTCCCCGTAAAGATGGTGAAATTGAATACGAAATAAATTAACTTGGCAACTGTCAAAGACGGCCTGAGCCATTATCTAAATCGAATAGCTATGAAATTAGCCAGCACAACGTTCTCCTCGGCGATTTGTTCCAAATGAAGATTTATTCGCAAAAATGCCATTCACAAACTAGGGCATATATTTGATCATCAATATATCTTATACTCCATCTTAATGATTTGTGCAGGTTATGTAAAAGCAGGTTTAACCATATAATAGGAGTATAGAGGATCGCCTATCGTTCCTTTCACACTCTTCCCTGGACTTTTGAACAGGAGTATTTCACGCCTTGTTTTCTGTTCAGAATTTAGTTTTCGGTTTATGAAAAATTCTACAATGTGATCAATATCGACTTGGCATCCTAGCTGCAGTCTCTCTCTCTCTTTCACCGGCGTGATGTGACATCCCTGTGTCTCTTCTATAAATACTTTCACGGCTTCTGCTCCGATGAACTTAGATCACTGGTGCCCCCTAGGTACGAATTTGCACGAGATACTAGATTAGCAACTAGATCCCACCCTTTTACAGTGAAACCGATAAAATGCAACCGCAACTTCTACTCCAACAGTTTCTTTTCTCGCACTTACCGACTGTGGAATCCCCTTCCACATGATTGCTTCCCCGACAGCTACAATCTCCAAGAGTTTAGATTTAAGGTCAATAGACACCTCCTAACGCACTAACTCGCATCCATTCTCTCAAACACTCTTCCCATCTACCCAACCCTCAGCCTCGGTATCCTTACCCGTCTATCGCCCTCCTTCTGACATTTCCTATATCTAACCACTCTTTCTCTTTACCTTCCCCTACATAACCCCTTGCGCAATAGCGGCAATGGAATGCCTTGCTCTGAGTGCAATGATTTAAAAAAAACTCTAAACTCATAATGTCTCCACATAAAGTTTGATTTTTTTTTTTTTACTATTTATTTATTTATTTATTTATTTATTCTTAGCAATAGGTGTATATACATTGATCTATTGTCCAGTTTATACTCCTTCTTGGTCTTTTCAACAGGAGTAGAAAATTACTCCTTGGTTCCTGTGTAGGATTGAGTTTTTGGTTCTTTATAAATTCTACTTCAAGTTTATACTCTCATGCTCTCACCTAAATTCTAAAATTTTACTAATTATTTATTTATTTTCTGCAATAGGAGTATATGCATTGACGTATTGTCCAGCTTACACTCCTTCCTGGTCTTTTTAAACAGGAGTAGAAAATTACTCCTTGTTTCCTGCTTAAAGTTTGGACGATCAGTTTTTTCTAAATTCTACTTCAACTCTATAACACGACCAAGTACTCATTTCTTTGTTTCGAACGAAAATTTCTTAATTTGTTTGGTTTTTGAAGGGCATCTTTCACTATCACAATGTGTCTTCGGGTGTCACTGTCGCATTTTCCACCGTCTTCTCCGTCACTTTTTGTACTTGTTTAATTTTGGTATTTGGTATTTCCAATTATATTGGACACTAGCAGGATAGCCCGGCGTTGCTTGGGTATAATGAAAGCTTTAAAACTAATCCATGGTCTTGGAGATCAGACTCTTTGGCTGTTGGCACGAAAGACTAAAAAGCAATAGTTGTTTCCAGTTAAAGCGAAACCGTAGACTGAAAGAAAAATGAATGAATTTAAGTCAAATTTTGATTTCCTGGTATTGATATCAAATAAGTTTTTTCGTCGTAAACTGAATTTTAAAGGTTAAATAAGTCTTTTAAGTAAATGGTATCATGGCTGAGACTAAGAACTACAATTATATCTACTTAGAGCTGAAAAAATACAGACATACAGGCAGATAAACAGGCACACACACAAACATCTTGCCTTATATATATATATATATATATATATATATATATATTCCCGATTTTCTGCACTATTGTGAGAACTGCAATCTTGAAACTTCTGAATACCGTTTCTTATGTCTTTGTTTATGAGTGTATCAAATTTGATTAAAATCGGACCACTCCTTCTATAACCGGATTTTTTCGATTATCGATTTTCGATATTTATCGGAGGTACCTGGAAACAAAACCTAGCTAAGAACACTCGCAGACGCTTATAGTACAACTGTGTAAATTTTCAAGAAAATCGGTTCAGCCGTTTCGGAGTCTATAAGTAACGGACACAGACACACACACACATACACACACACACACACACAAACACAGACAAAGTTCCATTTATAAATAAGTTTAGATATGAAAGTTCTGTTTTTTTCCTCGTTTATTTTTTGGTGCGTTTCTCTATCAATGTTCATAAGCTGAATAATAAAGTCACATTAGTGTTTTGCACCGACAAGGATATGTATAAAGATTTGAAAACAAAATAATTATTATTTACACTATTTACATAATTCGAACTGTTGTCTTCATCTTTATTGCCATAACAGCTTCTTTTCTCGCACTTCTAGTTTGTGGAACTCACTTCCATTTCCTTGCTTCCCTGCAAATGAAAGTGAGTTCCAAATGAAACTGCAAAAGTTTAAATGCAATATCAATTGCCATCTTTTATCTACCTAATTCCTATCCATCTTTTATTTTCTCTTCAACATACCCTGTAATTTTTTTATTCTCGAACTACATTTCTTCCTTGCTTGTGATGAAATGATTATATATATATATATAATAGCAATAGCAATAGTAACCAAACTAACTCTGCCGAAACTAGTATTAATTAAGTTATAATTTAAATCGTCTTGTACAACCAACCGAGAACAAACTCGGAGGGAAAAGAAGGGGAAGTAAAAAAACAAAAAAAAAAACAAACGAAGTACATGAACAAAAAGTCAAGCACTCGTAAGAAAGAAAACAACCCAAGACGAAAACCCTAACACTGAAGCGCTCAGTACGAAAGTAGAGCAAACAAAGACAGAAAATCTGGGCAAGAGCCAACAACCTACCAGGGTTTCGCCCAGTTTCCCTGAGGAGCCGTAGGGCAAAACCGTGATAGGTTGTTGGCTCTTGCTAAAATTTTCTGTCTCTGCCTCTCTCTCTCTCTCTCTCTATATATATATATATATATATATATATGAATATATGACGACGTTTTGGTACGTTGTACTCTGCGGCCTTCTTCAGCTGAAATACATTGAAATCTTGAAACGAAACCTCTATTTAGTCCACAAGGGTAGATTATTCTAATTCCACGGACTGTGCCTTATTTTTATTCTTTTTATTCTTTTTATTTTTTTCATTATTTTATTTTTACATCTCAGTTTCAATTAATTTTCTTTTGTAACTCAACTCTCCAAATATTTCTTTTCTCTGTTTTGGTCAGGCATTGAACTCACAACTCTTTTGGTCATTGCAGCTTTTCTCTCATTAATATTCGTGCTATCCGTTCCAATACTGTTGTCATATCTGGTCAGGCGCCTCTGCTGTTCATCTCAGTGTTCTCAATAGGCTCTGTAATGTGATCGGTCCCGACCTGGCAGCTCGACTCCAGCCACTTTCTCACCGGCGAGGTGTGGCTTCCCTCTGTCTCTTCTACAAATATTTTCATGGCTTCTGCTCCGACGAACTTAGGTCATTGGTGCCATCTCCACGAAAATTTACTCGTGCAACCATAATGGCAACAAGGTCCCACTCTTTTACAGTTAAATCGGCCAAATGCAGCTGACAATTTTACTCCATCCGCTCCTTTTCTCGCACTTTCCGCTGTGGAACTCTCTTCCATGCACTTATTTTGCTGACGGCTACAACATCTAGGAATTTAAATGCAATGTCAATTCCCATCTCTTATCCACTTGACTCCAGTTCTTTCTACATCACCCCGTATATCTTGTTCTTTTCCTTTCTCACTACCTTAACAATTGTCTTCCCTCCTGTGTTCCCATCCTTCTCTTGCCCTTTCTCTGACACCCTCTGTAACCGATTCGTCTTTCTCTTCACTATCTTCCTGCCGAAACTTTTACTCTCTTATGTAGCCCCTGCGCATCAGAGGCGATACCGCCTTTCTTGGGGTGAAATGATTAAAAAAATAAAATTCTACAGTATAGAATCATTTCTCTTGGAAGGGTCGCCTGATATCTTTGACTTCTGCGAAAGTGACTTTCATTGCTACCAACGAATTCTTGGTTCGAGAAGGCTATCTTCCCCATTTGCCGAAAAGATTCCAGCATTCACATACGGCCATATCACGTTGAATACACCGGTTCTCGCTCGATCACCGAAGTTAAGCAACGTTGAGCTTGGTCAGTACTTAGATGGGTGACCGCTTGGGAATACCAGATTCTGTAAGCGTATAGTGACGGATGTGCGTTGTGGTGCAGTGGATATCGGTTCGGAAAGAGAAATCGGTGAGCCGAGTTCGAATTCCAGTTAAATACCCTGCATTCACTTAAGCACTGGTACCCTTGGGAAAGATATTAATCCGTCCCTTCCCTCCAGTTATGGGTTAAATAACAGGGTAGGACTTGGGGACTCTGCCCTTAAAAACAAATCCCAATGAATCTTGATACTCGAAAAGAAAAATGTATTACTAGACACAAAAACTTATATAAACAAAAATAACTTGTTGAAAGAAAAAGGTATTACCAGCAATAAATAAAGTTTAGTTGGCAATAAATGACTCGCCGAGGTTGATATGACATAAAACAAAACCAACTAATCAACCAACGTTAGCAATACAAAGGGTAATACGATTTTGCAATTCATATTTTTTTACTTATCTAAAAAATTGTTGAAAATTTTGTGGTAAAAAAATTATTCAATAACTGTACTTTAAACTAGGTACATTAAACTTTATAACATTTTTTACAGATTATTTCTCTCACAAATACAAATTGTTTAAAGCGCACACGGACTTTATGGAGACCCTGTATATATACACGCGTACTTGGTCTTGAAAAGAGTCTGGGTGACTCGGATATGTAAATCTATCTTGAGTAAATGTAACTTGAGTTTATTTGTGGAGATCGAATAACAATAAGATTCCAGCATTCACATGCATGGCCTTGGTGTTTACATCCGGGATAATGTTCCGCCGACCAGGGAATTGCCACTCAATGTTGCCGGTTAATCTTTCAATCCATCTACGAATGACCTTAATGCTTACCATGGCATGTGACTGAAACATTCTAAAGGTACTGATGTCGCAAGTATTCAGGCATTGCCCAGTCCTATGCTCAAATTTTGGACTTCTCTACTAGTTTCCATGGCAAAACCGAGAAACAGCCTTGTCTACTTTATTGCTTGCCTCTTCTTCTCGTTTAAGGATATTAATCAGTTTCTTCCCTCCAGTTATGGGTTAAATAACAGAACAGATTGGGTTCTCTAACCTTGGCTGGCGACCAGTCTACTGCAGAAAGCAATGGCAACCAACTGCGGGATAATCTTCTGTCCAGTCAGTCATGTCTCTTTCGAGACATAATCACCCAAAGCGAGTTTCACGTATGGCACTTAACTGACTGAATATAATAGTTGAAAATATGATTACGGCTTCTACTGGGCATAAAGTGGAGGATCGGTTTTCTATTGTTGTGAAGGAATAAACTGATCCCCCATTAATTACTACTTAATAATATAATACATTTCTTCTCCACTCTAGCTATGAGTCAAATAACAGGACAAATTGGGTTCTATAGCTTTGGCTGGCAACCAGTCGATCGCAGAAAGCAATGGCAACCTACTGCGAGATAATCTTCTGCCCAGTCAGTCATGTCTCTTTCGAGACATGATCGCCCAAAGCGTGTATCACGTATGGCACTCAACTGACTTCTCACTCTTGCCGAGTTTCGCAACATTCAGTTAATTGTCATACGTGATACACGCTTAAGGCGATCATGTCTCGAAAGAGACATGACTGACTGGACAGAAGATTATCCCGCAGTAGGTTGCCATTGCTTTCTGCGGTAGACTGGTTGCCAACCAATGCTATAGAACCCAATCTCTCCTGTTATTTAACCCATAACTGGAGGGAAGAGACGGATTAATACCTTTCCCAAGGGTATTTGCGCGTAAGTGAATGCAAGGAATACGACTGGAATTCGAACTCGGCTTCCCGATTATTCGTTCCGAGCCGATATCCACTGCACCACGACACACGTCCGAAACATTACCTTCCTCGTAACTCTAACCACTCTGTGGTAGCTATTGATATTACGTTCCCATTATATTTCAACTAGCAGTATAGCCCGGCGTTGATCGGGTGTAATGAAAGCTTGAAAACTAATCCACGGTCCTGGAGCTCGGACTCTTTGGACGTTGGCACGAAAGACTAAAATTCGTTCATTCACGTTCAAACTTTATGTGCGTTGTGGTCCAGTGGATATCGGCTCGGAACAAGAAATCGGAGAGCCGAGTTCGAATTCCAGTTGAATCCATTGTATTCACTTACGCGCAAATACCCTTGGGAAAGGTATTAATCCGTCTCTTCCTTCCAGTTATGGGTTAAATAGCAGGACAGATTGGTTTCTATAGCCTTGGCTGGCAACCAGTCTTCCGCAAAATAATGGCAACCTACTTCGTGATAATCTTCTGCCAAGTCAGTCCTGTTTCTTTCGGGACATAATCGCCCAAAGCGTGTATCATGTATGACTGACTTATCTACCAAATAAAAATGCTGACACGATTACCTTCAATTTTCTAGAAAGAAACTGATATATCCCGAAAAAGAATACAGTATAAAATGATCAGTTGAAGAAGGGAACTTCACACCAGGAATAAGAAATTGCCTTGGTCGGCAACCAGTCTACCGCAGAAAGCAATGGCAACCTACTGCGGAATAATCTTCTGCCCAGTCACTCATGTCACTTTCGAGACATGATCGCTTAAGCGTGTATCACGTATGGCACTTAACTGATTGACTGAAGGATAAAAATCATTATCAGCTTGCGAGACATTTTTACGCCCATATCTGTAAAGTAAGGCATCCATTTGAAAGACTTTCATCAGTCACCGATGTTTGTGTTTTTGTGTGTATTGCTTGCATTTGGTGCAATAAGATAGTTCGTTCGATAACTTAGCAAAATATACAAATAATTACAGGCCTTATTATCGATATCTCTTCTTACTTAAACACTTAGTAAAAAAAAAATATCTTGGGACCGAACCTGGTGAACTTACAGTTTTTTCACCCACCCTCAAAAAACGCCAAAAATAAACAAAAAAATTCTCCCCACCGGCAAAGCGACACATGATATTGATAATTATTGCGTTCTTTCGGTACAAAAAGGGCAAACGGTGCAGTCGTGATGACGAACAGTGACGTGAGCATTAATATAAGGGGGTCGCATATTTTTGTTCATATATTGAAAACGTCTCTTAATCCAATTTCCAGTCACGTGTTTACGTATTTACCAAATTTTGTTTTCACATGTTTTTAACCTACAAAAAATTTCTAATATTCCTTATTAAAATTTCAGGTTATCTTTTATTTTTAATATTAAAATTCATTACTTATAAAAATTAACGGGTATCTTTTATTTCTTATTAAAAACGTTACCTTCTATTGGTTTTAAACTTAACGGGTACTTTTTCATATTAACTTTAATGAATATCTTATATTTATCAAAATTACCTTTTATTTCTTGTTAAAAATACATACCTTTTCTTCTTAATTAAAATTAATGTATATCTTATTCCTTTTAAAATTAACAGATGCTTAATATTTATTAAAATTAACAGATACCTTTTATATGTCATTAAAATTACAAGTTAAATTTATTTCTTATCAAAATAGCTGAATTATATATTCTATTTCTTTTTTAAAATTGCCGATTAGTTTCCTCTTTTATTAAAATAACTGCATATCTTTCTGTTCTTGTTAAGATTACAATATATTTTTTATTTCTTGTTTTTGTGACTCTTTTATCGACTCGGAACGAGAAATCGGAGAGCCGAATTTGAATTCCAGTCAAATACATTGCATTCACTTACACGCAAATACCCTTGAGAAAGAAGTTAATCCGTTTCTTCCCTCCAGTTATGGATTACATAACAGAACAGATTGGGTTCTATAGCCTTGACTGGCAACCAGTCTACCGCAAAATGATGGCAACCTACTTCGTGATAATCTTCTGCCAAGTCAGTCCTGTTTCTTTCGGGACATAATCGCCCAAAGCGTGTATCATGTATGACTGACTTATCTACCAAATAAAAATGCCGACACGATTACCTTCAATTTTCTAGAAAGAAACTGATATATCCCGAAAAAGAATACAGTATAAAATGATCAGTTGAAGAAAGGAACTTCACACCAGGAATAAGAAATACCGATTTATTGTACTAAAGTACAATTAACAATAATACACATATAGGCAAGCAACGGGTTGGAGCAGAATCGACTATCGAACAGTGAATGCATTTGCCTAAGACCTTTTCTGTATTTACTAGCCTTCCCACGCAAGGCCAGATGTGACACATGGTCATTTTGTGGTTGGTATTCCCGGCCATATAGCCGGGCCAAAAAATGTCGGTCTATTTTTCCCCAGTCGTGGTTCTACCATTCGGCGGAACCACGACTGGGTTTGTGCTCTCTGCTCGGAAGCAGAGAGCGCCCTCTACCCGAAGGCAGAGAGATGACAGTGTCATAGAGCAGTCCGGCGAATGCCTAAGACGTTTTCTGTATTTACTAGCCTTCCCACGCAAGGCCAGATGTGACACATGGTCATTTTATAGTGGGTATTCCCGGCCATATAGCCGGGCCAAAAATGTCTGTCTATTTTACCCTAGTTGTGGTTCTACCCTTCGGCGGAACCACGACTGGGTTTGTGCTCTCTGCTCGGAAGCAGAGAGCGCCCTCTACCCGAAGGCAGAGTGCTGACAGTGTCATAGCGTCGTCAGGCAAGTGCCTAAGACGTTTGTATTTACTAGCCTTCCCACGCAAGGCCGGATGTGACACATGGTCATTTTATAGTGGGAATTCCCGGCCATATAGCCGGGCCAAAAAATGTCTGTCTATTTTTCCCCAGTCGTGGTTCTACCCTTCGGCGGAACCACGACTGGGTTTGTGCTCTCTGCTCGGAAGCAGAGAGCGCCCTCTACCCGAAGGCAGAGTGCTGACAGTGTCATAGCGTCGTCAGGCGAGTGCCTAAGACGTTTTTCATTCGTACCGTTCGTTACCGTCTTTTATATAGTAGAGCATTCTATTCTCGGGGTTGGCAGGATGTTCCACTACAAAAGAAAGAAAGAAAGAAAGAAAGAAAGAAAGAAAGAAAGAAAGAAAGAAAGAATATTTTATAAGTTGAAAAATTTCCCACCGGACTGCCTATCCCAGACGGCACATTATTTTGGTACAACTTTATAAATTTCATTAATAAAATAAAATGTAAGGAACTATTTACATAAGTTTGTTTTTCTTCTATGTCCAAAGTTCCTTCAGGCGATCATTGTTCTCCACAAGTTCCTATTGTTTATAGCTTTTGTAACTATAAATGGCTTGCGAGACATTTTTATGACCAATTCTGTTAAGTAAGGCGTCCATTTGAAAGACTTTCACGAGTCACTGATGTTTGCTTTTTCGTATATATTGCCTGCAACAGTGATATATTTCGTTCGATATCTTAGCAAAACATACAATCTGTCTTTTGACTATCTATATCTATATTTTGCTAACCATATACGCAATCTTATTCATTAGTCCATACGCGGTTTTTCCTTTTACCCTCCCAGTCTATCATGTGATTATTAACTCTTCCAAGACTCCTCATTGTCTTCTACCATTCTTATACTAAAAACAAGTGTTCTTTTTGCTTCCATTTTCTCGATTGTGCCAAAGATAGTTTATATGTTCCAGGTTTGGCTGTAATACTTCCTCTTTTTCCATGTGCCATGTCCCTTCAGAACGTGGGAAAACATGGCTCTCCACAACTGCAACCTTGAAACTTCTGAATATCGTTTCTTATGTCTTTGATGTTTTTGTGTTTGTCTGTTTATCTGCCTGTATGTCTGTATTTTTTCAGCCCTTTTATTTTAGTTTTTGCTTCGGGTTTGGCTCTAAGTAGGTATAATTGTAGTTCTTAGTCTCAGCCATGATACCATTTACTCAGAGGACTTATTTAGCCTTCAAAATTCAGTTTACGACGAAAGAAAACTTATTTGATATCGATACCAGGAAATCAAAATTTGACTTACATCCATTCATTTTTCTGTCCAATTGCACTCAATAGATAGATAGATAGATAGATAGATAGATAGATAGATAGATAGATAGATAGATAGATAATGAGAAAACTGAGATAGATAGATAGATAGATAGATAGATAGATAGATAGATAGATAGATAGATAGATAGATGATGAACATGCTCTGATAGGTAATGAAAAGACTGATAGATAGATAGATAGATAGATAGATAGATAGATAGATAGATAGATAGATAGATAGATGATGAACATGCTCTGATAGGTAATGAAAAGACTGATAGATAGATAGATAGATAGATAGATAGATAGATAGATAGATAGATAGATAGATAATGAATATGCTGTGGTAGATAATGAAAAGACTGATAGATAGATAGATAGATAGATAGATAGATAGATAGATAGATAGATAGATAGATAGATAGATAATGAGAAGACTAGATAGATAGATAGATAGATAGATAGATAGATAGATAGATAGATAATGAGAAGACTGAGATAGATAGATAGATAGATAGATAGATAGATAGATAGATAATGAATATGCTGTGATAGATAATGAAAAGACTGATAGATAGATAGATAGATAGATAGATAGATAGATAGATAGATAGAAGATAGATAGATAATGAGAAGACTGAGATAGATAGATAGATAGATAGATAGATAGATAGATATAGATAGATAGATAATGAGAAAACTGAGATAGATAGATAGATAGATAGATAGATAGATAGATAGATAGATAGATAATGAGAAAACTGAGATAGATAGATAGATAGATAGATAGATAGATAGATAGATAGATAGATAGATAGATAGATAGTCTTGTTCGAAGTAATTCTGCTTCAGCTAAGGAATAACGTAATTTCGACATTAACAGTTTATATACATAAATGCAAAGGGGAAATCTTTTACACCATTTCCAACCTTCCTTGCTAAAATATGGTAAATGCTGTATATTTGGAAACACCCATCACCTAGAATTCCTCAAAAACATAATTTGCGAAGCCGAGCGGATGTCTATTGGTTCCAGCATAGATCGTTTCTCCTAGGCATTGCTGAAACGGACAGAAGCTCGAGACCAACGCCCTGTTTGTTCAAGAACTTTCTAAATAAATATGAAAGTAGCTCACGCTTCATTGAGACCAATGCCATTGCCGTTTCCTCTTCGGTTCCTCACACCATTTTTCTTCTGTCTTCGTTTATTCGCCGTGTCCCTTCAGGACATAGGCCATTATGACCCTCTACATCCCCTATATTTTGTATTTCGAAACACTGATACTTTTATTCTCCCAAACCCTGCTTTGCCATCAACTTGCTCAAGCCTATCAAGTATACCTCTCGTTGATTTTCTCTGTCTCTTTCTCCCGCTATCCGTTCTGTTAGCATGGGCATCTCGGCGTGGTTTAATGGTTAGCAAGCCTGTCTTGCTAGAACCTCTAACAACTGAGTAGTGATATCGATCCTCATTGGGCACCCCATACTTTCGGCCTTGTGCCACATCTAAGCGGCGCTTAGAAAACTATTTGTCCTGTTAGCATGGTCACCTCGTCGTGGTGTAATGGTTAGTAAGCCTATCTTTCTAACTTCTAACAACTGAGTAGTGATATCGATCCTCATTGGGCACCCCAAATTTTCGGCCTTGTGCCACATTAAAGCGGCGCATAGAAAAACAACTATCTATCCAGTTAGCATGATCACCTCGGCGTGGTGTAATGGTTAGTAAGCCTGTATTTCTAGAACCTCTAACAACTGAGTAGTGATATCGATCCTCATTGGGAATCCCCAAACTTTCGGCCTTGTGCCACATCTCAGCGGCGCTTAGAAAATCAACTATCTGTGTTTTTAGCATGGGCACCTCGGCGTGGTGCAATGGTTAGTAAGCTTGTCTTGCTAGAATCTCTTACAACTGAGTAGTGATACCGATCCTCATTGGGCACCCCATACTTTCGGTCTTGTGCCACATCTAAGTGACGCTTAGAAAATCAACTATCCGTTCTATTAGCATTAGATTCCAAACCCCCCTTCCTCATCACGTCTCCCAGAAACATTACCTGTCTCTTCTTGATGTTAAGTCTAAGTTTCCTGTTCATTTCCATCCTCTCCAAAACCTCGTCGTTGCTCACATGTTCGATCCATGGTATCCACAGCATCCTTCTGTAGAACTATATTTCTGTTGCTTCGAGTCTCTCCTTCGTCTCTGATGAGATTGTACAACCTTTGCTGCCATATTGGAGGACAAATATCTCATAACAGTGCAGTACTCTTTTCTTTGTTTACAACTGTTGTGGATCTTTGTTGCCAATTTGTTGTGGCGTTATTAGGCGAAAATTCGCCGCAAAGTTGTAGTGACCGGTTTGTGCTGGAAGTAAGACACGCAAAACAGAAGGTAGGCTCAAAACAGTGTATTAGTAAACAAGAACAAGATAAACAAAGTAAGTGTTAATGATAAGTAAATAGAAATAAGTAAATCCGAGCGGTACAGTTACGCTGCTTACTGCCTGACTAGTAGCTGCCTTTAACTGCGTATTAGCTATCGTACTAAGTAGTATTTATTTGCCTGCTGACTTAAAACAAAATGTAGCAGAAGGCCTTTTTAATGTGGGTAATCCGGGCCATATAGCCCGGGCAAAAATTAATGTCTGATTTTCCCCAGACGAGCCTCTACCCTTCGGAGTCTCGACTGGGTTATTACTCTCCGCCAGACAGAGAGTTTGAAAATTCGCACAGAAGAAACTGTCGTACTAACTGCCTTTCGAAAGTCACGCAGGTAATTATGTATAGTAAGAGGACGAGTCCATTCCTCGTAGAAGGGCACTATAACAATATCAAAATAATCCTGACTCTCAGTCTCTTAGCGTTTGGTATGCGTCCTTGATCATGCTAATACGCATTCGGGTCTTAGTGTCGCACTTTCCTTTCCCAGTTATTTAAATTTCTGCACCTGCTTCATTTTAGTATTCCCGAGTTTTAATTAGCATCTTTTTGCTGATGACCATGCATTCAGTTTTCTTGTAGTTTATGCTTCGTTTTTTCTTCTTGCATTTGCTTGCTGCCCTCTGTAGAAGATCTAGTATTTTTTTTTTCCGTGACTGCTATCAGCACTGTGTCATCTATCCGTCCTGTGTTAAGATTGGGCCCGACAATAACGATTCTTGGCAGGGCTTCTAGTCCTCTCAGATATTTGATTCGTTGTATAGGTTGAATAGAGCCAGTGATTAGAAACAGCTTTGTCTTACACCACATTTACTTAAATGATTTGGAGTTTGAGATGAATTATATACGAGCAACTCATAGACTCAAGTCTAAACACAACCTTATGCAACATCAATTACGATCTCTTATCCCCTTGACTCCCATTCTTCTCTTATCCTTTCCCAAACAAACCCAGGATCTTGTTCTTCTTTTTCATTCTACTCTCACGCAACTCTCTTCACACCAGTATTCCCAACCTTCTCTTAACCCTTCTCTGACCCCCTCTCCTGTAACCTGTTCCACTTTTTTTCTTTTTCCTTTTTTTTTTTTTGTAGCCCTCTGCGCAGGTTATAAAGACGAGCAACATATAGACACAAGTATAAACAGGAGAAACGTCTCTCCATTGACTCGAGTATAACACAAACTACTACATAACTCAAGTATAAACAGGACCTACAAGCTAAACCTCAGCATATGACTGCCCAAAGGATCCGGTATAAACACGCCCTGGTTATGGGTTTAAGTATAAATACGACCTTCTTCTACCTATTGACACTATAAACATTAGTTTCTGCCTATAAACACAAGTATGAACGCTACCAAAGATCTCGAGTATAAACACGTCCAATGTATTCCTATAAACTCAGGTATAAAGACGAGCAACATATGGATTCAAGTGTAAACAGTACATAGGCCTACCCATTAACTCAAGTATAACACAAACTGCTGAATAACTCAAGTATAAACAGGACCTATATCAATCTACTGATACAAGTATAAACACGACCTCTATTTACATAAAGATTCAAGCAAAAACTCAAACTATAATTGCATATAGGCTCAAGTATAAACACGCCCTATATGTCGGTTTAAATACGACCCTCTTCTACCTACAGACACAATAAACATAATGGTTCAACTTATGAGCACATTTATGAACGCTACCGAAGGTCTCAATTATAAACACGTCCTATGTATATTCCTATATGATCAAGTATGAAGACTACTTTCGTATAAATGCAAGTATGAGAACGACCTATTTTTGAATTAAAAATAAGATTTCGACATTAAAAAATTTGTTACAACTTTTAATCCATAAACCGACGAGTTAGTGAACGTTGGAAGCCTGCCCTGAAGTTACGATTAGCGAGTGAGTTCGAACCTCAGGAGATAGCGCCCTGTGTTTTGTAACAGAACAAACTTAAGTAGGATGATTGCTTAAAATACAGTGTTTCTAAAAAGGCTGCTTGCTTAAAATACAAGATTTTTAAAATGGATGCTTGCTTAAAATACAGTGTTTCTAAAAAGGATGCTTGCTTAATATGTAGTATTTTTAAGATGGATGATTGCTTAAAATACAGTGTTTCTAAAAAGGATGCTTGCTTAATATATAGTATTTTTAAGATGGATGATTGCTTAAAATACAGTGTTTCTAAAAAGGATCCATGATTAAAATATAGTATTTTTAAAATGGATGATTACTTAAAATACAGTGTTTCTAAAAAGGATGCTTGCTTAAACTATAGTATTTTTAAAATGGATGATTGCTTAAAATACAGTGTTTCTAAAAAGGATCCATGATTAAAATATAGTATTTTTAAAATGGATGATTACTTAAAATACAGTGTTTCTAAAAAGGATGCTTGCTTAAACTATAGTATTTTTAAGATGGATGATTGCTTAAAATACAGTGTTTCTAAAAAGGATGCTTGGTTAATATATAGTATTTTTAAAATGAATGATTGCTTAAAATACAGTGTTTCTAAAAAGGATGCTTGCTTAAACTATAGTATTTTTAAGATGGATGATTGCTTAAAATACAGTGTTTCTAAAAAGGATGCTTGGTTAATATATAGTATTTTTAAAATGAATGATTGCTTAAAATACAGTGTTTCTAAAAAGGATGCTTGCTTAAACTATAGTATTTTTAAGATGGATGCTTGCTTAAAATACAGTGTTTCTAAAAAGGATGCTTGCTTAAAATACAAGATTTTTAAAATGGATGCTTGCTTAAAATACAGTGTTTCTAAAAAGGATGCATGATTAAAATATAGTATTTTTTAGTTGGATGATTGCTTAAAATACAGTGTTTCTAAAAAGGATGCTGGCTTAAACTATTGTATTTTTAAGATGGATGATTGCTTAAAATTCAGTGTTTCTAAAAAGGATACTTGCTTAAAATATAGTATTGCTTAAAATAGGATAAATTTAAAATGTATACTTGCTTAAAATACAAGATTTTTAAAATGGATGCTTGCTTAAAATACAGTGGTTTTAAGAAGGATACTTGCTTAAAATACAGTATTTTTAAGATGAATGATTGCTTAAAATACTGTGTTTCTAAAAAGGATACTTGCTTAAAATATAGTATTTTAAAGATAGAGGCTTGCTTAAAATACGATAAATTTAAAATGGATGCTTTCTTAAAATACAATATTTTTAAGATGGATGTTTGTTTCAAATACAGTGGATTTAAGAAGGATACTTGATTAAAATATAGTATTTTTAAGATGGATGCTTGCTTAAAATAGTATTTTAAAAAGATGCTTGCTTAAAATACGATATTTTTAAGATGGATGCTTGCTAAGAATAAAATATTTTTAAGATAGATGCGTCCTTAAAGTACGATATTTTTAAGATAGATGCTTGCTTGAAATACAATATTTTTAAGATGGATGCTTGCTTAAAATACAATATTTTTTAAATGGATGCTTGCTTAAAATACGATATTTTTTAAGATGGATGCTTGCCTAAAATACAGTGTTTCTAAGAAGAACGCTTGCTTAAAATACAGTGATGCTTACTTAAAATACAATATTTTTAAGATAGATGCTTGCTTTAAATACAATGTTTTTAAAATGGATGCTTACTTAAAATACAATATCTTTAAGATGGATGCTTGCTTAAAATACAGTGGTTTAAAACAATTCTATATTTTAGGCAAGTATTCTTCTTAAAACCACTGAATTTTAAGCAAGCATCCATCTTAAAAATATTTATTTTAAGCGAGAGTGATGCCTGCTTAAATTAGTATTTTAAAGATCGATGCTTGCTTAAAATACAGTATTTTTAAGCAGGCTGATTGTTTTAAATACATTGTTTCGCTTTACCTTGTTAAAGAATAGATCATTGACGCAGCGTAACTTAGGTTTGCTGTGATTATTATTAATGAAAGACAAGCATTAATGCTGTAACATAACATTTTAATATCCACTGCAATAGAAAATACCCAGAAATTGGGAAAATATGGCTTTGCTTGTTATTTTTGGGAGATGAAAATGATCATGAATAACAAGTTATGATGAAACATCATTTTTTCTACCGCTTTACAGTCGAAGATGAAGCCGGTGTCATAGCGTGGGTGGCGCGATTATAATGACAAAGTCGACGGCCATGGAACGCTAGAGGCCGTGTCACAAAGGTAGGGAGGGCAAAAAAAAAATTCACCAACAGAAAAGGACGACAGATGTTTGGTTGGCTGGTGATTTTGGCGAGTCATCTATCAATGGATGGACCAAAATGAGCATAGCATGGTATTAAAAAAAAAAAGTAAAGAAAATGGTGCGTTGATCATATAAGTGCAAAAGCATGTACCTTGGCGAACATTGCTAGAATTATGGAGTTAGTCATGATTAAACAGAGAAACAGGAGAGAAAGCAACGAGTAGGATTTGACATCGAGGTCACCGTGGCATATTTAACATTGATTCTTCGCAAAAAGAACAAATAAATCATTATGAAATCATTCTTTAAAAAGAAAAGAGAAAAAGGAAAAAAATGAAAGTGTTGACTGAGATTGCCAAATGCAATCTCAGACAAAATTACGTTATGCTAAAATCTCTCTCTCTCTCTCTCTCTCTATATATATATATATATATATATATATATATATATAGTCATCCGCGGGCAGATCTGTTTCGCTTCACCACAGCTCACCAGCACGGTTAGACTCCGATCGCTTTTTAACCCAGGACTGAAACCCGACCGAACTGACGTCAGTCGGCGACCCCACCTCTGGACTATGGGCGTTCGGTAAAAGAAAACAGACATTTTAGCGCATATATTATCATTATACGCGCCCAATAGCCAGAGTGCTCTAATTCATTTTACTGAATGAGCGATGCGTACACGCCAGATTAGCTACTGTTTTTCAAAGTCTACCGTTCTTCCAGAGTGCTCAATCAGGGTGTGAGAGCGTATATATATATATATATATATATATATATATATATATATATATATATATACAGGATCTCCATAAAGTTCGTAAGCACTTTTTAAAAGTTATAACTTTATTTGTATTTGTGATAGAAATAATTTGTAAAAAGGATTAGAAAGAAGTAAATCTATATTTTTTAAGGTTTTACTGAAATTTTATTTAAGTTTCGTCGCTAATACATGGCCTTCCAGACCGTGGATTATCATGGACAGAGTCTGTCTCTTTAAATTTTTTCATTCATTTAGCAATAGTGTTCCTATAAGGTGGTACTTTATTGTATTCAATTCTAAACTTTCTTTGTATAGCAAGAGTAGATTTCAGTTCAGCCAACCAAAGGACACTTTTTCCTCGGTTGAAGTCATGGATCAAATTGATTCAGAAAAAAAGATATTTTTTACTTATCTAAAAATTGTTGCAAATTTTGTGGTAAAGAATTATTCAATAACTATACTTAAAACTAGGTACATTAAACTTTATAACATTTTTGCAGGATATATATATATATATATATATATATAATGGGGCAACTAATTGTAAGGTGAGATATGTTTCTCATATACATGGGTGCACCTAATTTTGTGCATGCATCTATAGAATTTTGTGCGTGTTTATATATATTATTGTATGTGTTATTGTGTGTATAAGTGGGCACCTAGTTATAAGTGTACTTCATATATAAGAATGGACCTAATTATGTATACGTTTTTCCATCATGTGAGAACACCTGATTACATGTGGGTTATGTTAATTTTGGATGCAGTCGATTTGTACATTCTTGAACTGATTATGCCTTCATGTACTGATCATTCTACCCATATGTGTACAGATTAGTATCAACAATCCAAATAAGGTATGCCGGTATATATGGATATATATGCGCAATGTTTCTTAAGACGTATGAAAAGAAAATATACCACCTCGTTTGAGAGTTAAGTGTACACAGGCGTACATGGTCTTTATGCATATAGGTATATAAAAAGTTGCTAGTATACTTATATATATATATATATATATATATATATATATATATATATATATATATATTGTTTTTCTTTAATCCGAAGTGAAAGAGTAGGAAGGTAAATTCCAAGAACCTGATTCTAATCAATATTTAAAATTTTAATTTTAAAAAGTGATGCAGGCAGAGAGTTCAATGTATTAAGAATACAGAGCCAATATAAATTAGAGAAAATTTTCAAAATTCAAAGGTGTCGGATGTACATTTCGACATAGGATCTCTAATAGAGACTCTACGTCACGTCAGCGACATTGTTTTTCCAAATGGCGAAGGCCCTGAGAGTGTAGAGGGGTTTTAGGTTAACAACGGTCACAAAGTGGAAAAGGACAGAGCTGGTAGTCGCGGGGTTACAGGGTGTTGAAACGGTATATTTAGGAAGAGGAGGAATAGGAGTTCATATTTTATAAAGATAGACAACTAAATGAGTTAAATTACTTTTTAAAGTTAAGATTTTGGGCTGTTTGAAGAGGTGTATTTAGGCGAGAAGGAATACCCCTTCACACTCTAACTCAGGGCCTTCGCCATTTGGAAAAACAATGTCGCTGACGTGACGTAGATTATGGCCGGTAGTATATATATATATATATATATATATATATATATATATATATATATATATATATATATATACTACCGGCCATAATTATTAGGCCACTCCAGTTTGTTTTTTTAAATGATGTATTTCATACTATTTTTAGTATTGCCAAGTGGATATTTCTAAATTAAAATAGAATGTTTCTTTTCTTATTATTACTTAGCAATATTTTACAAGGCAGCCATGAAGCCTTTGCTTCGGTCAGCCAATAATAAGAAGAGACTAGCATGGGGAAGAGAGCACAAAAACTGGACACCAGAACAGTTCATTTGATGCACATGTTATTGTTCAGTATTAACAAAAGAACGATTCTATTTTCATTTAGAATTATCCACTTGGCAATAAATACTAAAAAATAGTATGAAATAAATCATTTTAAAAAAACCTGGGGTGGCTTAATAGTTATGGCCGGTAGGGCATATATATATATATATATATATATATATATATATATATATATATCCGAGTGAGCAGACAAAATACAATTAAACGATAGCCAACCATAAAAATGACAACTCAACACGAATCCCTCTTAGAAATTCTAACCGGAAGATATACCCGACTGATAGGACGTACATTCCAACAGATAATACCATTAATCAACAATTTCACACCAGATTCTTCGAGGGTCGAACGGTCAAAACGAGAGACACATTAACTTAATTACCAATAACACCAACCAACCCCCACGACAACAACGAACCAAATATAAACAGAGGATGATTTCTAACCTTTATTCCTCCCGTTGAGTTGTTTGGGTCCCAAGCACTGAAACAGTGATTGTAGAGAAGAGGGCATATATAGAAGAAATTCTGTACATGCTCTAAAACATAATTTATAATAAATAAATATATATATATATATGTGTGTGTGTGTGTGTGTGTGTGTGTGTGTGTGTGTGTGTGTGTGTGTGTGTGTATATATATATAAGGGATTATAACTATACTCGTGTCGAAAAACTTTCCACGAATCTATGAAGAAGGGAAAAAATGATTTTAAAAACAGAAAGAGCTAAGTACATGAACATCAGTCAAAAGGGTTGGGACCGAGTCAGCACGTAGCCCAAAGAAAAAACCCCGATACGGGTAATCAACTAACAAAAAGCGCTGAATATTTAGGTAGAGCGGAATAAGTAAAGAATACCTAGTGAGCCAGACAGACCTACCTAGGTTTCACTTAAACGGATCGTCAGGGAGAGCCAGCTTTCCATGACGATCCGTTTTGGTGAAACCTACCTAGGTAGGTCTGTCTAGCTCACTAGGTATTCTTTATTTACACACACACACACACACACACACACACACACACACACACACACACATATATATATATATATATATATATATATATATATTATTAAATTACTTTAATCCGAAACGGAAAAGTAGGAAGGTAAATTCCAAGAACCTTGAATTTACCTTCCTACTAAAGCTGAGGAGACGCGAAATCTCTCTTAGGGATTTCATGTTGAAATGTTCATTCAACATTTTTGAATTTTGAAAATTTATTTTAATATATATATATATATATATATATATATATATATATATATATATATATATATATTTCATTTGACAGTCAGTCGATTACGCAACCTTGGTTTCAATCTTTCGGTAGCATCACGAGATAAAAGATATAATTTCCAGAACGAGAAAGGTAACTAAATGAAAGATACAATGTAATGCCCGGATGAAAACATATCAGAAAATATATTTTTGGATCATGCAAACCCGAATGAAAATGTTTAGAATTCTTGAAAAAATCCTCCATTATTTTTAAATTTCAGTTATTTTAAACTTCCAGCTTTGCCTTCTGATTATCCCTGTTGTGCGTTTAGAATAAAAAAACGTTTGAGAATCAGTTGATATAAAACATCTGAATATACCGAAAATGTTGAAAACAAAGCTGCGTAATCGACTCTCTTTCAAATGAAAAGATTTAAAAGCTCTACATTATATATGTACAGGGTGTAAACGATAAATTGGCAGTTTGGGATCTCAGACTTTAAACCTTGATAAAGAAGGGACATTTAAAGACATATAAGATCTGTGTATGTTTATTTAACTGTTTTATTAAATACAAACATTTTATTCTATGTGTCCACCTTCTGTGTCCACAACTTGCTGAATGCGAGCCCTAAAAGCACGACAGGCCTTGACAACTGATTCTTTCTTGATAGCGCGGAATTCTCGCCTTATGGAGGTCTTCAGGGAGGCCACACTGTTATGGAGGCGAGCATTAGAGACTTTCTCAACATCGCCCAATAACCAATAGTCGCAGGGGTTCAAATCTGGTGAACTAGAGGGCCAGATATCTGAGGGCACAAAAAGCGGCAACTCTCTTTTCAAGGAGGTCTGCACTGTTTTGGATCCATGAGCAGGTGCAGAGTCCTGGATGAACATCACTTTGTTAGGATCATAGTTCATCTTAATCCAGGGTAAGAGAACTTCCTTCAGAATCTTCAGATATTCCGCCGTATTGATCTTCAGGCCCACTTCAATGAAGTGAGGGGGCATGACTTTCCCGTCGCTGGCAACAGCTCCAAACACCATGACAGAGGCAGCGTGTTTACTCTATCATGACTGGAGGAACACAAGAAGGGTCAATGGCGAGTTTCTGCGGTTGGCGACTACCACGAACTTTTTCTCGTCCACAAAAATGCGAACGGTACCACCATGGTGTTTCAGCTGATTGAGTAGCAAGGGGCTTCTTTCTTTACGGATGGTCTTAGATTTCGCTGTAAGAATGTTACGACGTTGTCTGCAATATGACTTCATCCCAAGATCTTTCCGTGCTGCATTAGAAATGGTCATTTTAGTCACATTCCGCTTTTTCGCCAAGTCAGCCATTGACTGTGATGGATTTGCTGCAATGGATCGTTTCAAGCCACTGAGAAAACTTCTGGTGCGGATTTTATCACTTCTCGGATTGTGAGCCTTCCTTTGCATGTCTTTACCTTCCCTTAAGTTTGCTAAAACACGAGAAACAGTCCTAGGAGCATAGCCAGTGTCTCTGATAATGTCAGACGTCTTATGCCTGGTGCGGAACAATTCAGCAATAACCATTCTATGGTTAAATTCTACACTGGCACTCATTTTGTTAGTATTTTTAGGTGGCTAATCTGGACTTCAGACTCTAAAGAGTACAGCAACTAACATTTCAGATTGATAATGTCGCTTTAAAAAACCTAAATTGCGGATTGAAATTACTGCTAATTTATCACTTACACCCTGAATTGAGCACTTTTTAATACAACAATATACTGGTCTAATTTAATTCTGACCACTTACTGGTTAATAATAATTATCTATTGTTACTATTCGCTAGTCTAGAAAACCACTGCTCCAATTGTTTTGAAATTTTACTATAGCATTTTAATCGAATACGAGCGTATTTTTATATAACTTATATTAAAAAGTATTACAATATTTAAAAATATATATTTTGCAAATGTATATTTGCAAAAAATATGTATTTTGCAAAAGAGCCGATGAGAACCGAATCAAAAACTTTCATTTTCAATACGGACGCCTTTACAGACAACTTTATTATTTCATAGAAAACATAAGAAAATTGTCCATTTAAAGTAAACGAAGCCTTTTATTATTATTACTTCGGCGGGCGTAACAACAGAAATCCCTTCCCTTTTTTAAAAAAAATTCTATTCATTTTATTTTCATTGAATTATTATCGATATCCCATTTACTACGTTAGCTTAGTAAATAAATTTCTTCTTTTTTTTTTTTCATTTAACCTAAATGAGCAACAGCAACGCGTGGCCGGGTACAGCTAGTATCACAGCGAAACAGATCTGTCTGCGGATGACTGTATAACAGCCCGATTACTTTTTACCCAGGATTGAAACCCGACCGAATTGGCGTCATTCGGCGATTCTACCTCTGAGCTATGGGCGCTCGGTAGAAGAAGGCAGACTTTTTAGCGTGTATATTATCATTATACCAACCCAATAGCCAGAGTGCTCTAATCCATTACTGAATGAGCGATGCGTACATGCCAGAGTAGCTACATATATATATATATATATATATATATATATATATATATATATATATATAAACATGCGGTGTAGATATAGAAGAATCCAACGGAATATCCTGTACATATAGTGGTAGGATAACACTCTATGAGAGCTCTAAATATATATGTATGTAAATACATATAGAGCAAATATATGTAAAAATTAAGACAGACACGTTATCCCATGGTTAAACGGAAATATACGCCTATATATATATATATATATATATATATATATATATATATATATATATATTCAATTCATTTTCTCTCCATTTCACCATTTTAGGGCTTTTTTTTTTATTTATCTCTTCCTCTCAGTTATTAAATTTTCTTTCTACTTCATTTCTCCGTTTGTTTATCTATCGGTATGTGCGTGTGTGTGTTTATGTTAGTGGTAAGACTTCTATTATTATGTCAACCGCCATAGAGTGTTTATTTAGCAAAGCGTCGTCTACCCCAGTGCCTCAGGTCTTATTTTGACAATAAATCAAGAACGGTACGGAATTGTACCGAAAATCAAGAATGGTAACAATATTAAACCAACAGATGGAATAATAATTATAGCCCCTACCGACTGTGAACGCTTTGATCTTGGCGACGATTGCGTTGATTAGCTTCAAGGGTATTATTACTCATGTACGTAAATATTTACGTACGAAATAGAATTCGCCATTTATACTTTTAGCTAATTTTTACATATTATTCAGCCTCTATTCCTGCAGAGTCGTATATATATATATATATATATATATATATATATATATATATATATAAAGGAAAACTCAACGCGTCATTTCAAGTGGTCTTGAGTTGCTCTGGATAACATCCATTGAGCTCTCTATATTGATATGACACTTAATATTTTATATTAAGTTGATCTTGTTGGATTATCCTCACCGTTTACGGACTGGATATATATATATATATATATATATATATATATATATAAACTTTCCGAGGACGCCGCCCGTATTTTCAGACAAGTCATTATTTAGACTCCAGTCAAGTCAATGTCCACTATAAGACCGTAGAAAATGCGAGCTAAAAATAAACTCCCAAGGGGGACAAATCGGGATTTGTTTATAAGATCAACTGCAAAAACTGCCCAGAACTTACGGGGGTGGGCTACTGAAACATTCATAGGCAACGGTGAAATGATGCTTACGTTGTGAAATCTTGCATGTATTAACTCTGTTGTGGAGTTGTTGTGGCGAAAGTTCGTCGTCAAATTGTAGTGACCGGTTTAGCCGGAAGTAAGACACGGAACACAGAAGGTAGGTCCAAAACAGTGTATTAGTAAACAAGATCAAGATATACAAAGTAAATGTTAATGATAAGTAAATAGAAATAAGTAAATCCGAGCAGTACAGTTACGCTGCTTACTGCCTGACTAGTAGCTGCCTTTAACTGCGTACTTAACAGTATTTAGTTACTTGAGTTATTTATGTGTAATTTTACCCAGACAAGATTCTGCCCTTTGTCGAAGCCTCGACTGTGTTATTACTCTCCGTCGAAAGGCAGAGAGTTCGACAATGCGCAAAGCGGAAATTGCCGTGCTGAAGTGCGTCCCGAAAGTCAGGCAAGTAATTATATATAGAGGAAGAGCCCATTCCTCGTAGAAGAGCACGATGACAAACTCCAACTCTTCTAATTAAGACTGCAGTTATTATTCATAAAAGATTAAGACTGCATTGTTTATTTTAGGTAAATTAATATATGACTGTTCAAAGGAATCTTCAAAAGTATGAGAGTGACTTGACAGATTCATATGCTGACCATGAAAAAGTGATACTGAAGATGTGAAATGATGCATGCATTAATTTCAACATTTCTGCATTAATTCTTTCCAAGTAAACTGATATATGACAGTTCAAAGAAGCCATCAGAAGCACAAGAGTGGCTTGAAAAGATTATAGACCGACTATGAAAGATTAATGCCAGACCTCTGAAATCTCGCATGCATTAATTTTGATTCGTTAAAACCTTCATTGTTTCTTTCTACATAAACTGACATACGACTTTTGAAAAAATGCTTTACACGGACATGAGTGGGCTGAATAGTTCATAGTGAAGAAGTGATGCTAGAACTGTGAAAACTTGTGTGTGTGTGTGTGTGTGTGTGTGTGTGTGTGTGTGTGTGTGTGTGTGCTACCTATAGTCTCCGAAACGGCTGAACCGATTTTCTTGAAAATTTACACAGTTGTACTATAAGCGTCAGCGAGTGTTTTTAGCTAGGTTTTGTGTCGAGGTACCCCAGATAAATATCGAAAATCAATAATCGAAAGAATCGGGTTATAGAAAGAGTGGTCCGATTTTAATCAAATTTGATACACTCATAGACAAAGACATAAGAAACGATATTCAGAAGTTTCAAGGTGGCAGTTCTTGCAATAGTGCAGAAAATCGATAATATATATATATATATAAGGCAAGATGTTTGTGTGTCTGTTTGTTTATTTGCCTGTATGTTTGTATTTTTTTCAGTCCTTTTATTTTAGTTTATCTTCGGGTTTGGCTCTAAGTAGGTATAATTGTAGTTCTTAGTCTCAGCCATGATACCATTTACTCAGAGGACTTACTTAGCCTTCAGAATTCAGTTTACGACGAAAACAACTTATTTGATATCGATACCAGGAAATCAAAATTTTACTTACATCCATTCATTTTTCTTTCAGTCTACGGTTTCGCTTTAACTGGAAACAACTATTGCTTTTTAGTCTTTCGTGGCAACGTCAAAAGAGCCTGAGCTCTAGGATCATGGATTAATTTTAAAGCTTTCATTACACCCGAGCTATACTGCTAGTTCTTAATAAAATCCAAATAAGAATCTGCAATGTTATTGGTTCTAATCTGGCATCTCCTCTTCAGTAACTTTTCCACTACTGTAATGTATCTTCCCTCTACCTTTTCTATAAATACTTTCATGGTAAATGTTCTGATGAACTTTTCTCTATGCTACCTAGATTCTATGAATTTAAGCGCAGTACCAGATTGGCGGCAAGGTCTCATCATTTTATAGTTAAAATGGCTAAATGTAGCCATATTTTCGATACTAACAATTTCTTCTAATGCATTTCTCACTAGTTGAACTCTCTTCTGGCTTCTTGTTTTCCAGTCAACTTTGAACTTTAATAATTAAAATGCAATGTAAATCATTATCTACTGTCTTAGTTCATTTTTACATATTCTAACGCAGCAACTCTTCATGTCTTAGGGGCTTTATTGCCTTGTTTCGAATGAAATGGAAAAAAACACAGACTAAAAATATGTTTCAACTTTAGATAACCTATGAAAGTCTGATAAACCATAAAAACAAAAAAACAAATCAATCATATTTGGCAGGGAGAAAAATAAATGGATTCATGCCATTACCAAGTAAATCAACATAAAAGAAATTCAACTGACCCTGGTGGAATATAAACTCACAGATTCCACCTTCAGTAGTGACGGCCATTAACCTACAAAAACACATTATTTTTCTTAATAAAAAAAATTTCATAATGTAAAAATATTTTCTTGGTTAGAATAAACTGCAGAGGGTTACTAAGTTGTAAAAAACAAATCCATCCATCCATCAATCAAACAATAATCCCCATAGTGAAGGCATAAATTTCTCTCTTCTCCTTCCTGCACAGTTATGGGTTAAATATCAGGGTAGACTAGGCACTCTAACCTAGGATGAGAGGATGATTTTATTATTATTGGTGTTAGTAAGGGCATACAGCTGTAAAAGTTTAAGTTTTGTCTAATGGCATATCAACACCTTTGTGGGTTATTTAATGCCAAAAAGGTGGGTTTTAAGGTTTTTTTAAACATTTGGTTATAGTGAGAAAGTTGATTTAGTCAGATTTTGATAAAAAAATTTTTTTCTTTTAGAAAAGTGAAAATGTCTTCTAGTTTTTTATTCAAAAATGTTTTGCTGAGAATATTTTTTCCTTCAAAAATAATAAACCATAAAATGATAAAACAAAAAACAAATCAATCATATTTGGCAGGGAGAAAAATAAATGGATTCATGCCATTACCAAGTAAATCAACATAAAATAAATTCAACTGGCCCTGGTGGAATATAAAGTAAGCTCAGAGATCCAACCTTCAGTAGTGACGGCCATTAACCTACAAAAACACATTATGGGAGAAATACAGTAATTAAGAAAATAAAAATAAAATAATGGGAAACCCAGGAGTATATACGTGTGTATCTGCTGCTCGGAAAGTTGGTTCACTGTGTCGTGCTAGACAATTTTCTCACCGGAATCTGTCTTACATATTTTAAAGTCTGCCATAGGCTCTTGCTTTGAATATTGCTGCCACATCTGGTCTGGTGTTTACTATATACAGTGTGTCTATAAGGTTCGTGTGCACTTTAAAAAAAATTATAACTTTAAAGTGCACACAAACTTTATGTGTTTAGCGATTCTTGATAAAATCCAAACAAGAATCTGCAATGTTATGAGTTTCAACCTGGCATCTCCTCTTCAGTCATTTTCCCACCGCTGTAATGTAGCTCCCTCTACCTTTTCTATAAATACTTTTATGGTAAATGTTTTGATGTTGATTCTTTTATGGTAAATGTTGATGTAGATTCTATGAATTTAAGCGCAGTACCAGATGAGTGACAAGGTTTCAACATTAACTAGGGCAAAAAATGACTTGTTAATTTAAATGCCCCCAAAACGAAATTGCTCTATTTTAAGTGTCTGAGAGAATCCTTTTTAACTCCCATCACCATATCTGATGCTAACCTCCAGGAGTATGATTCCATTGTACCTTCTCAGTCTAACGTTTTCTACTGACATGAAGTGGAAAGATTATATTGAATAAATTGCTTGGTCTGCTGCTAAGAAAGTTGGTTTACTGCGTCGTGCTAGACATTTTTTATCGCCTAAATCTATGTCCAAGAGATTGGCTCATTGCCTCTTCTCGGACTAACGTTTTCCGCTGACATGAAGGGGAAAGATTATATTGAATCTGCTGCTAAGAAAGTTGGTTCACTGTGTCATCCTAGAAAATTTGTCTCACCTAAATCTAACTCCAAGAGATTGGCTCATTGCGCCTTCTTGGGTTAACGTTTTCCGCTGACGTGAAGGGGAAAGATTATATTGAATCAATTGCTTGCTCTGCTGCTAAGAATGTTGGTTCACTGCGTTGAGCTGGACAATATTTATCGCCCTAATTTATCTTGCATGTTTATACGTCTACTATACGTCCTGTCATTGAATATTGCTACCACATCTGGTCTGGGGCTTCTGTTAGTGAGATTCTTGATAAAATATGGTTTGGAACTTCTGCTGTGACAACTCGGAAATGCCTGTAAATATCTCTTTCCACTCGACTATTAAGCAAGAACACCCCATTCAACAAGGATTCTTTTCAACATAAAGCCATCCTGGGGTTTATATTGTAACTATATCGAACAGGTGATTGGGTACATGACTGAGTGGTCAAAACGTTCGCTTTCTGACAATGAAGCCCGGACTCGAATCTCAGCATGGTTGATTTGTCAGAGAGGTGGCTTCTTGATGTTATCAAAGGCGATCCCAGTATGCGGAAAATACCGAAAGACCAACCACGTATTGACCCAAGCCTTGTTATGTTTTAGCTAGCATGAAGTCACACTGTGACCGAGGTTTTGAGCATCCTGGCCTTAATCAAACTGTTAGTCACGCTAGATAACGCGGTCTCTCCCAGGATAGGTAACAAACCTCAGCATTATAAACCACATCTGGGCCTGAACAGGCGTCGGCAACGGGAATTAGCTAGCTGCCTTAGTAAACAGGCATCCTTGGATACAAGTGGCCAACAATTATACCGAACAGACAATAAACAACAGTGCCGAACACAATCGTCTCTCCAGGACGATATTATCAATAGGTCATCTTCTAGATTAATCGACTCTGGTGAGATTCGAACTCGGGACACAGAAAGGTAAGATTGTAACCATTAACGTTAGTCAAAGCTTAATATGAAAATAGGCAGGGCTCCTAACAGAGTGATCATCAATTTTAATTTTCCATTGCACCTAACATAAAGTCATTCTCACTTAATTTTCGAGTGCTTCGGCCATAAAGATATTATGATCTTAATTTTCCATCGCAACTCACTTAATGAGATCACCATTTTAATTTTCGAGTGCACCTGCCAATTAGAGAATATCATTTTAATTTTCGAGTTTTCCTGATATCAAGCGATTATCATTTTAATTTTCCATCGCAACTAATATAAAGTTATTATCATCCTTATTGTTGAGTACTACTGCTATAAAAAGATATCATTTTCATTTTTCATCACACCTAACGCAAAGTTATTATCACTTGAATTTTAAAGTTCTCTTGCCATATTTTAATTTTTCATTGCAACTAACATCCAAAGATATTCGTTTCAGTTTTTGAGTGCATCTACTATAAAGTGTTTATCATTTTAATTTTCAATCGCACCTAAAGAGATTATTGTTTCATTTTTCGAGTGCTCCTGCCATAATTTATCATTTCAATTTTCTCGTACCTCTACCATAGGCTTACGGCCATATCACGTTGAATACACCGGTTCTCGCTCGATCACCGAAGTTAAGCAACGTTGAGCCTGGTCAGTACTTAGATAGGTGACCGCTTGGGAATAACAGGTGCTGCAAGCGTTTAGTGATGGATGTGCGTGCTTACGGCCATATCACGTTGAATACACCGGTTCTCGCTCGATCAACGAAGTTAAGCAACGTTGAGCCTGGTCAGTACTTAGATGGGTGACCGCTTGGGAATACCAGGTGCTGTAAGCGTATAGTGACGGATGTGCCTTGTGGTGCAGTGAATATCGGCTCGGAAAGAGAAATCGGTGAGCCGAGTTCGAATTCCAGTTGAATAGCCTGCATTCACTTAAGCACTGGTACCCTTGGGAAAGGTATTAATCTGTCCCTTCCCTCCAGTTATGGGTTAAATAGCAGGGTAGGACTTGGAGACTCTGCCCTTAAAAACAAATCCCAATGAATCTTGATACTCGAAAAATAAAAAGTATTACTAGACACAAAACTTATATAAAAACAACAATAAATTGTTGAAAGAAAAGGTATTACCAGCAATAAATAAAATTTAGTTGGCAATAAATGACCCGTCGAGGTTGATATGCCATAAAAACGAAAACAACCAACTCCTACCATAACGAGGCTATCATTTTAATATTCCATCGAAACTGATATAAAAACGTTGTAATGTAAATTTTCAGGTGCCATAAAGATATTATTATTTTATTTGTCCATCACATATAACATAAAGATGTCATCATTTTTATTTTCGAGTGCGCCTTCCGTAAAAAATATTTTCATTGTAATTTTTCATCGCACGTAAAATAAAGATATGATCATTTAACTTTTTCTTATGTTACGTGTTAAGTGTAAAGAAAAAAACAATTGACTAAAAATCAGAGTTAAATCACAGACAAATATTTAATTTACGATAAACACAAAATAAGATATATACAAAATTTACAATTATTTGCATTCAAAACAGAAACATAGAGTTTACTACTGACGAGTGTTACGAGGAGAGAAGGGAAATGTAAGGAGTTAAGTATCTTTACCCAGTTAACTTAGCGAAGTAGTTTAAGTGCTATACTTTATGGAAGTCCTCAAATATGTTTATAAAGAATAATTTCCAGTATGGTTAATGAAAGAGTCAAAAATATCTATTCAATCGTTTAGTTCCATGAGGTTCTCTTTCAGGTTTTAGTTGGTCGGCAACTTTTCTTAGAGATTCTTTTGGCTGTATGCATAGATCCACGAATCGGTTCCGGAGCTGATAATGTCAGCAAATCCTGTTAACTACTCTCTTCCCAAAACCTATTTTTATAGGGGCTAACCCCTAATTTGCATATTTCTAGAATACTTTAGAATTCTCTCTATTTTACTCGAACATTCTACAATCTTCCAAAACGTTCTATTCCTAATTTCTGTATTTAACAACTACTTCATAAATTAAAACGTTTTTGTAACAAGATGTAGGATTCAATAGAATCCATTACTATAACTTTTTATACATTATCAATATTATTTTTATATATAAATGCATCCTCGTAACAGTAATACAAGTAGGACTCAATAGAATCCATTACTATAACTTTTTATACATTATTAATATTATTTTTATATATAAATGCATCCTCGTAACAGTAATACAAGTAGGACTCAATAGAATCCATTACTATAACTTTTTATACATTATTAATATTATTTTTATATATAAATGCATCCTCGTAACAGTAATACAAGTAGGACTCAATAGAATCCATTACTATAACTTTTTATACATTATTAATATTATTTTTATATATAAATGCATCCTCGTAACAGTAATACAAGTAGGACTCAATAGAATCCATTACTATAACTTTTTATACATTATCAATATTATTTTTATATATAAATGCATCCTCGTAACAGTAATACAAGTAGGACTCAATAGAATCCATTACTATAACTTTTTATACATTATTAATATTATTTTTATATATAAATGCATCCTCGTAACAGTAATACAAGTAGGACTCAATAGAATCCATTACTATAACTTTTTATACATTATTAATATTATTTTTATATATAAATGCATCCTCGTAACAGTAATACAAGTAGGACTTAATAGAATCCATTACTATAACTTTTTATACATTATTAATATTATTTTTATATATAAATGCATCCTCGTAACAGTAATACAAGTAGGACTCAATAGAATCCATTACTATAACTTTTTATACATTATTAATATTATTTTTATATATAAATGCATCCTCGTAACAGTAATACAAGTAGGACTCAATAGAATCCATTACTATAACTTTTTATACATTATTAATATTATTTTTATATATAAATGCATCCTCGTAACAGTAATACAAGTAGGACTCAATAGAATCCATTACTATAACTTTTTATACATTATTAATATTATTTTTATATATAAATGCATCCTCGTAACACTTATGTCAGTCATAAAAATAAATTATCATTTAATTTTCGAGTTTGCATGACATTTTTTTTAATCATATCACCCCAAGCAAGTCGATAATGCCACTGAAGCGCAGGAGGCTACGTAAGACTGAAAAGATTGGAAAAGAGAAAGCCGGGAACCACATCCTAAACAGGGAACAAGGGCTAAACATATTCTATTTTTCACGTGCTCCTGTACAGTTTGTTATTTTAATTTTCCATTGAATATAACTTAAAGTAATTTTAATTTTCTAGTGTGCTTACCATAAACAGATTATAATTTTAATCATAAAGTGATTATCTTTTTAATTTTCGTGTGCTCCTGCCATTAAGAAAATTATCATTTTACTTGTTTAGTGCCTTTTACTATTAATTGTTTATTATTTTCATTTTCGAGTTCGACCACAAGAAATATATTGTCATTATTTTTCCTTCGCACTTAGCGTAAAAGATGTTTAATCTACGTTTAATTTTCCATCTCACCTAATATAAATCGATTAAAATTTTAATTTTCGAGTGCGTCTGACTTTCAAAGATTATCGTTTAATTTTCCATCGAAACTAACTTAGTTAAAGTGTTTATCATTTCAATTTTCGAGTGAGGCTGCAATATAGCGATCATCATTTTAATTTTCCGTTGCAACTAACATAAACAGATTATCATAGGTACCTCCAAAAAATCGCTGAAAAAACAGCATAGTATGAAGAAAAAAAGGCCCCAAAATAAATAAAAAAAAGGTTTTATCGGCAAAATGTTTATGTTATTATTATGAGGATAGATAAAATATTTTTTAATTATTTTTTAAAAAATTTTAATTCTTTCTAACACGTTCGAAATTTTGATAGAAAATCTTGTTTTTCTTTCGACCGTGAGTGACGTCATTTCACAAAGTTTTATAACGGCAAACGTAATATTACGCAGGGCACTTTTTGCCGGTGAATAACACATTATTTGGAAATTCTTGCAAAAAATAAATAATGGTCAGATTTTGATGAAAATTTCAAGACTTATTCATAATTGACTGAAATTTATTTTTGAAGTAATTATTTTTAAACAATCTTGGTAATTTTTTTTTTTTTTTACATATGTTACCCCACCCCAATCCCACCAGTTAACTTCTGAAAATGTCTAGAAATTCGCCATCGTTTTCCTATAAATATTGATTAAATTCTGGAGTCACTGGGTAATGCTAATCAACTGTCTTTTTTTTCTTCAAAATTAACCCATTTTTGGAGAATCTGCTCCGAATAGCGAAAACAAAAATGCAATAAAACTTTGCCATTTTTATTTAGACAAACTTTTAATTGCTTTTATAAAAAAAATATAAATTAAGGAAATCATAGTCTGAAAAGAAGAAAAAAACTTAGTGAAGAATGAATTTTTACGAGAATTGTTTTCATTATTATTATTATTATTTATTATAATAATTTATAAAGCCTCCAAAATTTTTTAAAATTTCCTCCTTCGTCGTTAACGCTAGGGTGTTAAATTAATGAAGACTACATTTACTAATCGAAAATTGAAAAGCTTAATACAAATAATTTAACTCATGGATTTTTGAAATAATTAAAACATTTGAATTGTGTGCATATGATGACCCGTATTTTCTTTTTACGGATGGCTGTACATGATATATATCATTAAAAGGTCACGTGTTTCAAATGTTGCGCTCCATACACGGAAAAAAAAAACTATATAAACATTTTCGGCAGCGTACAATTCTTTCATCTCGCTTCCATGCTTCCTATGTCCTAAGATTCAACATTCAACGGGCTTTGCAAATCACCCCTTCAAAATTTAAAGTAAGTTTTATATTTTTAATTCCTAATTTCCTGGTTTTGTTAAAAAAAAATAATTGTGAAATTCACAATTTGTGGAGGCACCTAAAAAGAATATGAAAAATAGATATTAAAAATAAAAATTAATAAATGCTATAACATTTCATAAATTATTGAGTTATTGAGGACATCATAGACTGCAAAGAAGAAAAAATATTAGTGAAGAATGAATTTTTACGAGAATTGTTTTTCATTTTTATTATTTTTTATTATAGTAATTTATAAAGTTTCAATTTTTTTTAAAATTTCCTCCTTCATCGTTAACGCTAGGGTGTTAAATTAATGCATGAAGACTATATTTACTAATCGAAAATTGAAAAGCTTAATACAAATAATTTAGCCAATGGATTTTTAAAATTATAATTAAAACATTTTAATTGTGTGCATGCTGATTACACGTATTTTCTTGTTACGTGTGGCCGTACATGATATATATCATTAAAAGGTCGCGTTTTTCAAAGGTTACGTTTCATACATGAAAAAAAAACCTGTATAAACATTTTCGGCAGGGTACAATTCTTTCATCTCGCTTCAGTGTTCCCTATGCCATACGTTCCAACATTCAACGGGCTTTGCAAATCATCCCTACAAAATGTAAAGCAAGTTTTATATTTTAATTCCTAATTTCCAAATTTTGTTAAAAAAAAGAAAGTAATTGTGAAATTCACAATTTGTGAAGCTACCTAAAAAATATATGAAAAATAGATATTAAAAATAAATAAATGCCATAATATTTCATAAATTATTAGGTTATCTCTGCCGTTATATAATTTCGTTCTGTTTTTAAATTGTGAAATTTTTTAAAAGAAAGTTTTATATTATCCTAATTTTCATTTTTCATAAAACATCTTCAAACGTAAAGTTATAAAGCTAAAGTAACTAAGTTTTTATAAGAAATTGAATAATTGTTCGAAAATATTGTGTTAAATTTTAAATTTTAACATATAGTTAAAAATTAAAAAAAACGAATAAGATTACGTCAAATTCGTCTTCCATACTAAGCATTTTTTGACGGTTACTCTCTGTTATGTCAATTATCGCTTCTGATAAGGCGATGATAATCCCGATAACAAGGATACCGTAATCAATAAACGCTTTTATAGTACATTTCTTGCAGTAAGCAAGTAATTCCTGTTTCAAATTAGATTAAGGTAAGTTTAAATTCGGTAAATTGAATAAAATAATGTGTCATCAAGGTGTATTTTATTTTTTCAAGTATTTTTAAAACCGAGAACTGGTTTCTGTTTACAAAATGTGTCGATTGATGAAAAATGGCCGAAAAATTGAATTTTTTTTTTTAAATAAAAAAAATTTTAGATTTCGATGAATATAATTTCGGTTTAAAATACACCAGCGTATTTTGCTTACTTGAATTAGTAAAATTAATCTTTTGGCTTTCAATTAAATCTATAATTAAAGCTTCAAGAACACTTTTTTAGCTTTAAAAATAAAATTTAAATTTAGGTATCGTAAATGAGTAGAAGTACCCAGATTATCATATATTTTTCCATCGCACCGAACATAAAGTGAAAACCATTTTATTTTTTATCGCACCTGAAATAAACAGATTATAATTTTAATTTTTCCTTGCACATGACATAAAGAGATTATCATTTTAAGTTTAGGGTGTGGATGCCATAAGATAAATATCATTTTTGTTGTAATCTCGTCTGGTTAGTGCTGTAACCTACAAAGTTACTATGTGTTGCGTGGGTATCACACTGTTGTATATCTTGGTATAATAATTAGTTTCTTGTAATACGGTTGACCACAGTAGATTCACTCGATGGATTCGTTTTTTTTTGTTTTTTTTGTTTTGTTTTTTTGTTTTTTTTTTTTGTTTTTTTTTAATCATACCACCCTAAGCAAGGCATTCCACTGCCACTATAGCGCAGGGAGTTACATAGAGCGATTGGATATAGGAAATGTCAGAAGGAGGGTGATAGACGAGTAAGGAGGTACATAAGAAGAGTATTTGAGAGAATGGGTGCGAGTTAGTGTGTTAGGAGGTGTCTATTGACCTTACATTTAAACTCCTGGAGGTTGTAGCCGTCGGGGAAGCAAGCATGCGGAAGGGAATTCCACAGGCAGGAAGTGCGAGAAAAGAAGCTGTTGGAGTAGAAATTGCGGTTACATTTCATCAGTTTTACTGTAAAAGGGTGGGACCTAGTTGCTAATCTAGTATCTCGTGCAAATTCGTACCTAGGGGGCACCAGTGATCTTAGTTCATCAGAGCAGAAGCCGTGAAAGTATTTATAGAAGAGGCACAGGGAAGCCACGTCACGCCGGTGAGAGAATGACTGCAGGCGGTCAGCCAAGTCGGTATCGATCACATTACAGATTCTCCGTTGGATTTTGTCAAGAACCCCGAGGAGAATAGCAGGGGCACCTGACCAGATGTGGCAGCAGTATTCAATACACGGGCGGATGGTAGATTTATATATGTGCAGGATAGATTCAGACGGAAAGAACTTCCGGGCCTTGCATAGCAGCGGATTTAGCAATGGATTCGACATAGTCATTCCACTTGAGGTCCGCTGAGAGTGTCAGGCCAAGCAGGCGAAGTGTTTTACTCTCTGGGAGGCAAGCCTGTTCCATGCTAATGGGAGGGAGGTGCGGTTGTCTATTCTTCTTCTTCTTCTTCTTCTGTGTGCCCTGTCCCTTCAGAACGTAGGCGATCATGGCTCTCCACGTCTCTCTATCCCTTGTGACTCCTAGTATGTTTACTCCCGTTGCTCCTGTCAACCCTCGTTCCGTCATCCACCTGATCAGGCCCAGTAAATATGTTATCCGTTGCCTTCCTGTCTCTCCTTCCTTCTATCTGTCCAGTCAGTATCAGGTTCTCCAGGCTCTCCTTCCTCATTGCATGTCCCAGGAACTTCAGTTGTCTCTTTCTGATGCTCAGCATCAATTTCCTTCTTGGCCGCGAGGACTAGGCGACAGTCATTTGGTTGTAAATATGGCGCATATGGTTTCGAGCTCCAGTCACGACCCTGTTGTCTATTCACCATACTCTAATTACTCGCTGTTCGCTCATCGCTCCAGATTACTGTCTGGTGCTTATATAGCTAATTTTAGTGGTCACCTGTTCGCCAATGGAATAATCCATTTTCCTAGTATTATTCCTTACCTGGCGATCAGTGTTCAACAACACGCGTCGCCGTTTACGTCTTTCTAGATGACAATTTTAATTTTCCGTCGCATCTAACATAAACAGATTGCCATTTTAATTTTCGTGTGCGCCAGCCATAAAGAGATTATCCTTTTAATTTTCCATCTTACCTAACGGAAAGAGATTATCATTTTAATTTTCAATCGTACCTAGCATAAAGAGATAATCCTTTTAATTTTAGATTGCGCCTGGCACAAACAGATTATCATTTTCGTTATCGAGTCCGCCTGTTTAAAAATTATGCTTATTTTAATGTTCAATCACGACAGACATACAGTGATCATAATTTTAATTTTGTGTCTCGCCTGATTTAAATTTAATTAATTCTCCGCTACGCATGTCATAGCGAGATAACCATTTTAATTTTTAGAGTGTCTGATTAGAAAAAATATCATTTTAGTTTTCAAAGTTGTTGTTATCGTAACGGGTTCGATAAACTAATATTTTCGTAGGCATCACCCCTAGATCGACACTTTTGAAAAGTTACTTGCTGGTTTAGCGACTTCGATTCTCAGTAAGAATAAACAAATCCCAAAATGTACCTGGGCCGAGAGAGAAACGATAAACAGACCTAATCGTTAGAATCGACGTTTCTCCGGCTATATCTCATCTGATTCAACATGGCCCACAGACAATGAAAACAACGTCTGCATTGCCCAGGGAAAAGTCAGACACCGATTTTCCTAACTCATCATTCCTTCAAAATACATCGGATGTTTCTATGAAATTGAAAGAAAAAATAAAAGGAAAGAAACATCACCGGCAGGGCTTCTCATTAGTGTCACGTTTCGAAGCGTTCGACATAGTTAATTGTGATATTGCTTCGTTGTGGGAAAATGAACGGCTTGGCCATTTGTGGTAAGTGCTCAAGTACGCACACAGGAATGACTGTACATCATCTTATTTCTGGCACCTGAATTTTGCATTAACGAACATTATATATATATATATATATATATATATATATATATATATATATATATACAAATTTCCTTTTGTAAACAGGGTATCAAAGATGAAACTCTAAAAGAAGAAAAATAATAGCTACACCTACACATGCGAGATAAACACCTGTATCCATATCAATGTTTCACACACACACATACACATACACACACATACTCATACGCACACATATATATATGCGATAAAAAAATACATGTTAAAATATATTAAATAAATTTCACACACACACATACACACATCGATTTTCGATCATAGCTGGAAGAAAGTGGATGTGTCTAGCTAAACTGATGAGCTCTGATACAGCGAAACAGATTGTATGTGGCTGACTAATATATTATGCTCTCATTACTACTGAGCTCTCTAGTGAGGAAAATTTTAAAAACGGTTACCACTTCTGCGATTTACGCGGTTCTCTTTAGTAATGAATTGAGTTCTCCCGGTGTCTGGCGTGTGTATACACCGCATATATATAACATGCTAAAATTTCCTTTTTCTCAGTCTATGCGCTTATGGCTTAGAGAGTAGGAACTCCAACTGACAACAAATTGGTCGAGTTTCGATTACGGCTGGAAGCACGTAAACATGTATAGCCGCACTGATGAGCTGTGATACAGCAAAACAGGCTTGTATATGGATCACTAATATATATATGAATATATATATATATATATATATATATATATATATCCATCCAGATGAATAACGAAGAAAATAATTGCAGCGTTCAAAACATTAATTTAAAACAGTGCTCAATATAAAAATAGACCAATGAATATTTATTATAAATTATACTTTAGAAGAGGTACAATCTACTACAAAATTGTACATTTTGTTTCAACATTGAAGGAACAATGACTTATCAGTTATTTAATAATCATGGTAATGAACGTTATTTTTTGAAAGAAAATTTTAAAAAACCTCACTTTCTTTTTATTTTTGGAAATCTTTTCGTACAAGTTAAGAGGATATTAAAAAAAGGATATTATTTTTTTTTAATTTTCTTTTCAAAAATAATGATTCTTACCATCATTATTAACTACCTGATGAGACATTGTTCTTTCAATGTCGAAACAAAATGTACAATTTTGTAGTAGATTGTAGTTTGTACAAGTTCTAAAATATAATATATAATTTATTTATTCAGAAATTATAACATGGATATGTTACAATATCACTACAAAAGTAGCTATTTTGTTTCGACACTTCTTGTGTCTTATCAAGTGATATGGTTTATCTTAAATTGAATGGTTTTAAAAGGTTAAAAACAAGCAAAACCCCTTTAATCAGGGAGACATTATTGTATGTACAATGTGGACTAATCAGAGTAAAATAACTTCTAATTTGGAGGATATGTGGGCAGACTTAAAATTAATCTTGGGAGCATTGGTATTAATATTTGATTAAATTGAGATCAGCATTATTAATAAACTATTATATCTACTTTATTTTTGTTGCAAAATTTGAAAAAAAAAATAATAATAAAATATATATATATATATATATATATATATATATATATATATATTAGTTTGACAATTTAGTAGATTTAGAAAGTTATTCATATATTAAACGAGGAAGAGAAAGAACGCATACATAAATAAACCTACAAACATCCACACAAAGAAAAATAGACGAGTATATTCACAAACACTAGCAAACAGACACAAATACATATTAATACACCCACGCATATATACAGACAGAAATTATAAAATTTAGCTTTTATCGACTTGTCAGTTTGTCCGTTAACTTTTAAACAGACTAAATTGCTACATATTGGATACAGTCAAGGCGAATTCATAATGTTACCGGCCTTGGATGAATGGGGTCGGGATAAACATAATCATATTTCAATGCATGAACATATACACAGAATTAAATATATACTTACGCAAAAACACAAGCTAAAGTTAAATGCGTATGCATGTGCAAAACGTCAAACATATATATATATATATATATATATATATATATATATATGTTAAGCTCCATATCTTTCAAATAAAGTTATGACTATGAGCCCCAGTTCTTTAGCTCGCGTGTGCGTGTGTCTCTGCGCAAGTCAATGGTTGTACAAGTGTTAATTTATGTCTGTGTTTGTATAAATGGCGTCACGACAAAAAATATTCCTCCCAAAATTCATATGTGATAAAATATATATCTGATAAAAGTTTTAATTTATGCGGTAAATTGGTCAATATCAGACATATGCAATATAAACATGCAATATACGTAAATATATAAGTGGACAGTGAGTTCAACCCCCAGCGGCAAGAGTAACTTTCAGCTAATTATATATATATATATATATATATATATATATATATATATATATATATATACTACTGGCCATAATTATCGAGCATTTGAGCAATAATGAGGTTTTGGAAATGATGGAAACGAAAAGGAAATGAATACTGAGCATCAGGAAAAGACACCTAAAGTTCCTGGGGCATGTAATAAGGAAGGAGGGCTTGGAGACTCTGATGCTCACAGGGTGGAGCGAGAGAAAGAGAGACAGGGGGAAAACAGCATGTCTTGACGGGCCTGAGCGTGTGGATGGCCAAGCTCGGTTTCGTTGGGGTAACAGGAGAAAGCGTGCTAAGAGCTACCATGGATAGGGAGACGTGGAGGGCCATGATCACCTACGCCTTAAAGGGACATGGCACATAAAAGAAGAAGAATAGAAAATTGACAATTCTTGATTCCACCGACACATTTCTTTCTTTCTTTCCTTGAAGACAGAAGACTTGAGTGGACCGGTTTCGCATATGAACATTGTTTCTTTTTTACTGTCTTATAGTTGCTTTTTTTTAATTTTTTTCTTTAATGTCTTATAATTTGCTATTGTCATATAATTGCCTTACTTTGGTTTAGGTTTAGTTTGGTTTGTTACAGACATATCAACCTGAATGGGTTATTTTATACCGGCAAGATTTTTTTACAATAGATTTGTAAGAAATAAATTTTTAGATCAGCTTTCTTTCACGTATTTTTGTTAAGTAGTTTTTGTTGAGAGATATGGCAACAGTATTCAATGCACGAACGAATGGTAGATTTATAAATGTGTGAGATGGATTCTGACGAGAACCTCGAGATGAATAGCAAGTGCACCCGACCAGATATGGCAACAGTATTTGATGCACGGACGAATGAAAGATTTATAAATGTGCAAGATGGATTCTGACGAGAACCTCGAGATGAATAGCAGGAGCACCCGACCAGATATGGCAACAGTATTCAATGCATGGACGAATGGTAGATTTATAAATATGCAAGATAGAATCTGACTAGAACCTCGAGATGAATAGCAGGAGCACCCGACCAGATATGGCAATAGTATTCAATGCACGGACGAATGGTAGATTTATAAATGTGCAAGATAGAATCTGACTAGAACCTCGAGATGAATAGCAGGAGCACCCGACCAGATATGGCAGCAGTATTCAATGCATGGACGAATGGTCGATTTATAAATGTGCAAGATAGAATCTGACTAGAACCTCGAGATGAATAGCAGGAGCACCCGACCAGATATGGCAATAGTATTCAATGCACGGACGAATGGTAGATTTATAAATGTGCAAGATAGAATCTGACTAGAACCTCGAGATGAATAGCAGGAGCACCCGACCAGATATGGCAGCAGTATTCAATGCACGGACGAATGGTCGATTTATAAATGTGCAAGATAGAATCTGACTAGAACCTCGAGATGAATAGCAGGAGCACCCGACCAGATATGGCAATAGTATTCAATGCACGGACGAATGGTAGTTTTATAAATGTGCAAGATAGAATCTGACTAGAACCTCGAGAGGAATAGCAGGAGCACCCGACCAGATATGGCAATAGTATTCAATGCATGGACGAATGGTAGATTTATAAATGTGCAAGATAGAATCTGACAAAAACCTCGAGATGAATAGCAGGAGCACCCGACCAGATATGGCAATAGTATTCAATGCACGGACGAATGGTAGATTTATAAATATGCAAGATAGAATCTGACTAGAACCTCGAGATGAATAGCAGGAGCACCCGACCAGATATGGCAGCAGTATTCAATGCACGGACGAATGGTAGATTTATAAATGTGTGAGATGGATTCTGACGAGAACCTCGAGATGAATAGCAGGAGCACCTGACCTGATATGGCAATAGTATTCAATGCATGGACGAATGGTCGATTTATAAATGTGCAAGATAGAATCTGACTAGAACCTCGAGATGAATAGCAGGAGCACCCGACCAGATATGGCAATAGTATTCAATGCACGGACGAATGGTAGATTTATAAATGTGCAAGATAGAATCTGACTAGAACCTCGAGATGAATAGCAGGAGCACCCGACCAGATATGGCAGCAGTATTCAATGCACGGACGAATGGTCGATTTATAAATGTGCAAGATAGAATCTGACTAGAACCTCGAGATGAATAGCAGGAGCACCCGACCAGATATGGCAGCAGTATTCAATGCATGGACGAATGGTAGATTTATAAATATGCAAGATAGAATCTGACTAGAACCTCGAGATGAATAGCAGGAGCACCCGACCAGATATGGCAGCAGTATTCAATGCATGGACGAATGGTAGATTTATAAATATGCAAGATAAAATCTAACTAGAACCTCGAGATGAATAGCAGGAGCACCCGACCAGATATGGCAGCAGTATTCAATGCACGGACGAATGGTAGATTTATAAATGTGCAAGATAGAATCTGACTAGAACCTCGAGATGAATAGCAGTAGCACCCGACCAGATATGGCAACAGTATTCAATGCACGGACGAATGGTAAATTTATAAATATGCAAGATAGAATCTGACTAAAACCTCGAGATGAATAGCAGGAGCACCCGACCAGATATGGCAGCAGTATTCAATGCACGGACGAATGGTAGATTTATAAATGTGCAAGATAGAATCTGACTAGAACCTCGAGATGAATAGCAGGAGCACCCGACCAGATATGGCAATAGTATTCAATGCACGGACGAATGGTAGATTTATAAATGTGCAAGATAGAATCTGACTAAAACCTCGAGGTGAATAGCAGGAGCACCCCACCAGATATGGCAGCAGTATTCAATGCACGGACGAATGGTAGATTTATAAATGTGCAAGATAGAATCTGACTAGAACCTCGAGATGAATAGCAGGAGTACCCGACCAGATATGGCAGCAGTATTCAATGCATGGACGAATGGTAGATTTATAAATGTGCAAGATAGAATCTGACTAGAACCTCGAGATGAATAGCAGGAGCACCCGACCAGATATGGCAATAGTATTCAATGCACGGACGAATGGTAGATTTATAAATGTGCAAGATAGAATCTGACTAGAAGCTCGAGATGAATAGCAGGAGCACCCGACCAGATATGGCAGCAGTATTCAATGCATGGACGAATGGTAGATTTATAAATGTGCAAGATAGAATCTGACTAGAACCTCGAGATGAATAGCAGGAGCACCCGACCAGATATGGCAATAGTATTCAATGCACGGACGAATGGTAGATTTATAAATGTGCAAGATAGAATCTGACTAGAACCTCGAGATGAATAGCAGTAGCACCCGACCAGATATGGCAACAGTATTCAATGCACGGACGAATGGTAAATTTATAAATATGCAAGATAGAATCTGACTAAAACTCGAGATGAATAGCAGGAGCACCCGACCAGATATGGCAGCAGTATTCAATGCACGGACGAATGGTAGATTTATAAATATGCAAGATAGAATCTGACTAGAACCTCGAGATGAATAGCAGGAGCACCCGACCAGATATGGCAATAGTATTCAATGCACGGACGAATGGTAGATTTATAAATGTGCAAGATAGAATCTGACTAGAACCTCGAGATGAATAGCAGGAGCACCCGACCAGATATGGCAGCAGTATTCAATGCACGGACGAATGGTAGATTTATAAATGTGCAAGATAGAATCTGACTAAAACCTCGAGATGAATAGCAGGAGCACCCGACCAGATATGGCAATAGTATTCAATGCACGGACGAATGGTAGATTTATAAATGTGCAAGATAGAATCTGACGATAAAAATCGTTCTGCTACGTCAAAGTGACCCAGTTTTTCTTGCAATGGATTGATTCTATTATATCTACCGTCCTGTGCTGTCGAGACTCTTAACAAAGAAAATGTATCGTCTGCCATTCTCGAATGTGTCGGGAGGACACTAACATTTAGCCTTGCGGGCTTTTTTGACCGCTCAACCAGGAAAGATTTCCTCAACTAGCAAATCTCAATCAGTTATTCACGCTTGGGCGATCATGTCTGGAAGAGACGTGACTGTTTTGGGTAGAATATTTACCGTTATTCACTGCAGTAGACCGGTTGCCATCCAAGGCTACAGAATCTAATCTGTCCTGCTATTTATCCCATAGCTGGAAAGAAGGATTAATAACTTTCCCAATGGTATTTGCTCGTAAGTGAATGCAAAGAATTCAACTAGAATTCGATGCAAATCTCGGCTACATTATTTAAGAAATGCGTAGGCACATCCATACGTCCATTGTTTCACACAATAAATACTTGTTAATATTATCTGTTAATAATTTGTTAACGCACATGATCCACCACGTCGCCATTAATTGCAAACCTCTAACATTATACGGTGAAAATTTCTGATCAGTGTTTAGGCTACGCACATTGATCGGTTACCGTGAGTGTATGTGTGCGTGTGTTAATGACCGAACAAAGTATAAACTGATCATGTAAACTTTTTGTCGTCAGCCAATGAGCATAAAAAATGTGTTCTCATAAGTAATAAAAATAAACCTCTTTCGAGTCTGTTGTGAATTGCTTGAAACGGCAAGATTTTGCTTTCAAAATGGCGGTTTTATTGCTTCACTATGAAATTAATGGAAGCGGAACACTAAAAAATAGTGATGTGTACAGCCGGGGGCGTTTTTATTGCACAAGTTTTTTCCTTTGGATGAGAGATTGATACGACGAGTCCTTTTGTTGAAGGTCGATTACATTTTGGCTTGAAAGAGTTTTGATCATTTTGACCTTGAAAAAATTAGTCACATGAAAAAAAAGATAAAAAGGAAAAATTATTTAAAGAAACAAAGAAAGAAAAACTCTTCAGAAAAACTACTAGAGAAAAGAAAGAAAAATACAAAACGGTTAAAAAAGAAAGAAACAAAGAAGGAAAAGACAGGGGGGGACAGAAAACATCGACATGTAAGTAGAAAGATAAGTAGAAACAAACAACGTTTAATTTTTAAAAAAAAACAACTACTAGGAAAAAGAAAGAAAAAATTCAGAGACGGTGAATAAAGAAAGAAAAAGGGTTAATAACAAAAAGTACTAGAAAAAGAAAGAAAAATTCAGAGACGGTGAATAAAGAAAGAAAAAGGGTTAATAACAAAAGTACTAGGAAAAAGAAAGAAAAAATTCAGAGACGGTGAATAAAGAAAGAAAAAGGGTTAATAACAAAAAGTACTAGAAAAAGAAAGAAAAAATTCAGAGACGGTGAATAAAGAAAGAAAAAAGGGTTAATAAATAAAAAAGTACTAGGAAAAAAGAAAGAAAAAATTCAGAGACGGTGAATAAAGAAAGAAAAAGGGTTAATAACAAAAAAGTACTAGAAAAAGAAAGAAAAAATTCAGAGACGGTGAATAAAGAAAGAAAAAGGGTTAATAACAAAAAGTACTAGAAAAGAAAGAAAAATTCAGAGACGGTGAATAAAGAAAGAAAAAGGGTTAATAACAAAAAGTACTAGGAAAAAGAAAGAAAAAATTCAGAGACGGTGAATAAAGAAAGAAAAAGGGTTAATAACAAAAAAGTACTAGGAAAAAGAAAGAAAAATTCAGAGACGGTGAATAAAGAAAGAAAAAGGGTTAATAACAAAAGTACTAGGAAAAAGAAAGAAAAAAAATTCAGAGACGGTGAATAAAGAAAGAAAAGGGTTAATAACAAAAGTACTAGGAAAAAGAAAGAAAAAATTCAGAGACGGTGAATAAAGAAAGAAAAAGGGTTAATAACAAAAAGTACTAGGAAAAAGAAAGAAAAAAATTCAGAGACGGTGAATAAAGAAAGAAAAAGGGTTAATAACAAAAAGTACTAGGAAAAAGAAAGAAAAAATTCAGAGACGGTGAATAAAGAAAGAAAAAGGGTTAATAACAAAAAGTACTAGGAAAAGAAAGAAAAAATTCAGAGACGGTGAATAAAGAAAGAAAAAGGGTTAATAACAAAAAGTACTAGGAAAAAGAAAGAAAAAATTCAGAGACGGTGAATAAAGAAAGAAAAAGGGTTAATAACAAAAAAGTACTAGGAAAAAGAAAGAAAAAATTCAGAGACGGTGAATAAAGAAAGAAAAAGGGTTAATAACAAAAAGTACTTAGAAAAAAGAAAGAAAAAATTCAGAGACGGTGAATAAAGAAAGAAAAGGGTTAATAAATAAAAAGTACTAGGAAAAAGAAAGAAAAAAATTCAGAGACGGTGAATAAAGAAAGAAAAAGGGTTAATAACAAAAGTACTAGGAAAAAGAAAGAAAAATTCAGAGACGGTGAATAAAGAAAGAAAAAGGGTTAATAACAAAAAGTACTAGGAAAAAGAAAGAAAAAAATTCAGAGACGGTGAATAAAGAAAGAAAAAGGGTTAATAACAAAAAGTACTAGGAAAAAGAAAGAAAAAAATTCAGAGACGGTGAATAAAGAAAGAAAAAGGGTTAATAACAAAAAGTACTAGGAAAAAGAAAGAAAATTCAGAGACGGTGAATAAAGAAAAGAAAAAGGGTTAATAACAAAAAGTACTAGGAAAAAGAAAGAAAAAATTCAGAGACGGTGAATAAAGAAAGAAAAAGGGTTAATAACAAAAAGTACTAGAAAAAGAAAGAAAAAATTCAGAGACGGTGAATAAAGAAAGAAAAAGGGTTAATAACAAAAAGTACTAGGAAAAAGAAAGAAAAATTCAGAGACGGTGAATAAAGAAAGAAAAGGGTTAATAACAAAAAGTACTAGAAAAAGAAAGAAAAAATTCAGAGAGACGGTGAATAAAGAAAGAAAAAGGGTTAATAACAAAAAGTACTAGGAAAAAGAAAGAAAAAAAATTCAGAGACGGTGAATAAAGAAAGAAAAAGGGTTAATAACAAAAAGTACTAGAAAAAGAAAGAAAAAATTCAGAGACGGTGAATAAAGAAAGAAAAAGGGTTAATAACAAAAAGTACTAGGAAAGAAAGAAAAAATTCAGAGACGGTGAATAAAGAAAGAAAAAGGGTTAATAACAAAAAGTACTAGGAAAAAAGAAAGAAAAAAAAATTCAGAGACGGTGAATAAAGAAAGAAAAAGGGTTAATAACAAAAAAGTACTAGGAAAAAGAAAGAAAAAATTCAGAGACGGTGAATAAAGAAAGAAAAAGGGTTAATAACAAAAAGTACTAGGAAAAAGAAAGAAAAATTCAGAGACGGTGAATAAAGAAAGAAAAAGGGTTAATAACAAAAAGTACTAGGAAAAAGAAAGAAAAAATTCAGAGACGGTGAATAAAGAAAGAAAAGGGTTAATAAATAAAAAAAATAGGAAAAGAAAGAAAAATTCAGAGACGGTGAATAAAGAAAGAAAAGGGTTAATAAATAAAAAGTACTAGGAAAAAGAAAGAAAAATTCAGAGACGGTGAATAAAGAAAGAAAAAGCGGTTAATAACAAAAGTACTAGGAAAAAGAAAGAAAAAAATTCAGAGACGGTGAATAAAGAAAGAAAAAGGGTTAATAACAAAAAGTACTAGGAAAAAGAAAGAAAAAATTCAGAGACGGTGAATAAAGAAAGAAAAAGGGTTAATAACAAAAAGTACTAGGAAAAAGAAAGAAAAAATTCAGAGACGGTGAATAAAGAAAGAAAAAGGGTTAATAACAAAAAGTACTAGAAAAAAGAAAGAAAAAAAATTCAGAGACGGTGAATAAAGAAAGAAAAAAGGGTTAATAACAAAAAGTACTAGGAAAGAAAGAAAAAATTCAGAGACGGTGAATAAAGAAAGAAAAAGGGTTAATAACAAAAAGTACTAGGAAAAAGAAAGAAAAATTCAGAGACGGTGAATAAAGAAAGAAAAAGGGTTAATAACAAAAAGTACTAGGAAAAAAGAAAGAAAAATTCAGAGACGGTGAATAAAGAAAGAAAAAGGGTTAATAACAAAAAAGTACTAGAAAAGAAAGAAAAAATTCAGAGACGGTGAATAAAGAAAGAAAAAGGGTTAATAACAAAAAGTACTAGGAAAAAGAAAGAAAAAATTCAGAGACGGTGAATAAAGAAAAGAAAAGGGTTAATAACAAAAAGTACTAGAAAAAGAAAGAAAAAAATTCAGAGACGGTGAATAAAGAAAGAAAAAGGGTTAATAACAAAGTACTAGGAAAAAGAAAGAAAAAATTCAGAGACGGTGAATAAAGAAAGAAAAAAGGGTTAATAACAAAAAGTACTAGGAAAAAGAAAGAAAAAAATTCAGAGACGGTGAATAAAGAAAGAAAAAGGGTTAATAACAAAAAGTACTAGGAAAAAGAAAGAAAAATTCAGAGACGGTGAATAAAGAAAGAAAAAGGGTTAATAACAAAAAGTACTAGGAAAAGAAAGAAAAATTCAGAGACGGTGAATAAAGAAAGAAAAAGGGTTAATAACAAAAAGTACTAGGAAAAAGAAAGAAAAAATTCAGAGACGGTGAATAAAGAAAGAAAAAGGGTTAATAACAAAAAGTACTAGGAAAAAGAAAGAAAAAATTCAGAGACGGTGAATAAAGAAAGAAAAAGGGTTAATAACAAAAAGTACTAGGAAAAAGAAAGAAAATTCAGAGACGGTGAATAAAGAAAGAAAAAGGGTTAATAACAAAAAGTACTAGAAAAAGAAAGAAAAATTCAGAGACGGTGAATAAAGAAAGAAAAAGGGTTAATAACAAAAAGTACTAGAAAAAGAAAGAAAAAAATTCAGAGACGGTGAATAAAGAAAGAAAAAGGGTTAATAACAAAAAGTACTAGGAAAAAGAAAGAAAAATTCAGAGACGGTGAATAAAGAAAGAAAAAGGGTTAATAACAAAAAGTACTAGAAAAAGAAAGAAAAAAATCTAGAGACGGTGAATAAAGAAAGAAAAAGGGTTAATAACAAAAAGTACTAGGAAAAAGAAAGAAAAAAATTCAGAGACGGTGAATAAAGAAAGAAAAAGGGTTAATAACAAAAAGTACTAGAAAAAAGAAAGAAAAAATTCAGAGACGGTGAATAAAGAAAGAAAAAGGGTTAATAACAAAAAGTACTAGGAAAAAGAAAGAAAAAATTCAGAGACGGTGAATAAAGAAAGAAAAAGGTTAATAACAAAAAGTACTAGAAAAAGAAAGAAAAAATTCAGAGACGGTGAATAAAGAAAGAAAAAAAGGGTTAATAACAAAAAGTACTAGGAAAAAGAAAGAAAAATTCAGAGACGGTGAATAAAGAAAGAAAAAGGGTTAATAACAAAAAGTACTAGGAAAAAGAAAGAAAAATTCAGAGACGGTGAATAAAGAAAGAAAAAGGGTTAATAACAAAAAAGTACTAGAAAAAGAAAGAAAAATTCAGAGACGGTGAATAAAGAAAGAAAAGGGTTAATAACAAAAAAGTACTAGGAAAAAGAAAGAAAATTCAGAGACGGTGAATAAAGAAAGAAAAAGGGTTAATAACAAAAAGTACTAGAAAAAGAAAGAAAAAAAAATTCAGAGACGGTGAATAAAGAAAGAAAAAGGGTTAATAACAAAAAGTACTAGGAAAAGAAAGAAAAAATTCAGGAGACGGTGAATAAAGAAAGAAAAAGGGTTAATAACAAAAGTACTAGAAAAAGAAAGAAAAAATTCAGAGACGGTGAATAAAGAAAGAAAAAGGGTTAATAACAAAAAGTACTAGGAAAAAGAAAGAAAAAATTCAGAGACGGTGAATAAAGAAAGAAAAAAGGGTTAATAACAAAAAGTACTAGGAAAAAGAAAGAAAAAAATTCAGAGACGGTGAATAAAGAAAGAAAAAGGGTTAATAACAAAAAGTACTAGAAAAAGAAAGAAAAAATTCAGAGACGGTGAATAAAGAAAGAAAAAGGGTTAATAACAAAAAGTACTAGGAAAAAGAAAGAAAAATTCAGAGACGGTGAATAAAGAAAGAAAAAGGGTTAATAACAAAAAGTACTAGGAAAAAGAAAAAAATTCAGAGACGGTGAATAAAGAAAGAAAAAGGGTTAATAACAAAAAGTACTAGGAAAAAGAAAGAAAAATTCAGAGACGGTGAATAAAGAAAGAAAAAGGGTTAATAACAAAGTACTAGGAAAAAGAAAGAAAAAATTCAGAGACGGTGAATAAAGAAAGAAAAGGGTTAATAACAAAAAGTACTAGAAAAAAGAAAGAAAAAATTCAGAGACGGTGAATAAAGAAAGAAAAAGGGTTAATAACAAAAAGTACTAGAAAAAGAAAGAAAATTCAGAGACGGTGAATAAAGAAAGAAAAAGGGTTAATAACAAAAAGTACTAGGAAAAAGAAAGAAAAATTCAGAGACGGTGAATAAAGAAAGAAAAAGGGTTAATAACAAAAAGTACTAGGAAAAAGAAAGAAAAAATTCAGAGACGGTGAATAAAGAAAGAAAAAGGGTTAATAACAAAAAGTACTAGGAAAAAGAAAGAAAAAATTCAGAGACGGTGAATAAAGAAAGAAAAAGGGTTAATAACAAAAAGTACTAGAAAAAGAAAGAAAAAATTCAGAGACGGTGAATAAAGAAAGAAAAAGGGTTAATAACAAAAAGTACTAGGAAAAAGAAAGAAAAAATTCAGAGACGGTGAATAAAGAAAGAAAAGGGTTAATAACAAAAAGTACTAGGAAAAAGAAAGAAAAAATTCAGAGACGGTGAATAAAGAAAGAAAAAGGGTTAATAACAAAAAGTACTAGGAAAAAGAAAGAAAAAATTCAGAGACGGTGAATAAAGAAAGAAAAAGGGTTAATAACAAAAAGTACTATAGAAAAAGAAAGAAAAATTCAGAGACGGTGAATAAAGAAAGAAAAAAAGGGTTAATAACAAAAAGTACTAGGAAAAAGAAAGAAAAATTCAGAGACGGTGAATAAAGAAAGAAAAAGGGTTAATAACAAAAAGTACTAGGAAAAAGAAAGAAAAAAATTCAGAGACGGTGAATAAAGAAAGAAAAAGGGTTAATAACAAAAGTACTAGGAAAGAAAGAAAAAATTCAGAGACGGTGAATAAAGAAAGAAAAAGGTTAATAACAAAAAGTACTAGAAAAGAAAGAAAAAATTCAGAGACGGTGAATAAAGAAAGAAAAAGGGTTAATAACAAAAAGTACTAGGAAAAAGAAAGAAAAAATTCAGAGACGGTGAATAAAGAAAGAAAAGGGTTAATAACAAAAAGTACTAGAAAAAAAGAAAGAAAAAATTCAGAGACGGTGAATAAAGAAAGAAAAAGGGTTAATAACAAAAAGTACTAGGAAAAGAAAGAAAAATTCAGAGACGGTGAATAAAGAAAGAAAAAGGGTTAATAACAAAAAGTACTAGAAAGAAAGAAAAAATTCAGAGACGGTGAATAAAGAAAGAAAAAGGGTTAATAACAAAAGTACTAGGAAAAAGAAAGAAAAAAATTCAGAGACGGTGAATAAAGAAAGAAAAAGGGTTAATAACAAAAAGTACTAGGAAAAGAAAGAAAAAATTCAGGAGACGGTGAATAAAGAAAGAAAAAGGGTTATAACAAAAAGTACTAGGAAAAAGAAAGAAAAAATTCAGAGACGGTGAATAAAGAAAGAAAAAGGGTTAATAACAAAAAGTACTAGGAAAAAGAAAGAAAAAATTCAGAGACGGTGAATAAAGAAAGAAAAAGGGTTAATAACAAAAAGTACTAGAAAAAGAAAGAAAAAAATTCGAGACGGTGAATAAAGAAAGAAAAAGGTTAATAACAAAAAGTACTAGGAAAGAAAGAAAAAAATTCAGAGACGGTGAATAAAGAAAGAAAAAGGGTTAATAACAAAAAAGTACTAGGAAAAAGAAAGAAAAATTCAGAGACGGTGAATAAAGAAAGAAAAAGGTTAATAACAAAAAGTACTAGGAAAAAGAAAGAAAAAAATTCAGAGACGGTGAATAAAGAAAGAAAAAAGGGTTAATAAATAAAAAGTACTAGAAAAAGAAAGAAAAAAATTCAGAGACGGTGAATAAAGAAAGAAAAAAAGGGTTAATAACAAAAAGTACTAGGAAAAAGAAAGAAAAAAAATTCAGAGACGGTGAATAAAGAAAGAAAAAGGGTTAATAACAAAAAGTACTAGGAAAAAGAAAGAAAAAATTCAGAGACGGTGAATAAAGAAAGAAAAAAAGGGTTAATAACAAAAAGTACTAGGAAAAAGAAAGAAAAAATTCAGAGACGGTGAATAAAGAAAGAAAAAGGGTTAATAACAAAAAGTACTAGAAAAGAAAGACAAAATTTAGGAAAAAGTTCCAAAGAAAGAAAGAATGAGAGAAAAAAGTGTTAATAAAAAAAGACAGGAAACTTTCACTAGAAACAAAGAAAAGAGTGCTGGATTGCTATGTGATGTCAGTTCTTCAATATGGCAGTGAATGCTGGACAATATCATCGAAGGTGAAGGAAAAACTTGAAGCAATTGAAATGTGGTTCTACAGAAGCATGCTGTATATAAAGTGGGGATCAAGTTCATATTACAATCAATATATAAACTGAGCCCTCACTTTGTGGTCACATCAGTTTCTATACATTTATATTCCTGAGATCATTGCATTTCAGGAGCTGAGTAAAGTATTAAGAAACAGGACAATTTCACTAGAAACAAAGAAGAGAGTTCTGGATTGCTATGCGATGTCAGTTTTTCAATATTGCAGTGAATGCTGAACAATATCATCAAAGATGAAGGAAAAATTTGAAGCAGCTGAAATGTGGTTCTACAAAAGAATGCTGCGAATATCATTGAACGAGCATGTCAGCAATGATGAGGTTTTGGAAAGGATGGAAACAAAAAGGAAATTAATGATGAGCATCAGGAAGCGACAACTAAAGTTCCTGGGACATGCAATGAGGAAGGAGGGCTTGGAGAAACTGATACTCACATGTCAGATAGAGGGAAAGACAGACAGTAGAAAGCAACGGATAACATATTTGAAGGGCCTAATCAGGTGGATGACAGAACGAGGGTTGCTTGGTGTAACAGGGGAAAGCGTGCTAAGAGCCACCAGGGATAGGAAGACGTGGAAAGCCATGATCGCCTACGTCCTGGAAGGACAAAGCACATAGAAGAAGAAAAAGACTAGAAAAAAGAAAGACTAAATTCAGGGAACGGTTAATAAAAATTCCAAAGAAACAAAGAAAGTTAAAGAAAAACAAGCGAGAAAATAAAGTGAACCAATTTTTCTTGCAATAGATTGATTCTATGTAGTCGCTCCACTTCCAAAATGTCGAGCCAAGAAGACGCAATGCGTTGCTTTCGTGGAGTCTAGCGTTAGCCATGCTGATGGCAGGCGGAAAAATATTCTCTTTGACGGTAAAATGAAAACGGTTTACTAAATCTAACTGGATACACATTTTGGGTTGACATCCCTGTTTTAAACACTCCAAAACTATATCTACCGTCCTGTGCTGTCGAGACTCTTAACAAAGGAAATATATCTTCTGGCCGGCTCGAATGTGTCGGTAGGAAATTAACATTTAACCTGGCGGGCTTTTAGACCGCTCAACCAAGAAAGATTTCCTCAACTAGCAAATCTCAATCAGTTATTCACGCTTGGGCGATCATGTCTAGAAATCTATATTATACATGTAAAGATGTAAGGAAAGTTTAATAAAAACAAGCGAACGAAATAGATGAAGCATTAATTACACCAGGATGAAAAAGAAAAAAGAAAAAAAGGCGGTAAATGTTCGTTTTAGGTGCCGACGGCTTTTCCCCCCTTCAAATTTATCCAAAATAGCATTGTTTCTGTACAAATGTATATACTGAACTCAAATCAACAATTAGTTTTTGAAGAAACTTACCTTTTTTGCTTTGAAAGTCGATAAAAAAAAACAACTATATCTCGCACTTTTTCTCTCCCGTAACTCTCACGAAGTCATGTAATTAACTGCAGAATGACGTTCTACGTAGGCAGCAATTTTCTTTAGAATGTTGGTCGATTTTCTCCCTTTACTGAAACTTCCGGCGATGTACTTCTTGTTATGAGAGTAATACGCGTAGAAATACAATAGCGCATTACTTTCATTACCGGAAGTACATCGCCGGAAGTATCAGTAAATGAAGAAAATCGACCAAAAATCGTTCACATACGCAGTACGTCATTCTGCAGTTAATTACATGACTTCATGAGAGATACGAGAGAGAAAAAGTGCAAGATATAGTTCGTTCTTTTATGAACATTTAGATAAAAAAGGTTTCTTCAGTAGCTAACAGTTGATTTGAGTTCAGCATATACATTTGAACAGAGATAATACCCATTTTGGGTAAATTTGAAGGGGAAAATCGTCGGGACTTACAGCGAAAATTTACCAAAAAGGCTAATAAAACAACAGAGAAAAAAACTAGAGAAAAAGAAGGAAAGAAGCTTGAAAAGTTTAATAAAAAAAATCACGAAAAGACAATAAAAAGAAAGAAAGAAAGAAAGAAAGAAAGAAAGAAAGAAAGAAAGAATAGAAAATGAAAGAAAGAAAGAAAGGATAGAAAGAAAGAAAGAAAGAAAGAAAGAAAGGATAGAAAAAGAAAGAAAGAAAGAAAGGATAAAGAAAGAAAGAAAGAAAGAATAGAAAATGAAAGAAAGAAAGAAAGAAAGAAAGAAAGAATAGAAAATGAAAGAAAGAAAGAAAGAAAGAAAGAAAGAAAGAAAGAATGAAAATGAAAGAAAGAAAGAAAGAAAGGATAGAAAATGAAAGAAAGAAAGAAAGAAAGAAAGAAAGAAAGAAAGAAAGAAAGAAAAATTTAATAAATGTATTATCAAAAGAGAATGAAAAAAATGAATTTAAAAAAGGGAGGGGGAAAGAAAAAATACAAGAAACAAAATCCCGAAGAAAAAGAAAGGAAGAAATTAGTTAAAGGAAGAAAGCAAAAGAAAGAAGAGAAAAAAAAATGTTAATCACATTGATAAGTCCAAAAAAAATGTCCTAAATTTGATAGATACTCCATGCCACAAACTACAATCAATTTTAAGATGACTAAACGCATCTGAATACCATACTGAGTCTTAATGATACGCCATTGAAAATAATAAAAAATAAAAATAAAACCTAAATATTTTCAACCTCAGATGACCAATCAGAAAAAAAAACTTCCTGATCTTTTATGATTCCTGTCACTATTATATTTATTCCTGGTTCACATTTTTTTTTTCTCCATTTGTCTATCATCATTTACCTTCTTGAACCTTAATTTCTCTCGACTCACTCTCATTCATCATCTATTTGAGAGAAAGGGGAAAAAAATTGATCTTCTTCGGCCGTATGCCATCAGTACCGAATAACCGCTGATGGCGTACCGGAAACGCGTCAAAGTGTGAAACCGGAAATAGACGCGAAACATCAGTCTGCAGGCGGGGGAGTCAATTTCTGTCCGGTTTTTGAGACTCACCCTCCCCTGCTATTTCGCGTTTCCAAGGGAATGAATCATACAAACCGATTATCAAGCAGGTTTCGGAATTATCCGAGGAACTGAAAGAAACGCCCTACTTCTTATGAATAATTTCACTCTTTCTACTCAACACAGTCTGAAGTTAAGAATTATAGAAATGTAGTCCACCAAACATCTTTATTTTGCACGGAGTCTGTCATTAAGTTAAACCCTTTAATGTTTTTCGCATATTTTTTTTTTTTGTTTTTCGACAGAAAGAGAGAAACTACATTTAAAGAATAAAACAAACAGGGTGACCGTCAGAGAACTAAAGATCTGTCAGGATTTATTATGACATATGTTGATCTAAGACACAAGCAAAAAATACCAGAAACTCCAAGAAAAAGATATAAAGTGAGAAGAAAGGACTATCAACTGTATGTATGATCGACAGAATGTGTGGTCGTTAGCAACAGAAACAGCCCATATGATCGCCGATTTACAGACATCAGAATTATAGTGGAGAGTAGTTGTTTGCTGCCGCAGATTAACGGAATTTGGCCTCGTTGTAGATAGCCCACTATAAATTATAAAAAGGGGTTATAAAACACGAAAAGCAAATTGAGTATAGAAACAACATTTTATATATACACATATTAATTAAGGTATTTACAATTAAAGTAATCCTTTTAGGATGGGTCCAACGGACGTTAAAAGTTCATGGCAACAAAATGCTGAAAAGAGAATGTGTGCGTATGAATGTGGGGGCGTTGTAAATTAGAAATGTCTTTGATGTATCCGCTCCTTTGGTCGGTAAGTAGTTTAGAGACAGCGAAGAAGAAAAGGAGGGGAAGGGCGGCGAACATAGTAAATCACTTGACGTGGTCAAGGGAGGTGCTAATTACGCTAGTGCTTTCTCGAGTCTCTCTCTCTCTCTCTCTCTGTCGGTGTCTCTGTCTGTCTCGTCTCTTGGCGATGCTTTCTTTATCGGCTTTTTATATCCTCTTTGTGGATCCCAACAGATCATTTGGGAATTCACACCCGTATTTGCTTCTGGGCTTCCCATTGGCCGATAAATAAAATTCGCGTTGGCTCGCGAACTGGAATTTGATATTTAATTAATTTTTAGCTTTCTTCTAAAACCTCTGCGCGGAGCCGGCTGCGCACCGACCAGTTTTGGTCATTTGCTTTCTGGTCCTGAGAGTGCAAACATCCGGTCCCTCGCTTTGCTCGGTATCAGAATCAAGCAAGTACTTTCAGCGATATCAGTGTCAGCTGATATATTGGTAAATGAAAACATCAGAACAGTCACAAAATTGTTTCATACGTTTATTTTCCCTGATGATTAACAGATAACTGAAGGCCCATGAGAAACGGGCCTAGCAATGGAGGTCACTGAATAAAGATGACAAGACAAAGAACAATGTCCTGTATAAGACAGTGGTTACGAGCAGCTTAAAATGGAATAAATGGAGAGTGACGAGAGACAGTTTCGTAGCAACGTGAAAGGGAAGACATCCCTGTTAGACTGTTTACCTCCTCCTCACCTTGCTTTGTCTCTGCCTTGCTCGTCTATAGCAGAAGGTTTCAACCAGAATAGAATTTCTTTACAACTACGGCTCATGGTTTTATTTCGTAGGTAAACGATCTAGCCAAAGAGTTATTTTTAAGCCACAAGTATTTAACTACGCCCTAAAAACACAGTGTCTAGTCTCAGCTGCACCCTAAAAACGAACCTGATGTCTGGTCTAAGCTGCTCCCTGAAAACGAACCCGGTGTCCGATCTGAGCTGAACCCTGAGAACGAATACGATGTCTAGTTTGAGTTGCACCATGAAAACGAACCTAGTGTATGATCTGTGATGCTCCCTGAGAATGAACCTGATGTTTGGAGTGTTCAGGCTAAAATCCATTGCAAACTACAGTAATTTAATCATCTGGGAAATGTCTTCACAGACGATGGAAAATGCGACACCTTGCAAAATTTAAGTTTGAAACAAGAACAAAAGTTCCTTAAAAACAAAATAAAATTTGAGTTTGGGTTTGACTTTTGTTTAAGGACGCGTTCCAGAAGCTGAGTAAAGTACTAAGATACAAGAAAATTTCACTAGAAACAAAGAAGAGAATGCTAGATTGCTATGTGATGTCAGTTCTTCAATACGGCAGTGAATGCTGTACAATATCATCAAAGATGAGGAAAAAACTTGAAGTAGCGGAAATGTGGTTCTACAGAAGGATGCTGCGGATATCATGGACCGAACATGTGAGCAATGATGAGGTTTTAGAAAGAATGGCATTGAAAAGAAAACTAATAGTGAGCATCAAGAAGAGACAACTGAAGTTCTTGGGACAAGCAATGAGGAAGGAGAGCTTAGAGAACATGATACTAACAGGCCAGATAGAAGGAAAAAGAGACAGAGGAAGGCAGCGGATAACATATTTGAAGGGCCTGATCAGGTGGATGACGGAACAGGGGTTGCGAGGTGTAACAGGAAAAAACATTATGAGCCACCAGGGATAGGGAGACGTGGAAAGCCATGATTGCCTACATCCTGAAAGGACAGGGCACATAGAAGAAAAAGAAGATTCTCAAGCGACTACCCATCTAGGTACTGACCAACCTCGATGTTGCTTAACTTCGGTGATCGTGCGGGAACCGGTATTTCAACGTAATATAGCCGCAAACCTTTGTTCAACAGTGACTCTACAGAAGGATGCTGAGGATACCATGAACGGAACATGTAAACAACGTAAAAGTTTTGAAGAAAATGTAAACAAAATAAAAACTTGTAAGAGACTGTGGAAATTTCTGAACACCTTATGAGGAAAAAAGGTTTGGAGATTTTGACACTCAGAGGACATATTTAAAACTAAGATGTGGGGGAACATCGAGTAACCGACCGAATTAATATTTATAAATGGATTACAGAACATGAAACGGGTGGGATGATAAGAAGACAAACATTGCTTAGAGCGAGGAAGAATAGGAAGTTGTGGAGTGCCATTATCGTCCATGCTCTGAAGGGACACAGAACATAAAAGAAAACTGCTTTTCATTTATTTGTATTTATCTGTTATTTAATTTATTTGGGGAGAATTATTTTGGCTCAACAGAAATTTTTTGACCTTAATGGAAATTTTTTGACCTTAATGGAATTATTTGGCCTCAATGGAAATTTTTTGACCTTAATGGAATTATTTGGCCTCAATGGAAATTGTTTGACCTCGACAGAATTATTTTGATCACAACTGAAATTTTTTGACCTCAACGAAATTATTTTGACAAAAACTGAAATATTTTGACCCTAGTTTCTCATTTTAATGCATCATTTTACGAACAAATTAATCGTAAATAATCATCAGTGACTTTTTATAGCCATCTGTCACTTATAATAATACCAACGAAGGCTGGTTTTATTTTTATATAAGTAGCAAAGTAACCGATCTAAGTAACGCGTAATTTGTTGCCTAAAAATGCGGATCAAAAGTTCCATCATTGTGATTATGGAGATTACATTGAAAAATGCTCTTCTTTTTTTTCTTGGCGAAGCTACGGATTTAGAGATGTACCTACGGTCACACTACGGATTATGGCCATTCTTAGTGTTACCTAAAGAACAATTATTTCAAGGAATGTATTAAATTTCACTCTTACTAATTAACTACTGTGTATATATATACAAGGTGGCAATACAATCACTATCAGTCAGTTAAGTGCCCTACGTGATACACGCTTGGGCGATCATGTCTCGAAAGAGACATGACTGACTGGGCAGAAGATTATCCCACAGTAGGTTACCATTGCTTTCTGCAGGAGACTGGTTGCCAGCCAAAACTATAGAACCCAATCTGTCATGTTATTTGACTCATAGCTAGAGTGCGAAGAGATGTATTATATCATTAAATAGTAATTAGTGGGGGATCAGTTTATTACTTCATAACAATATAAAACTGATCCCCAACTTTATGCCCAGTAGAACCCTTAATCATATTTCCAACTATTATATTCAGTCAGTCAGTTAAGTGTCATGCGTTGCCAACCAAGGCTACAGAACCCAATCTGTTCTGTTATTTAACCCATAAAGGAATAGACGGATTAATACCTTTCCCAAGTGTATTTGCGCGGAAGTGAAGGCAATGAATTCGGCTGGAATTCGAACTCGGCTCCCCGATTTCTCGTTCCGAGGCAATATTCAATGCACCACAACGCACATCCACTATACAATCACTATAGAGTTATTTAAAATAAAAAGACAAATTAATTAACAGTTCAGAAATTATTATTATTAAAATGGTTCTGGTTGATTCTGGTTAATAACGATAAAATACTCTGATAAATAATAGTAAAATAATTACTAATATTGTTGTTTGAACTGCAAGCCACCTGCATTCCGTGCAACGTGAGAGACCGCTTCAACATATGTCACGAGATAAATGGTTCTGACGGCTAGAGTCTGCAAATGCATCTCAAATAAACTGCATGAGGCCATCAATATTTCTCCTTTTTTTTTTTTTCAAAACTGGAATCTTTGATAATCTAAACCTATTTATAAATGGAACTTTGTCTCTGTGTGTGTGTGTGTGTGTGTGTGTGTGTGTGTGTGTGTGTCCGTTACCTATAGACTCCGAAACGGCTGAACCGATTTTCTTGAAAATTTACACAGTCGTACTATAACCGCCTGCGAGTGTTCTTAGCTAGATTTTGTGTCGAGGTACCCCCGATAAATATCGAAAATCGATAATTGAAAAAATCGGTTTATAGAAGGAGTGGTCCGATATTAATCAAATTTGATACACTCATAGACAAAGACATAAGAAACGATATTCAGAAGTTTCAAGGTTGCAGTTCTTACAATAGTGCAGAAAATCGATAATATATATATATATATATAAGTCAAGATGTTTGTGTGTATGTCTGTTTATCTGCCTGTATGTCTGTATTTTTTTCAGCTCTGTTATTTTAGTTTTTGCTTCGGTTAGGTATAATTGTAGTTCTTAGTCTCAGCCATGATACCAGACTTATTTAGCCTTCAAAATTTACTCAGAGGACTTATTTAGCCTTCAAAATTCAATTTACGACGAAAAAAACTTATTTGATATCGATACCAGGAAATCAAAATTTGAGTTACATCCATTCATTTTTCTTATTAGTATATTAGGGGAAAAATAGAAATAAAATTTAAAAATAATTAATTAAGTTAATCTAATTAGAAATATTTTTAGGTATAGACAAACTAAAAAAAGTTTAATCTAAAAAGATTTTGATATAAATTTTAAAAAATTTATATATAGAAAATAATTTATAAAATTTATGATGTGAAAAAAGTAATTAAAAAGATAAATACTAATAGGGGGAAGGGGGTTTAATAAAAGAATCCATATTTTATAAAGATAGACATTTAAAGGAGACTGGGAGAGGAAGGGAGAGGGATTAAAATACTATTTAAAGTTAAATTAAATTATCAAAAATCATTAGTTCGTCTATACCTAAAAATATTTTTAATTAGATTAACTTAATTGATTTTTTTAAAATCTTATTTCTATTTTTCCCCTTATATACTTTTTCAAAAAAGTCTCTTTTTTCTAAAACTTTAACTCTTTTAAACATTTAAAGTTAAGTTTGTTTTGACACATATCGAGCGTTTTCTATTTAAAAATTTTTCCTTTTCTTTCTTTTCTTTTTTTCTTTATTTTTTTTTTCTCTATACATATTTTTATATCCTTTCTGTTCTGCTTTGTTTAACGCAATTCTCAATTTAACGACCCCCCCTCCTTAACCCTTTTTCGTTTATTAAGTTAGACATGCCAAATTTTCCCATCTTCCATTTACAACTCTATCAAAAAGTAAAAACCAAAAATAGACTGATTTTCAAAATTTTTTTTTGTGACGTCAGTCAGTCAGGTAAGTGTCATGCGCGATACACGCTTGGGCGATTATGTCTCGAAAGAGACATGGCTGACTGGGCAGAAGATTATGCCGCAGTAGGTTGCCATTGCTTTCTGCGGTAGACTGGTTGCCGACCAAGGCTATAGAACCCAATCTGTCCTGTTATTTAACCCATAACTGGAAGGAATAGGCGGATTAATACCTTTCCCAAGTGTATTTAACCCATAATAACCTGTTATTTAACCCATAGAGCGATCATGTCTCGAAAGAGACATGACTGACTGGGCAGAAGATTATCCCGCAGTAGGTTGCCATTGCTTTCTGCGGTAGACTGGTTGCCTGCCAAGGCTATAGAACCCAGTCTGTCCTGTTATTTAACCCATAACTGGAAGGAATAGGCGGATTAATACCTTTCCCAAGTGTATTTGCGCGTAAGTGAATGCAATGAATTCAGCTGGAATTCGAACTCGGCTCCCCGATTTCTCGTTCCGAGCCGATATCCAATGCACCACAACTTCTCAAATCCTAACCGTTATTTATTTCTCTTTTTAATCTTTGCTTTTTTTTTTTTTTTCATTTTGATTTAGAGACTGTTGCTGAGGAGATGTGAAATCTCTCTTAGGGATTTCATGTTGAAATGTTCATTCAACATTTTTGAATTTTGAAAATTTATTTTAATTTAATTTATATATATATATTGTGTTGAGTTTCGATGATGTTCAGTACCAAGATTATTGTTTTTTCGGTAGATTTACTGATAAAAGTACCTTGGCAAGCAGGCGTTTTATCGCAAAGTGCTCGATATCGGAATAGGGTTACAGCGTTGATAGCTTTAATGTAATGGATCATCTGTCTCACTAGTTTTTGGTAGAAGATATATAATACCTTCAGTGATCTATTCTGGAATTTCATTGGAGTTATTAATTATCATTGATAAAGTTTACGCAATAGTTTTATTGATTGATGACAGATGACAGTCAAAAATATTGTTAAACATTGCTATTCAGTTTATTTTATTTTATTTTATTTTATTTTCTCATGATATTTTTCTAAGTGAAGGCACATTGGAGTAATGGATAGCAGCTCAGATTAAGGAATCAGAGCGCCGAGTTTGAATTCCAGTTGAGTTCATTACATTCACTTACGAGCAAATACCGTTGGGAAAGGTATGGATCCTTCTCTTCATTCTTTCTTATTATTACGTGTGCTTATTAAGAGACACAGTAGAGTAATGGCTAGCAGCTCAAATTAAGGAATCAAGGAGCAGAGTTTGAATTCCAGTTGAGTTCATTACATTCACTTACGTGCTAATACCCTTGGGAAAGGTATGAATCCATCTTTTCTTTCTTTCTTATTATTATGTGTGCTTATTAAGAGGCACAGTAGAGTAATGGATAGCAGCTCAGATTAAGGAATCAGAGAGCGGAGTTTGAATTCCAGTTGAGTTCATTACATTCACTTACGTGCTAATACCCTTGGGAAAGGCATGAATGCATCTCTTCTTTCTTTCTTATTATTATGTGTGCTTATTAAGAGGCACAGTAGAGTAATGGATAGCAGCTCAGATTAAGGAATCAGAGAGCCGAGTTTGAATTCCAGTTGAGTTCATTACATTCACTTACGTGCTAATACCCTTGGGAAAGGTATGAATCCATCTCTTCTTTCTTTCTTATTATTACGTGTGCTTATTAAGAGGCACAGTAGAGTAATGGATAGCAGCTCAGATTAAGGAATCAGAGAGCGGAGTTTGAATTCCAGTTGAGTTCATTACATTCACTTACGTGCTAATACCCTTGGGAAAGGCATGAATGCATCTCTTCTTTCTTTCTTATTATTATGTGTGCTTATTAAGAGGCACAGTAGAGTAATGGATAGCAGCTCAGATTAAGGAATCAGAGAGCCGAGTTTGAATTCCAGTTGAGTTCATTACATTCACTTACGTGCTAATACCCTTGGGAAAGGTATGAATCCATCTCTTCTTTCTTTCTTATTATTACGTGTGCTTATTAAGAGGCACAGTAGAGTAATGGATAGTAGCTCAGATTAAGGAATCAAAGAGCCGAGTTTGAATTCGAATTTAGTTCATTACATTCACTTATGTGCTAATACCCTTGGGTGTTCTATAGCCTTGGTTGCCAACCAGTCTTCTGCACTAAGAATTGGCAACCTGCTGTAGGAAAATCGGTTCTTCGCCTTACGACTGGGAAGATGTCTTGAGACGTAATTGTCAATCTTCCTTAAGATGGTATCTTGGGTATAAAAACACCCGGATGTAGGGCCGGTGATCCATACTTTTATCATCCATCCATGATGGATCACTCACAGCGCCGACTCAGTGGGATTGTCGATGAATTTCCGACCAACAATTGAGTTTTCGAAAATGATGATAATGATGAAGTGTTGCTAAATATTGGAAGACCATTTTGTTTATTATTATTATTATTATTATTATTATTATTATTATTATTATTATTATGTCATTTTTCATCATATTTCGATTTCTGCTTTGGTCTCACTACCAACCAAGTCTGCGGGGAGACCTAAGGCAGGTAGTGGCGTGTTGTTATGGCTCCATTTCATGTTTTTCTATCTTCCCTATCATCCCTAGCATTACATAGATAAAGTTTTCCTTAGTGTGTGGACTGTACTTAATAAGACAATTTTTTGTATATCTCTTAAGCTGGGGTTTCCAGGGATTCTTTCAATGTGTTGTTTTGTTCCATTTTTTATCATTCCAAGTGCACCTACTATCACTGGCACAACTCTTGTTTTCAATTTCCACATTTTTTCTATTTCAATTTCCAGGTCTTTATATTTTGACAGTTTTTCAAATTGATTGCTATGTTACAATCCGCTGGACAAGCCATATCAATTAATAGACAAGTTTTCTCCTTCTGGTTTTTAACAATAATGTCTGGCCTGTTTGCTTCAATTTTTCTGTCTGTGTAGATGGTGTAATCCCATAGAATGGTTACATCTTCTATTTCTGTAACCAGTGCTGGGTGATGTTCATACCAGTGTTTGTTTACAGCTTTTCCATAATGTTTGCACATTGCCCAATGTAAATATTGCCCAACTCTATCGTGGCGATTTTTATATTCATTTGGGGCAAGCACAGAACAGCCTGAGATTAGGTGGTCTATTGTTTCTTGGTGTTTATCACAAAACCTGCATTTTGGATCCATATTATTATGCATAATATTTGCCTGAAAGTTTCTAGTGAAAAGACTTTGGTCTTGTGCTGCAAGAATAAAGCCTTCAGTTTCAGACTTTAATCCAGATGCACGTAACCATCGATGAGTATTAACTTTGTCAACATTGGATTTATTGGCACGTTCTGGATATTGGCCATGCAGAGGTTTGTCTTGCCAGCGCTGTTTCATCTGTTCAAGAGCTTTATTTTTGGCTTTCATTTTCATATTTTTTGCCGCAATAGTTGGTTCTTGGCTTCTGTTTTGCTTTTCTACAGAATCTACTAACTGTAAATCTTGTTTGTATTTACTGCCTTCTTTTATTATTGAATATTTTTTCTTTCTTTCTTCATGTTGCCTTACTAATTGTATCATCCAATCCTTTGTTGTTTCTATGTATGTTAGTAAGCCAATAGTTGTTGTCTTGTATGACAATTCCAGCTGAATAAGACCTCTTCCACCTTCTTTACGGGGTATGTATAGACGGTCTACATCAGCCTTTGGATGATGCATCTTATGCTTAGAAAGAAGCTTTCTTGTTTTAGCATCCATTCGCCTGATGTCGTTTAGAGTCCAGTTTAAGATGTTAAAGCTATATTGGACAACTGGGATTGCAAGGCTATTAATGGCCATAACTCTGTTCTGTGAATTTAATTCAGTTTTTAATACCATTCGTAGCCTTCTATAGTACTCTTTACGCACTGTTTCTTTCATTTTTTTATGGTGAATGTTTTCGCTCTCATTTACACCTAGGTATTTATAAGCTTCTTCTGGTTTCAATTCTTTTATTGTTACAGCAGGGTCTAAGCTAATTGAGGATGTTTCTTGTATTGATCCACGTAAAACTGTAGCTTTAGCACATTTATTCAAATTAAATTTCATTTCAATGTCTTTGCTGAAGCATTTTACAGTTTGCAGAAGACCTTCCAGCTCATTATCATTCTTAGCATATAACTTTAAGTCATCCATGTAAAATAGATGGCTTATTTTCTTTTGGCCTATTTTATAACCACATTCTGTCTTATTAAGTTGACTGGTTAGTGCTATTAATGATATGCAGAATAGTAAGGGAGATAAAGAATCACCTTGAAATATACCTCTTTTGATGTTTATTTCATCAGACTTATAGGTTCCATTTATATGATTGAGGTAAAGGGTTGTTTTCCATATAGACATGCACTGTTTGATGAAATTGATGATGACGGGCGATATCTTGTATATATTTAAAGTCTTTAAAATCCAGGAACGTGGCACACTATCGAATGCCTTTCGATAATCTATCCAGGCAGTACTAAGATTTTTCTTTGTACTGTAGCAGTTATCCAGCATCATTTTGTTAATTAGCAATTGGTCTTTACAACCATAACAGCCACGTTTGCACCCTTTTTGTTCAAGCGGTATCATGTCATTTCTTTCTAAGAATAAATATGTCTGTTTTGTTAAAATAGATGTTACTAGTTTATATGTTGTCGGAAGACATGTAATTGGTCTGTAGTTTTTCGGGTTGTTTGTGTCACCATTCTTGGGTAGAAGAAATGTAATTCCTTTGGTCATCCATGCAGGAATTTTAGTGGGATCGTCATTTCTTGAAGTTCTTTGGCTAGTTTTTTATGTGCTGTATTTAAATAATATAGCCAAAAGTTAGGAATTTTATCTATACCTGGGAATTTCCAATTGTGTACCTTTTTTTAGTGCAAATTTAGCATCATCTTCTGTAATTCCAGACCATGTCTGTTCTGGTTTATTTTTCATTCGTTCTATCTCTTGCGCAATCCAATGTACTTCCTTGCTATGTTCTTTAGGGCAAGCCCATATCTTTTCCCAGAACTGTGTGACTTCTTCCATTCGGGGGGGGGGGGGGGAGGACTGTCACTTCAATTCTTTTTTTACCTATTTCCCTGTAAAATCTCTTTGTATCAGTTTGAAAAATCTTATTTTGTCTGTAAAATCTTGCTCTTTTCTCATAGCGTCTTATTCTTTGAGCCTTCAGTTGGATTTTTTGCTTTATTTTTTCTTTATTTGATAAGACTTCATTTTCATTCCTAATGTTATATTTTCTTTCGGCTGTTCTGCTTTTTCTAGTTCTTACATTTATTCCTCTACTCAGTTCATCCAGTACTGATAGTTCACTTCTAAGTTGTTCGATTTCTTTTTCTATTTTTCTTTTCCAAGGTGGATCTTCATGTCTGCGAGAATTATTATTATTATTATTATTATTATTATTATTATTATTATTATTATTATGTCATTTTTATCATAATTCGATTTCTGCTATGGTCGCACTACCTATTAAGTTTGCGGGAAAACCTAAGGTAGTTTATTCTATCTCCCCTAGCATCCCTAGCGTTATATAGACAAAGTTCTCCTTAGTGTGTGGGCTGTACTTAACAAGACAATTTTTTGTATATCTCTGGGGTTTCCAGGGATTCGTTCAATGTGTTGTTTTGTTCCATTTTTTATCATTCCAAGTGAACCTACTATCACTGGCACAACTCTTGTTTTCAATTTCCATCTTTTTTCCATTTCAATTTCCAGGTCTTTATATTTTGACAGTTTTTCGAATTCCTTAGTTGCTATGTTACAATCCGCTGGACAAGCCATATCAATTAATAGGCAAGTTTTTTCTTTCTGGTTTTTAATAATGCCCGGCCTATTTGCTTAATTTTTTCTGTCTGTGTAGATGGTATAATCACATAGAATGGTGACATCTTCTATTTCTGTAACCGGAGCTGGGTGATGTTCATACCAGTGTTTGGTTGCATATTTTCTATAATTTCTATGGTTATTTTGAATTCCAAGACTGTTTAAAAAAAAAAGGGAGACTTTTCAGAAAACCCATATTACAAGCGGCTATAATAACCAAACCCACCCTCATCCTATAAATTATGTGCCTGCCACGAAATTCGGTATTCGAGAGTTAGCTTTTATCAGGATTCGAAAATATGACTGTCAGGGGAACGGACAGCGTTTCTCTGTGTCCATTCCGATTCGGCCCAACTCCCAGTACGTACACGTGCGACGCGCGCACAGACGAAGAACGAGCCGAACTGTCAGGGTTTCCATTTAATTTCTCTCATTCGTCATCCGTTACTTGATTTGTTCGTTGTTGTTGTTGTTGTTGTTGTTCAGAGACCTTTTATGGATTGACTTTGTTTCATTTTCCATCAAAAGTGTTTCTTCTCCTACCACTCCCCCCTTTTTTTTTGCTTCCCTCCTACAATTTTATCCCTTTATTTTATTTGTTTATTTTCTGTTTACTAGTCGTCTGCCAATCAGCCCGTCAGCTAGCGGAATTGAATAAATACTCTAGAGCCATTCCCTTTTTTGCCTAAACCATTTGTGCGTCCCTAATCCGTCTGCGAGACTCCACTGCTAAAGAGATAAAGTTGCTGATAAGTCTGTTAACCGAATCGAGGTTGGGACCATTTTAATAATCCAATATACGATAATCGTATCTGACACATAACCACAATGGTCGACGTTACAACTGATTATATGTTTGTCTGTTTGGTTGGTTGTTTTATCGTGTTTGCTTTTGTCTTTTTTAGTGTTTATTTCCTTTCCTCTTATCTCATATTTCCCGCCTTTCCCTTTCTTCCTTCTTTTATTCTTTTTTTGTCACTTCCTCTTCCGTTTTTTTTTCTGAAACCATCTTTCATTTTTCTCAGTAATTTGTTTTTGTCATTTTCACATTTTCTTCCAGTTATTTATTCAAATTTACTTTATTTGAAGACAAAGCCGATAAGTGTAGGTGAGAAGATTATTTAAGGCCAAGAAAAAACAAAATGGCTACTTACCTTAAAAATCATTCGAAGTCCTCGTTTACACTTTGAGTCCAATACTCGTCCCTGAAAATATGTAACATTTACTGCCTACTTAATAGGAATAGTTTCACCTATCGTCTGGTTCACACTCCTCTAAGATCTTTTGAACAAAGGAAGAAGTGTATCCATTGTTTCTTGCTTAGTATCGTTTTTCCGGTTCCTTTTAAAGTCTACTTGAACTCTATTCTTGTAACATCTCCGCCTAACTTCTGAAATTTTGTTTCCTATTTTTTTCTCAGTAGGTTCGCCTACACCCGATTTACATTTCTCCCTGTCTTTTGACCAGGAGTAGAGGTTGATCTATTATTTCCTGTTTAGGACTGAGTTTCCGCTTCCTTTTAATGTCTTTTTATTCTCTTTCACTTCCAGTAGTCCCTTGTGTTTTAGTGGTATAACGCCTTGCTTGGGGTCAGTCAGTTAAGTGCCATACGTGATACACGCTTGGACGATCATGTCTCGAAAGAGACATGACTGACTGGGCAGAAGATTATCCCGCAGTAGGTTGCCATTGCTTTCTGCGGTAGACTGGTTGCCGACCAAGGCTATAGAACCCAATCTGTCCTGCTATTTAACCCATAACTGGAAGGAAGAGACGGATTAATACCTTTCCCAAGGGTATTTGCGCGTAAGTGAATACAATGGATTCAACTGGAATTCGAACTCGGCTCCCCGGTTTCTCGTTCCGAGCTGATATCCACTGTACCACAACGCACATCCTGCTTGGGGTACATTGATTAAAAAACAACATCGCAGATTTAGTAAATTGATCATTTTTCTTTCAACTCTTCTTTCTATCTGAATGCCATTACTAACTAGATGCCAGCTTGTTCCTCGTTGGCTAGGCCATACTTATCGTCTCCTGCTCAGAGTATGCTACGCGGAAAAATTGTGTTCGGAACAAAAGGGTAGAAAACATAAAAGAATATTTTTCTTTTATGTGTCTTGTCCTTTCAGAACGTAGGCGGTCATGGCCTTGCACGTCTTCCTATCGCTGGTGGCTCTTAACACGCTTTCTTCTGTTATACCACCCAAACACCACTTTGCCATCTACTAGCTCAAGCCCATAAATCTAGAATATAAATGTATAGAAACTAGCATGGCTACAAAAAGAGGGAGCAGTTTATATATTGATTATAATATAGATTTGATCCCCACTTTATACCAACATTATAATTTCTTATAGACAGTTGGTATACATATTCTTTTTCTGTGTGCCCTGTCCTTTCAGGACTTAGGTGATCATGGCCCTCCACGTCTTCCTATCTCTGGTGGCTCTTAATACGCTTTCTCCTGTTACACTACACAACCCCCGTTCTGCTATCCACCTGCTCATGCCAGTCAAGTATGTTACACGCTGCTTTCCCCTATCTCTCTTTCCCTCTGTCTGGCCTGTGAGTATCAGATTCTCCAAGCCTTCCTTCCTCCTCACATGTCCCAAGAATTTTAGCGATATTTTCCTGATGCTCAGTAATAATTTCTTTTTCGTTTCCATTCTTTCCAAAACTTCATCATTGCTCACGTGCTCAATCCATGATATCCGCATCATCCTTCTGTACAACCACATTTTAATTAATTCAAGTTTTTCCTTCATCTTCGATGAGATTGCCCCGCATTCACTGCCATATTGAAGAACTGCAGCCCAGTACTCTCTTCTTTGTTTCTAGCGAAATTTTCCTGTCTCTTAATACTCTACTCAGCTTCTGAAATGCCGATTCGCTTTCGGATCTCTGTGTTGCATTTTCTGTCTTCTGTTAGAACACTTCCAAGGTATTTAAATTTTTGTATCTGCTTGATTTTAGTATCCCCTACCTGTATTTTGGGCTGCCCTTTTTGCTAATGACCATGCATTCAGTTTTCTTGCAGTTTATTTGAAAACCTTTCTTGTCACTCTTTTCAGCTACCTTCTGTAGGAGGTCTTGAAGTTTCCTTTCCGTGTCTGCTATCAGCACTGTATCATCTGCGTACCTTATGTTGTTCAGATTGTGGTCTCCGATGACGAATCCTGGCATAACTTCTAGAGTCCTCGGAACAGTCTCGCTGTACAAGTTGAATAGATCCGGTGAAAAGACACATCCTTGTCTTACACCCCTTTCTATCTTTGTAAATCTGCTGAATTCGTTACCTGTCCTGATGCAGGCAGTTTGCTGCCAATAGAGATTCTTGATTACTCTAATGTTTTTTCACAAATATGTCGGAATTGCCGAGCATTTCTATCAATTCTTTGTGGCGTACTTTGTCGAACGCCTTCACATAATCGATAAAACATAGGTAAAGCATAGGTATCGAACTCTTATGTGATAACATTCCTCTAATATGGCAGTAAATTCTGAACAATTTCCTCAAAGATGAAGAGAAGAGTTGAAACAACAAAAATGAAGGATGGTGAGAAAACTATGGACCTAACTTGTGTGTAATAACAATATTTTAGAGCAAATGGACACAAAAAAGACATCAGAAAGAGATAGTTGAATTTTCTAGGGCGTATACTGAGGAAAGAAAGCTAGTAAAATTTGATACTCACAGGACATATTGGAGGCAACAGGGATAGCGAAAAACAACGCATAAGCTGCCTGGTGAGCTTAAGTGAATGGATAGCGGATCAAGGTTTAGAAGAAATAACAAAAAAAAACAAAAAATTTAGAAACATTCTGGAGAGCCTCGATCACCCGCGTCCTGAAAAGGGCGCAACATTTAAAATAACGAGCTTGTGTACATATACATAACTAGCAGTATAGTCCGGCGTTGCTCGGGTGTAATGAAAGCTTTAAAACTAATCCATGGTCCTGGATCTCAGACTCTTTGGACGTTGGCACGAAAGACTAAAAAGCAATAGTTGTTTCCAGTTAAAGCAAAACCGTAGACTGAAAGAAAAATGAATGAATGTAAGTCAAATTTTGATTTCCTGGTATCGATATCAAATAAGTTTTTTTCGTCATAAACTGAATTTTGAAGGCTAAATAAGTCCTCTGAGTAAATGGTATCATGGCTGAGACTAAGAACTACAATTATATTAAAAATACAGACATATAGGCAGATAAACAGACATACGCGCAAACATCTTGCCTATTATATATATATATATATATATATATATATATATATATATATATATTTTCTGCACTATTGTAAGAACTGCAACCTTGAAACTTCTGAATATCGTTTCTTATGTCTTTGTCTATAAGTGTATCAAATTTGATTAAAATCGGGCCATTCCTTCTATAACCCGATTTTTTCGATTATCGATTTTCGATATTTATGGGGGTACCTCGACACAAAACCTAACTAAGAACACTCGCAGACGCTTATAGTACAACTGTGTAAATTTCAAGAAAATCCTGCCAGCGTCCAATGAGTCTGAGCTCCAGGACCATGGATTAGTTTTAAAGCTTTCATTACACCTGAGCAATGCCGGACTATACTGCTGGTATATATATATATATATATATATATATATATATATATATATATATATATATGGGATAACGATATATAAATATTATATATCTGGAACAGTTTTTAAAATTTGATATAGACTGATGTTTGAAATCGTCTTTAAAAACATTCAAAATGTTTTAGGTCCCAGTCATTTTTTAATTGTTGTTGCTTTGTTTTTGGCTTTTTGGTTGTTGTTTTTTTTTATCAGTTCACTCCAAGCAAGGAAATAAAGTCGCTCAGACGCACGGAGGTGCGGGTAACAGAGTGTTAGATAATATGAGAGAGAAACACTATTAAGGAACGAGGACAAAAAAAAAAGAATAAAGAAGACAAAAGAAGCCGGAAGAGAGTTTCACAAGCGAGAATTGCGGTAGAAGAAACAGTTAACATAGAACTTGCGGTTGCATCTAACCATAATTAAACTATTGAATTATCTAGATATATATAAATGTAAATTCTGTTCCAATATTTTTTCTATTGCACTTCCCACCTGAGAAACTCTAGTTTCTTGACTTACTTTACTATTTTCAAAAATTTGAATGCAGCGTCAATCCCCATATTCTGTCTTGAAACTTGTTCTTTTATCATCCTTTCTACGCACTAATGTTTTTATTCTTGTTCGCACCCTTTCAGATTCGACATATTTTATTGACCCACCTAAAGTACTTGCCAGTTGAAGCCTATCACTTCAGCTTTAGAGGCATTGGCATAGAGTCCAGCATCGTTGGTAACATTTTCTAGATGATGTAGGAGAACTGTAACATTGGTGCCTGCAGTGTTAGCTAGATCATCCACATAGTCAATCCTTCAGGGTGACACGCTTGCACCTTTTCTTTGTGTTATCACCCTTGACTACATACTGAGAACTTCCCTCGGTAAGCTTCATCATCCAGGTTTTATTTATCAACAAAAGTTGATATCCTGCGAAAACGTTGACAGATATCGATGATGGAGATAACCCATTAATGTCAGCTATAACTTTTTAATAATTTCACTCCAAGCAAGGTGATAATGCCACTAAGACAAAAGTGGTTACTGAGTGTTATAGAATATGAAAAACAAAAAACACTATTAAGATGAGAGAACAGTAAAAGAACACAAATTAAGAAGACAGAAGATGACAATTAACGTTGCATTTAAATTTTTTGATATATCCCGAAAGGATTACAGTATAAAATGATCAGTTGAAGAATGGAACTCCACCTCAGAAATAAGAAATACAGATTTATTGTACTAAGGTACAATTAACAATAATACACATATAGGCCAGCCACCGGTTGGAGCGGAATCGACTGTCGAATAATGAATGCCTTCGCCTAAGACCTTTCCTGTATTTACTAGCCTTCCCACGCAAGGCCAGATGTGACACATGGTCATTTTATAGTGGGTATTCCCGGCCATATAGCCGGGCCAAAAAATGTCTGTCTATTTTTCCCCAGTCGTGGTTCTAACCTTCGGCGGTACCACGACTGGGTTTGTGCTCTCTGCTCGGAAGCAGAGAGCGCCCTCTACCCGAAGGCAGAGAGCTGACAGTGTCATAGATCAGTCAAACGAATGCCTAAGACTTTTCTGTATTTACTAGCCTTCCCACGCAAGGCCAGATGTGACACATGGTCATTTTATAGTGGGTATTCCCGGCCATATAGCCAGGCCAAAAATCTCTGCCTATTTTTTCCCCGGTCGTGGTTTCGCCGAAAGTTGGAACCACGACTGGGTTTGTGCTCTCTGCTCGGAAGCAGAGAGCGCCCTCTACCCGAAGGCAGAGAGCTGACAGTGTCATAGATCAGTCAGACGAATGCCTAAAACCTTTTCCATATTCGTACCGCTCGTTACTGTCTTTTATAAAATAGAGCATTTTATTCTCGGGGATGGCAGAATGTTCCACTATAACATTATTCAAGATCAAACTTGACTGGAAAACAAGAGGGTGGATAAGAGTTCAACAATCAATTCTTACTATATCGACTATAATACATTAGAATCTCTATGAAGTCCTAACCAGTTCCCATGTGTTTTGTTTGTAAGAGTAGAGGAATAAAACAAAATATTCAAAATTTAATACCCGATGTGTCGTTACAATGTGTGATAAGCTATTTACAACAAACCAAATAATATTAGTAATAAAACTCCCTATAATAATTAACCCTGGAACACTAACCATCAATTAAAGTTACACCACTACTAGCCATGTGTCTATCATACCCGATTTTGAAAATAGCAAAAAAATATTAAGTATAAATCTTTATTTGAAATATTTTACATGCAGGCACTACAAAATTTGTACTTTGAGTGAACATCAAAAGGAACTGAAAAACATTAGGTTAAAAAAAATCAGGTACTGAAAATTTAATTAAATTGGAATTAAAATGGCGTCATTTGCGCTGGATACTATATACCTATGGTTAGTGTTCTCGGGTTAATTGTGGCAGAAACATCAGTTAATTCGACGAAATTAATGTGGGGCTTACATAATTAAAAAAAGCTCTTTCGTTAAACCACCAGCACACACATGCAATCATTCAAACACATCAACAAATACGATAAAGGTACTACCAAAATTCATCAAAAGGCGTCCCACATCCACCAAAACGCTAACCTCTCTGGTCACCTAACGAGGTAGGAAAAGAGAAATTAAACTAAAGAAAGTTGGGGGTAGAAATAAAGGTGGTCAGTGAGCTTACAACCCCCTAGATAAGTAAACTTTGAAAACAAAAATTAAGAACAAAAACAAACCTCATTTTGGACGGGATTACCAGTATTCAATCCAGTTAGAACAATAACCAGTATCAAAGTGCCACTCTAAATTGGCCTCTCTTACTCGAAAGATACGCACAAAACTCACCCACCTTTTGTCAAATTTTGATGGAACTTTCCGTCTGAATCTTGACTTTAAGCTGATGCTTAAAGTACAAGAGGTGAAATTCTCGTTCCCATAGAATTCCTTCTGATGTGCCGTCCATATCACAACTCCCGTAGGGCATAGCAAACAAAATGACACATGCTGTTCAGCCTTGGTCAACGATGATATAATATTGCTACAGACAGAAAAAAACTGCCAAAAAGGCGAAAAACTTTGCGCAGGAGACGAACCATAATATCTTCAATAAAACATACAAGTCTACCATCCGTGACCCAAGCGCGTGACCCAACCCTTGGCACCCCAGGGCATATGAAGCAAGCCTCCTGCTTTGTAAGACCGAGCTCGACAATCAGATCATTTTGAAAGAAATCCCTCACTAATACATGATAAAAAATGAAGCGGCTATATGTCGCCCGTATGTGTTGCTTAAAAGCAATCACACATTCACGGTAGAAGGAGCCCTTGCCTCGGGGTAAACGAAAGATGCTTCTCTTCACACAAATGCACACTTCTCAAGAATGGGAAGTTATTACGAGCGTTTTTCTTCCTAAATTCGCCCTCAACATCCAATTGCTGACCCATTCAATCTAGAAACACGATACGAAGCGTATGAAAACGAATCTCAAGGCTTTACAAACCAAGACCACCTTCAGAAAGTTGGAGGCAACAGATCTCTCGAACTACCTTAGAGGACTTGCTTTCCCACAAGGCGAAGAACGAGACCCTAACTAATTGTATTAGCGTGGAATACGGGAGGGGAAACACGGATAGTCGGTAAAAGAGAATTCACTCTCCCCCTTTAAAGAAAAGATTCTTCTATGATCACAAACGAACTACGAACTCGGCTTTCTCCCGCATCTTCAACCAATTCATTTCCAAAAGAAGGTCAGGACCTAACAAGACGCAGAGCATCTTAATCGATCTGTGTATCCAGAGAACATGCCCGGGAAGACAAATTTCTTTCCACGCGCCCAACCGCAGCCCACGGTTGATTTTGGCTGCTGTCATCGTTTCGCAACCTCTGATCTCTTTGCCGACTTCGTCCATCTCGGCTCTACTCGACGCAACAGCTGAAACGACATCAGCATAGGCGGATATATATACCTGGCCGAGGTAGTAGCACCAGGTAAAGAGTCCACGTAATACCAGCTTCGTCTTTAACTTTCGAAAGAAAAGCTCCAACGCAAGAACGTACAGCAAAGGCGAAAGCGGACAACCCTGACGAAAGAGCGAGACAATACGAAAGTATCCAATCGAACCCCATTCACTTTCACTAGCCCACCGGCGGACGCATACAGAATCTGGGTCCAGGTGCGAAAGTACTTCCCGAACCGATGGTCAACTCTATCGAATGTATTGAGCTAATCTAAATTTATCAACGGGGCTTCACTGTCGACTTGCTTGATGATCAAGTGTACCAAATGAAGGTTGCCCTGAATAGTCCTGCCCTTCACAGCACAAGTCTGTTCGAAACCAGTCAGACGGCTGAATAAGATTGTTAAAATCTTCAACTCTGTGTTTAGCATAGTTAAAGGCCAAGAGTTTCCTATCCCAATCACACCGCTTTTGTTCTTTCGTAGCAACTAGATCACATCTCTGGTGAAGCATTGAGATATCGGCTCCTTCTTTATCCAATTGTTGTAAATCAGTTCCAGCAAAGGAACAAGAACGGGGCTTTGCCTCAAGTACAGTTCGTAAGAAAGACCATCTGATCCCGGAGTTTGTCCTGGCTAACCAGCTTCAGATCTTCCCTCATTTTCAATTTTGAGATGGAACCCCTGCACCCAGCCGTCTCGAGGCTAGGAAAGTCGGCCAAACAGGCGTGGAACTCGGCTTTCTGATGAAAATATTTGTAAAAATATTGTGGAAGAACCAGACAGTACTCAACTAGAATAGAAGTTGGGTGTGACTGTCTATTTATTGTAAAAATTTACAATTGCGGCACACGGCCAAAAAGGGAGGGGGAAATAAAACTGAGGATGGTCTTCAGTAATCTATCTTATACCTAGCTAATCTCTTTCGTGACCCAGACACACACTACAATTTTCTCAATCACCAAAAGAACTTGTCCATCAACACTCATACTGCCGTGCACCAAAATACCACAAAGCATTCCGGGGACCTAAAAATTCCCCACAATGTACATAAAAATTTGACATTGTACAATATTTACAATAAATTGCAAAAATATATAAAAAATTTTCTACATGAAATGCCAAAGGGGGAGGGACATGACACAAATCCCCAAATAAAATTTCAAACAAAAACAACAACATAAACATTGTGTTAGCTGGACCCGCCCTATCCTCAAAACAAAGAGGTCGCTGTATTTCGCCCAGAGGACGAAATCAAGAAACTCTCTTTCTACAGGGTGTGGAGAGGCAAAAAAGAAATTGGACTGGGGAAAATATAATACTGGCTCAGACGAGATGAAACGGGACAAAAAATAATTAACGGAAACTGGGAATCTCGAACTGGACCATAACCAAAGACGAAAGCCGGGGAACAGGCCAGGAATCACACTCACTCACATTAACTAGGTACACAAAAAGGGACTTACCTTAACCAAAGGGGTGGGTTCCAGAGGAATCCAACCCGATGTGACCACCAGATCTAAAAGAGAAAATCAAGGCTAGCCCCAGTCACGCGAACCAGGCTCGCCACATTTACCCACCTTTTGCTGAACTCTGTCGGTGGCAACCGTTTCCGATCAGTTCTAATCTTCATTTTGAGTTGGTACTCAAAATATCGGATTAGATCATGATGCGAAAGACGGCCACCCCGCAAGACTTCCTCCAAACGCGTCGTCCATATCACCATTAGAGCCGTGGCCAGAAGCGACAGAAACACCATCCGTTTCACTCCGGTGTACGGGGTCGACACATTATCGCAGGCGTATGCACGATCAATGGACACAAGTTCCCGCGGCGCGATGCGAGCAGTCAACTCGCCGACACGATCCCACAACGGGCGAACGCGCTAACAATGGAAGAAGGCGTGCGCCGACGTCTTCTTTAAGCCAAGGTTGCAACGTTCACAATATGGCAAATCCGCCAGGCCCATTATGAAACGCATGTCATTGAGAGACAAGGCGTTACGAGCTAGTCGCCAGGTCAGAGAAAACTCAGAGTTGCTGAGCCAATCCGATCCTGGCGCCCAAGACCAATGAGAGCGATACTCCTCCTCCGTTATGCCGAGCTTCTCCCTCAATCGATCCTTCGCGACGCCCTCCACTAATCCCCGATAGAAGTGCCTCCTAGGCCGAGAAAGGTCACTAGACCGTGGAATGGCCCACAAGGCCCTCCGGCACTCGCGGATGAAAGCCGGTTGCTCTCGAAGCTTGCGGCAGCGCAACGAGACCGGGGGAGTGATAGTGAGGCTAGGGAACGCGTCCCTCACTACCCCCGTAAGCAACGAGTCTTCCATTAACGCACGACTGAGAAATGCCAACCTCGAGGCGCGCCGGTGGCTTGCCAAGTGTGGCATTACCAGTCCCCCTTGACACGGACGTTGGTAGTAGACACGTTTGTCGACGTGATGTCTGCGTCCTCTCCACAGAAGGGAGAATAGCAGACGCTCGATCGCCTCCTCACGCTCCTCACAAAGTGGAAGTACAGACAGCCGATAAAGGATCATGGGGAAGACGTAAGCGGCACACGCCTCCGCCAGGACCTTTACGGAGAGACTCCGTCGACGCCAAGTTTCGACCGACGCGCCGACCTTTGCCTGTATATCCGACCAATTCTTCTCCAACTGCAAGTCCGGACCGAACCAAACTCCGACGATTTTGACCGGTCCGTCCGTCCAGTCGAAGGGTCCCGGGAGGGGAATCCCCTTCCAGGCGCCTAACCGCAAGCCGGAAGACTTGTCGCGGTTAATCTTGGCCCCTGTCACCTGTTCGTACCGTTCAAGCGCCTTCTGTACCGCTCTTATGTCCCTGCGGGAGGACACAAAAGTCGTTACGTCATCGGCGTATGCGGAAACCCTGGCTCGAGCACCACCAGGGATAGCGATTCCACATAGGTCGTGCAGTCCGGCCCTGTCTCTAATCCGGCGAAGGAAGGGCTCCAACGCCAAGACATAGAGTAAGGACGACAGCGGGCAACCCTGTCGAACCGACCTAGACAGCGCAAACGCGCTCGACAGCTTTCCGTTCACCTGCACCACAGCCGTGGGGGAGCGATACAGGAGACCAATCCAGCAGCAGAAGTCGGTTTCGAATCCGGCAGCCTGCAGGACAGCCGCCAGGTAGCCATGGTCAACCCTATCAAATGCCTTGGACTGATCCGAATTGATCAGCGCGGCCTCATCGTCGTCTTTTACACCCTCTAGGATCGTGCGGATCAAGTGCAGGTTGCTCTGAATTGTTCGGCCCTTCACAGCGCAAGTCTGATCAGGTCCCAACAGAGACTCGGCAACTAGCTGCAAGCGATTCGTCAGGATCTTGGCCAAAATCTTTAACTCTGTGTTTAGCAGAGTTATGGGCCTGTAACCGTCTAATTCCCTCCCAATATCCTTGCCTTTTCTCAACAGCGTGACCACACCCCTGGTGAACCGACTGGGGATGGACCCCTGACGGAACCAGTTGTTGAACACAACTGTCAAGATAGGGACAAAGATGTGCGACAGCCTCAAGTACAATTCATAGGGCAAACCATCCAAACCTGGCGACTTGCCACTGCCGACTCTCTTCAAAGCCGCGTAGATTTCGTCCTCCGTAATCTCTCCCTCGCAACTAGCCGCTTCAGCCGGCAAAAGCCGGGGAAAGTCAGCCAAATAGCTGCGAAACTCCTCGTCGCGGAGACCAGGCTCCTTGGTGAACCGGCGTTCGAAATGCTGCCGAAACGCCTCGCACATGTCATCAGTCGACCTAAAGGTGTGCCCCTCCGGGTCTCGTATCTCGCGGATGTACCGGTCGCCACCTCGACGGACTTCCACCTTGCGCAGTTCCGCGCCCATGTTCACAGCTTCAGAAGACATCTTGCTTAACTTATGTCTAATTACCTGACCCATGTAACGATCGCTAGTCGACCGCTCCAGGGCCTCCCTAGCTACGGCTATCTCTAGGGGATCCCCACCAGCCTCCGCCCGGGGAAAATTAGATCTAAGCGTCTTCACCTTGTCAGCCTTATCTAGGTTGAGCCGTTGGCTGTATTCAGTGGTGAAAGACCTAATCCTATCCTTAAGACTAGCCCACCACTTATTCCCAATGACTCCCCCAGTTAACGCCCGCTGAACTACGATAATCAGCTGGTTCCGGAAGTCCCGCCTGTCCAGTAAGGACTGGTTGAACTTCCAGTAGCCAGCCATTCTAGCCCTAAATTCTAACACCACACGGGCACATACCATTTTGTGGTCCGTGTAGCCTAACCAGTGGAACGTTGGGCATTCTAAGAAATCTATATCGGCCTCTCTCACTAACATTCTATCAAGGTAGGAAACCACCTTGGTAGAAGGCCAACTATTCGCCCACGTCCACATTTTCCCGCCCGGATGATCGACCCGGTATCTATCGACGAGACCAAATTCGTCGATCAGATCGACCAGGCTACGATCACCACTCCTCCCGCTAGAGCCCCACCCTCTATCCAATTTGGGGTCCAGGATGGCATTCCAGTCCCCAACTAGAACTAGTCGCTTGGAATCGACCAGGAAGGGCTTCACCAGACGGAAAAAGTCGACACGCTCCTCTTGATCATTGAGCGCATAAACCGCAACCAGACGAAACTCCTTGCTTTTCACTGCAACATCGGCCACGATCAACCGGCCCTCGGCACCGACATGGACAAGATCCACCTTCGCGTCCAGGGTACGCTTAACCAGCAAAGAAACTCCTCTGGCCAGCCGGTTCCCATATGCTGAATAGACGACAAAGTCGCTAGACAGCACACAGGCATCGGCCTTGCAAACAAAGTGAGTCTCTTGGATCGCGGCGACATCCACACCGAAGGACAAGAGGTCCCGAAGCAGGCGGGCAGCCTTACTCCGATCCCTAAGGCCCTTCGCATTCAAGCTGGCTAACTTAATTGACATCTTTTAAACCTGAAACGAGAAAGCAAAAAATTACTCCTGGTCACATACAGGACGGAAATCTATGGCAGTAGGGACCCCGACGGATTGTCCCAGGCTACCAGTACCAATATCGGACGTAATTCGTCCGTCCTGGACAATACCGCCAACGTCCGTGAGGAACGTTAGTTTTAATGCCCTGTAAAGTGAGGGGTGGAGAATTACAGGGACCCTCCCAGCACAAAAATTAGACAGTTTCTGTAGATATTTTTGCCCACTTGGGCCATTTTAACTGCAGGAAATGCTTCCACGGCCCCCTGCATAAAATCCCAGGCTTTTAAGTTTCCCCCGGTATTTCTAATAAGTGTTAGTACCCCGGGGGCGTCTGGGAAATTTGCAGGGTTCTCTATTGACTTGCCGTCAATTTTGTCTAATTTAAACAACGGCCTTAAAAGGGTCCTCTTCTGGGAAGAGAGATCCCCTTCTAGGGCCGATCTATCTATTTTGCAAATGTTAATGCTCTTGTACGGGTTTTGTCTTTTCTTTTTTCCCTTTTCCGATTTAGGGGAGGTTTGAATATCTTCAGAGGATGGTGCTTCTGGTTGGGGGTTAGGTGTTTCTGTTTTGGAAGGGGGCTGGGAAGAGGGTTTGGAAGAGGGTTTTTCTGGTACGGAAGAGTGTGTGGGGGAAGACATATAAAAGTATCTTACTGGGGAGGCAGATTGACTTCTCCTCCCCACATTAATTGTTCTTGTGGGTGATGTAGGAGCAGATTGGGTTTTGGCAGTGTCCATGACCCGTTCTGCCCTACCACGATCATTTGACTCCACCTCCCCTTTTTCATTTTCAATTCCTCATCCTCCTCACGTGCTCTTTTGAGAGATGAAGATCGTGGAGGAGGCATCTCCTCAACCTCCATTTGTTGCTGTTGTTGCTGCTGCTGCTTCTGCTGCTGCTGCTGCTGCTGCTTCTGCTGACTCTGTTGTGTTTCTTTATGAGAAGAAACCTTTGTGGGCTTATCCTCTTGTTGGGTTGGTAGAGAAACCACCTGTTCAGGTTCTTTTCGGGCCTTCTTTTTGGCCGGGGAAGACATTTTTGGGGATTGGTTTTCTTGCTGAGGAGGAGGGGAAGTTATTTTTCCCCTTCTTTACCACCTCAGTCCATCCGCTTGACTTTACTTCCTGGCCAGCATTTTTTCCAGCTTCTACTGCAGTTTTTGTCACCGGCGGTGTTGCCGGTGTCACCGGAGTTGCTGATGTTTGGTTTACTGCATCTTGTTTTTTTGAGGGGCACATTTTGGCTAGGTGACCCGCCACTCTGCACAACCAACAATGCGGCTTGCGTCTCTCTACTGCGACAAACAACTTTTTCCCACTGCACAGGAGAACGTCCGGCACACGCAGAAAGTTTGACCTATCCATCACGACGTACGAACTGACATCCTCGGTTGGAACTCCAGCCTTGCTTATAGTTCTGTTTACCTCCTCCACTATGCCAAACTGGGTCAAAAAGGCCCCCACATGGTCACAACTGATTTCGAGTGGCACTCCGTGGATCACAATATGTGTACGCCTTGTGCCCATGTACTCCGTTTGCAGTCTCACTCCCTTAGTCTGCAAACATGTTCCATCTAGTTTCTTCGCGTCCTCCTCCGAACCAAGAAGGACATCCCACATTGCACGGGATCTTCTGGCCAGTATTTTTGGGCAAATACCCAAACTCTTAAGTGTTTCCTCCATGTTTTCCCTGCTGACGCCCACAAACTTTCGTGTTTTTGGGTCTGATGTCAGCAGGGAAATTGTCCTGGTAGAAATCTCTTTTCCCACCTCCGGGATGACGATTATCTCGTTTTCCTTGAAGTACTCCTTGTACTTCTCCCTCATTTGCCTATAATAATTTGCATCCCTCTTCAAGGGGGCATCCTTCCAAACTGACGGTGAAGGTGTGACCGTCGGCACTACCGCCGAAGAAGTAGATGGTTGGGGAGACGAAGCCATAATTGGGCTTGCACCCCCTCACAAAACAAACATTTTCACAAAATGTCCAAAAATCAAATAGACAAGCAACAAAGACAAACAAACAATGTTGACAAAATGACGTACTCACAGTTGACAAAAATTTAGGTAACAATAATTTCAATGCAACTTTGTGTGCAATAAGTCACAACGGCCAGAAGTTGGGTGTGACTGTCTATTTATTGTAAAAATTTACAATTGCGGCACACGGCCAAAAAGGGAGGAGGAAATAAAACTGAGGATGGTCTTCAGTAATCTATCTTATACCTAGCTAATCTCTTTCGCGACCCAGACACACGCTACAATTTTCTCAATCACCAAAAGAACTTGTCCATCAACACTCATACTGCCGTGCACCAAAATACCACAAAGCATTCCGGGGACCTAAAAATTCCCCACAATGTACATAAAAATTTGACATTGTACAATATTTACAATAAATTGCAAAAATATATAAAAATTTTCTACATGAAATGCCAAAGGGGGAGGGACATGACACAAATCCCCAAATAAAATTTCAAAGTTGGGTTTGACTGACCAAAAAAAAAACCACCAGAGTAAATTGGTAGATGGTTTAAATAACAAACTGGGAGATTCCATTCTGTTACGGGCAAGTCTATTCCGTAGGCAGTGATTGGCTGATAATTTCAGTGTGGACATTGAGCTCCATAAATATTCAGCACAATATCCACCATTTGTCATAGGGACATGTATTCAGTTACAATCCTGTTTATTTTTGTCTGCCAACTGGACGCTAGTTGGAAACATCAAGAAGGTGAGTCTCATACTCTTGAATGTTTACCCTCCTACAGGGAGACAAAAGGAGACAGCCATGTTGAAAGGTAAGTTATTTGACTTCTACAATATTGTGAAAATAGTCACGAAAAAGCCTCGCATATAAACGCGTTTGTTGTTACAGTTCGCGCTTATCCGGCAATGAGACGCACGCGATATGCCTATTTGACGCATTTCTCACTTCCTCTAGGCACTGTTCAGCAGCCATATTCCTCGCTTCAGAGGACATTCTTTTTAACCGAGCCCTAACTACCAGAGCCTGATCCTTCTTGATAAGCAAGGAGGTAACCACTACCCTAGTTAAGGCTACTTCCCTACTATCACGGGATTTAATCGCTCGATCACATTTTTCCTCATAGATCATTTGCGCTGATAATCTAACTAGAGTGAGTTGACGACTATAATCAGCAGCAAACGACCTAATTTGAGATTTTAGCATATCCCACCACATATTCCAAACTACAGCCCCCGTAAATTTTCCGTTATGGCATTAGTAGCAGGTGATACTGGAAATCTCGTTCATTAAAACATGATGCGTTCAATTTCTAAGAGACAGATTAGGTTTATCTGTTTACACCAAACTATAGAATGAAATCTTGGACAACTTAAAAACCTTACATCGACTCTCTTAACTAAGACTCGATCGAGGTAAGTAGAACCTACTATCAAAGCCGGGCTGCCCCTATTAGTCCGAGTCTGTACTAAGTCCCGGGGTGGGGGTGCTCATTAGGATACTTATCTACAAGATCAACACGTTCCGAAATTACTTCACATCCGAGTTGTTAGTACCCGATCTTTCTTCTATATAGTCAATGCTAGGGCTAAGGACGGCATTCCAATCCCATGATAAAACTACCCGACGAGATGTTGTCAAAAACGGATCGATCTGCTGAAACAAATCAGGCCGATCTCCCATGGTCATTAGACGCATGAACCTCAATGTACCGAAGAAACATATTCTTTACGGTAACATTCAGCATGCAAAGCCTTACCTGTTAGATCTGGGAAAACAATGGCACACGCCGCTTTCAAAGACTTGCTCACTATCCAGGAAACACCTCTCGATCGTCCATCAAAGCATACTGGATAGAGGATAAACCTCTTAGACATTATGGATGTTGACCATGTCCACCATAGTATATAAATATAGAATACAACGCAGTACGTAATCTGTTCTATGAAACAACGTCAAAGATTAACACTCACGAGTCAGACACTCTACTGAATCGGACTATATCGCCAATACTTGGGAAAATATGGTCGCCTTTATACACGCCGCATTGAATATTTTGTGCCTTCTTATTGGTTAAGCCTTCTATTGGTGAACTATCAAATGAGTCAGCTCATGGTTGGCTCACTAGTAAACAAAGGTACCCAAAAACTTCAACACCCCCTCATTTTGGGTACATTATGGAATCTTCTGGCAAAATATTAGTAAAGTCAATATTCATATGGAACAAATACTTTAGTATTCATAAAATATATCTTTTTTTTTGTGATTAAATTTTTTTTTAATTAATATCCACAAAAAATTAGTTCTATCATTTTGTTCACTGTTACGTATTTCAGGCTAATAAACATTAATAGCAATATTATAGATTTGGGTTGTGAGCACAACAAAAAAGTGGTAAAAGTTATTTTACCCATAGCTGGGACCCATTAAAACAGGCACTATCTCTCCGGGTCAGAGTGATACTGAGAGTAATTCATAGGAGGATTGAGCTAAAAATCGGACTATTTATGTTTATACCCCGAAACTAAGGACTCACATTCATACCAAAAACTAACGTCTTTAAATAACTAATGGATGCAGTTTTACATCCTACCCAGGACTAATAAGGACCTTATAGGTCAGTATCAAATATGACAGGAATTAAAGCCCCTAATTTCGATTTTGTAATTGGCTTTGTAAACAAATCCGACAATTTATTTTGCGATTGAATATATTCAATTTGTACTGTTTTCTTTTGTACCTGATCCCTAAAAAATTGATATTTGACATCAATATGCTTTGATCTTTGATGTATTATTGGATTTTTAGCCAAAGCAATACTGGCCTGATTGTCACAGTAAATAGTTATAGGCTCACTTATTATCAGTGTTGTAATTGTTTTTATTAGTAATTTAAGAAAAATAGCCTCTTGTGTTGTTCGCGATAATGCAATATATTCCGCCTCACATGTTGAAAGTGAAATCATTCCCTGTCTTTTAGATTTCCAGGCAATTATTGGATTATCTTTTGCCAATCTAAAGCATTAGCCTGTGATACTTTTACGATCTGGTAAATTTGCACCAATCAGCATCACAAAATCTTTCCAGTTGTAGTGGGTTTTTTATTGTCGAAATACTAGGCACTGATTCTTAGTTCCCTTTAAATAACGAAATACTTGCTTAGCTCTTGTTAAATATACAGTCCTCGGTATATTTAAGATTTGAGACAACTTAGTAACCGTATAGCAGATGTTTGGGCTTCTTGATGTCATGACGTAAATAAAACTTCCAATCAATATTCTGTATTCTTTCTCACACGCCGCTATACCATCTTCATTATTCATATATGTGTAGAGTAGTTCATGTTTTACAATTTTGCATGCAGAATTTAGATAAAAGTTTTTCGATATATCTGGACTGATTCATTATAATAGTGTTTTCCTTAAATTCGAACTGTATACCAAGAAACCATGATAGTCGAACTAAGTCAGTCATTTTAAACCCTATATTTAAGGAATTTTTAATTTTTAATAAAGCAGCTTCACAATTTGAAGCAATTAACATATCGTCGATCCAAAAAATAAGAATTGCTAATACTTCATTATTAAATATTCTTGTGTAGAGGCTTTGGTCAACTGTGGAGGGTTCAAAATGTTGTTCAATTAAATAAGAATGTAGTAATTTATTCCACGTTCTTCCTCTTTGTTTGAGCCAATATAGTGACTTTTTGAGTTGCCACACATAATTGTCACCTTTTTCAAAACCTTCTGGCGGTTCTATGTTTATTTCATAGCCAATCGGGGCGTTTAAATACGCTGCTTTAACATCCATATTGTGTATATCCATACCATAATGTACGGCCATTTGCATCAAAATTCAGATTGTTGTCATGCTTGTTGTTAGACTGAATGTTTCTACATAATCCATTGCTAAATCCGCTGCTATGAAAGTCGGTTCTCTGTGTAGGGCCCGGAAGTTTTTCCGTCAAAATCTATCCTGCACATATATAAATCTACCATCCGCCCGTGCATTGAATACTGCTGCCATATCTGGTCGGGCTTCCCTGTGTCTCTTCTATAAATACTTTCACGGCTTCTGCTCCGATGAACTTAGATCACTGGTGCCCCCTAAATACGAATTTGCACGAGATATTAAATTAGCAACTAGATCCCACCCTTTTACAGTGAAACCGATAAAAATGCAACCGCAACTTCTACTCCAACAGTTTCTTTCCTCGCACTTCCCGACTGTGGAATTCCCTTCCACACGATTGCTTCCCCGACGGCTACAATCTCCAGGAGTTTAAATGTAAGGTCAATAGACACCTCCTAACACACTAACCTGCTCCCATTCTATAAAACACTCTTCCCATCTGCCCAACCCTCATCCTCGCTATCCGTACTCATCCGTCACCTTCCTCCTGACATTCCCTATGTCTAACCACTCCTTCTCTTTATCTTCCCCTATGTAGCCCCATGCGCAATAGTGGCAGTGGAATGCTTTGCTTGGGGTGAAATGATTTTAAAAAAATCTTCCCCGTATACCTGAGAGAATCCCCTCAGCTACAAAACGAGCCTCATACACTAACAAGCCATCCTCAGTTCGCTTTATAGTATAAACCCAACGGCTGCCGATAATATTTTTATCATCCGGGGCCTTTTTCAATTCAAAAGTATCATTTGATACTAGGGATTTCATTTCTTTTTGCTTGGCGGCTATTCATCGTTTAGAATTATCAGAATTTATGGCTTCTTGATCGTTCTTCGGGATACATTGCACCGAATAGCAACAGTCACTGTCACAGATATTACATTGACCCATTCCAAAATAGTCTGGTTTTCTTCTATTTCTGGTCGGATAACGCGGAATTTGCCCCTCCTCTTTGGTTGTATCTTCTTTTAACTCAAGGTTTGCGTCTGATGTTTCATCGTCTGTATCATCTTGTATAACACCTTCTTTAATTGTGGATTTTGAACGGTTTTTTTTTATTTATTGGCCCTATCTCATAATTAGACCATCCTGGTTCGTGTTCTACCAGTTCCTCGCAGTTAATGTTCTTTTCTTCAGGATTCTCCACTTGCTTAAAGGAATCTGTAAATCTGGCGCATCCGGTCTTCCTTATTATTTTACTTTGTGGGAAATAAATCATGTAGGCCGGATTTGTTTTGTCATAGCCAATGAATAAGCCTCTTTCACTTTTTGGATCTAGTTTTGCCCTGTGGTTGATATATGTGCAGTAAATTGTGCCAAAAATATGCATACCACTTAAGTTGGGTTTGTAGTTCGTATAAGCCTCGTAAGGAGTCTTTTTAACGTTACTATTATTTTTTTTTTTTTATAAGCGTTTCACCCCGAGCAAGGCATGTCACTGCCACTACTGTGCAGGAGGCTGATTAAATATAGGAAATAACAGAGGGTGGGTGATAGGCGGGTGAGGATACCGAGAATGAGGGTTGGGTAGATGAGAGTGTTGTGAGAATAGTTGGGAGTTAGTGTGATAGGAGGTGTCTAATGACCCTACATTTAAACACCTGGAGATTGTAACTGTCGGGAAAGCAGACTTGTGGAAGGGAGTTCCACAGGCGGGAAGCGCGAGAAAAGAAGCTGTTGGAGTATAATTTACGGTTATATCTTATTTGTTTAACTGTAAAAGGGTGGGACCTAGTTGCTAATCTAGTATCTCGTGTAAATTCGTGCTTAGGCGGCACCAGTGATCTAAGCTCATCGGAGCAGAAGCCATGAAAGTACTTGTAGAAGAGGCATTATAGAAACGGTTTCTTATATACACGGCTGTATTTAATGCATAGACCCGCAGATTTGGGGGTAACTACGTTCAGCGATTTCGTTCTGGTGAGGGGAATCATGACAGGTTTTCTCATGTTTAATTCCTTCATTTATTAGAAAGTTTTCGTAATCATCAGAAGTAAATTCTCCGCCATTCAGTCAGTTAGTTAAGTGCCATACGTGATACACGCTTGGGCGATCATGTCTCGAAAGAGACATGACTGACTGGGCAGATGATTATCCCGCAGTAGGTTGCCATTGCTTTCTGCGGTAGACCGGTTGCCGATCAAGGCTATAGAACCCAATCTGTCCTGCTATTTAACCCATAACTGGAAGGAAGAGACGGATTAATACCTTTCCCAAGGGTATTTGCGCGTAAGTGAATACAATGGATTCAACTGGAATTCGAACTCGGCTCTCCGGTTTCTCGTTCCGAGCCGATATCCACTGTACCACAACGGACATACCTGTTCTAATTATCTTCACTTTTCCATCAGGTGAAACATCAGATCATCACTTTCTTGTGGCTTGTAGCGTATGAGAATTGTTTTTCAGAAAATATATGTCATGAATAGACGTCAACAAAGTTTAATACATATGAATAGGTTCCTGATCCCTATTGGTGAAATAACTCGCTAAGTCGCAATAAACTCTGAACAAGACGCCTGTTGTTTTAGGTTCGATCCTATTGCGAAATGGGACCCGCTAAGTCGCAATAAACTTGAACAAGACGCCCGTTGTTTTAGGGTTTTGATCCCACAGAAATGGGACCCGCTAAGTCGCAATAAACTCGGGAATGTGACGCCTGTTGTTTTAGGGTTTTGATCCCTATTGGTGAAATGGGACCGCTAAGTCGCAATAAACTGAACAAGACGCCTGTTGTTTTAGGGTTTTGATCCCTATTGGTGAAATGGGACCTGCTAAGTCGCAGCCAACTCTGAACAAGACAAGCCTGCTGTTTTAGGTTTTGATCCCTATTGGTGAAATGGGACCCGCTAAGTCGCAGAATTGAACAAGACGCCTGTTGTTTTAGGTTTCATCCTATTGAAGAAATGGGACCCGCTAAGTCGCAATAAACTCTGGAACAAGACGCCTGTTGTTTTAGGTTCTGATCCCTATTGGTGAAATGGGACCCGCTAAGTCGCAATAAACTCTGAACACACGCCGCCTGTTGTTTCCATGGTTTGAGTCCCTATTGGTGAAATGGGACCCGCTAAGTCGCAATAAACTCTGAACAAGACGCCTGTTTTTTTAGTGGTTTTGATCCCTATTGGTGAAATGGAATCCGCTAAGTCGTATTGAACTGAAATGGCAAGACGTCTGTTGTTTTGTTTGATCCCTATTGGTGAAATGGGACCCGCTAAGTCGCAATAAACTGAACAAGACGCCTGTTGTTTTAGGTGTCTGACCCGATAACGGACCCGCTAAGTCGTAATAAACTCTGAACAAGACGCCTGTTGTTTTAGGGTCTTGGGATCCCTGTCACAGAAATGGGACCCGCTAAGTCGCAATAAAATCCTGAACAAGACGCCTGTTTTTTTAGGTTTGATCTCATTGGTGAAATGGGACCCGCTAAGTCGCATGAATTTTGAACAAGACGCCTGTTGTTTTAGGGTTTTGATCCCTATTGGTGAAATGGACCCGCTAAGTCGCAAATAAACTCTGAACAAGACGCCTGTTGTTTTAGGTTTTGATCCCTATTGGTGAAATGGGACCCGCTAAGTCGCAATAAACTTGAACAAGACGCCTGTTGTTTTATGGTTTTGATCCCTACGGTGAAATTGTCCGAGTCGCAATAAACTTGAACAAGACGCCTGTTGTTTTAGGGTTCTGATCCCTATTGGTGGCCGACCCGCTAAGTCGCAATAAAACTCTGAACAAGACGCCTGTTGTTTTAGGGTTCTGGAGTCCCTATTGGTGAAATGGACCCGCTAAGTCGCAATAAACTCTGAACAAGACGCCTGTTTTTTTAGGTTTGACCCTATTGGTGAAATGGGACCCGCTAAGTCGCAATAAACTCTAACAAGACGCCTGTTTTTTTAGGTTTTGATCCTATTATGAAATGGGACCCGCTGTCGTACAAACTCTGAACAAGACGCCTGTTTTAGGTTTTGATCCCTATTGAAAGGAAATGGGATCATTAAGTTCTAATAAACTTGAACAAGACGCCTGTTGTTTTAGGGTTTTGATCCCTATTGGTGAAATGGGACCCGCCAAGTCGCAATAAACTGAACAAGACGCCCACATTTAGGTTTGATCCTACTAAGAAATGGGACCCGCTAAGTCGCATTAAACTCTGAACAAGACGCCTGTTGTTTTATGGTTTTGATCCTATTGGTGAAATGGGACCCGCTAAGTCGCAATAAACTCTGAACAAGACGCCTGTTGTTTTAGGGTTCTGATCCCTATTGGTGAAATGGGACCCGCTAAGTTTGGCTAACCTGAAGAAGACGCTCCGTTTTTTAGGGTTTTGATCCCTATTGGTGAAATGGGACCCGCTAAGTCGCACAACTCTATGACGCCTGTTGTTTTAGGTTTTGATCCCTATTGGTGAAATGGGACCCGCTGTCGCAATAAACTCTGAACAAGACGCTCAATAGGGTTTGATCCCTATTGGTGAAATGGGACCCGCTAAGTCGTACAACTCTGAACAAGACGCCTGTTGTTTTAGGGTTTTCCATCCCATTGGTGGAAATAACCAAGTCGCAATAAACTCCTGAACAACGCCTGTTGTTTTAGGTTCTGGTCCCTATTGGTGAAATGGGACCCGTCAAGTCACAACAAACTCTGAACAAGACGCCTGTTGTTTTAGGGTTCTGATCCCTATTGGTGAAATGGGACCCGCTTAAGCCCAATAAACTTGAACAAGACGCCTGTTGTTTTAGGTTTTGATCCCTATTGGTGAAATGGGACCCGCTAAGTCGCAATAAACCTGAACAAGATGCCTGTTGTTTTAGGTTCGATCCTATTGGTGAAATGGGACCCGCCAGTCGTGTAATAATCCTGAACAAGAGCCTGTTGTTTTAGGGGTTCTGGTCCCTATTGGTGTCAACCCGCTAAGTCGCAATAAACTCTGAACAAGACGCCTGTTGTTTTAGGTCTTTGATCCCTATTGCGGAAATGTTTGGACCCGCTAAGTCGCAATAAACTTCCTGAACAAGACGCCTGTTGTTTTAGGGTTCTGGTCCCTATTGTGTGTGTCAAATCTGCTAAGTCGCACAACTCTCTGAACAAGACGTCTGTTGTTTTAGGGTTCTGATCCCTATTGGTGAAAATGGGACCCGCTAGTCGCAATAAACTTCCGAACAGCGCCTGTTGTTTTAGGGTTTTTGATCCCTATTGGTGAAATGGGACCCGCTAAGTCGCAATAAACTCTGAACAAGACGCCTGTTGTTTTAGGGTCTTTGATCCCTATTACAAATAACCGCTAAGTCAATGTTCCTGAACAAGACGCCTGTTGTTTTAGGGTTCTGGTCCCTATTGGTGAAATGGGACCGCCAAGTCGCAATAAACTCAACAAGACGCCTGTTGTTTTAGGTTCTGATCCCTATTGGTGAAATGGGACCCAGCAGTCAACAAACCTGAACAAGACGCCTGTTGTTTTAGGTTTGATCCCTATTGGTGAAATGGGACCCGCTAAGTCGCAATAAACTTGAACAAGACGCCTGTTGTTTTAGGTTCTGATCCCTATTGGTGAAATGGGACCCGTCGCATTAAACTTGAACAAGACGCCTGTTGTTTTAGGGTTCTGATCCCTATTGGTGAAAAATGACCCGCTAAGTCGCAAATAAACTCTGAACAAGACGCCTGTTGTTTTAGGGTTCTCTGATCCTTATTGGTGAAATGGGACCGCTAAGTCGCAATAAACTCTCTGAACAAGTCGCCTGTTGTTTTAGGGTTTTGATCCCTATTGGTGAAATGGGACCCGCTAAGTCGCAATAAACTCTGAACAAGACGCCTGTTGTTTTAGGGTTCTGGTCCCTATTGGTGAAATGGGACCCGCTAAGTCGCAATAAACTCTGAACAAGACGCCTGTTGTTTTAGGGTTCTGATCCCTATTGGTGAAATGGGACCCGCTAAGTCGCAATAAACTCTGAACAAGACGCCTGTTGTTTTAGGGTTCTGATCCCTATTGGTGAAATGGGACCCGCTAAGTCGCAATAAACTCTGAACAAGACGCCTGTTGTTTTAGGGTTCTGATCCCTATTGGTGAAATGGGACCCGCTAAGTCGCAATAAACTCTGAACAAGACGCCTGTTGTTTTAGGGTTCTGGTCCCTATTGGTGAAATGGGACCCGCTAAGTCGCAATAAACTCTGAACAAGACGCCTGTTGTTTTAGGGTTCTGATCCCTATTGGTGAAATGGGACCCGCTAAGTCGCAATAAACTCTGAACAAGACGCCTGTTGTTTTAGGGTTCTGGTCCCTATTGGTGAAATGGGACCCGCTAAGTCGCAATAAACTCTGAACAAGACGCCTGTTGTTTTAGGGTTCTGATCCCTATTGGTGAAATGGGACCCGCTAAGTCGCAATAAACTCTGAACAAGACGCCTGTTGTTTTAGGGTTTTGATCCCTATTGGTGAAATGGGACCCGCTAAGTCGCAATAAACTCTGAACAAGACGCCTGTTGTTTTAGGGTTCTGATCCCTATTGGTGAAATGGGACCCGCTAAGTCGCAATAAACTCTGAACAAGACGCCTGTTGTTTTAGGGTTCTGGTCCCTATTGGTGAAATGGGACCCGCTAAGTCGCAATAAACTCTGAACAAGACGCCTGTTGTTTTAGGGTTCTGATCCCTATTGGTGAAATGGGACCCGCTAAGTCGCAATAAACTCTGAACAAGACGCCTGTTGTTTTAGGGTTTTGATCCCTATTGGTGAAATGGGACCCGCTAAGTCGCAATAAACTCTGAACAAGACGCCTGTTGTTTTAGGGTTCTGATCCCTATTGGTGAAATGGGACCCGCTAAGTCGCAATAAACTCTGAACAAGACGCCTGTTGTTTTAGGGTTCTGATAACCTATTGGTGAAATGGGACCCTTTTGCCCTAAGTCGCAATAAACTCTGAACAAGACGCCTGTTGTTTTTTTAGGGTTTTGATCCCTATTGGTGAAATGGGACCCGCTAAGTCGCAATAAACTCTGAACAAGACGCCTGTTGTTTTAGGGTTTTGATCCCTATTTTTATATTTCGTCATTTTCCCTTTTAATACATGTGTCACAATCTTGTAGCCCCTTGGGAAATGTAATTTTCATTCCAGTGACGTGTTCTTGCAATCTTTTAACATTCTAATTATTAAAGTGGCCTAATATTTAATACCAAGTCCTTAAGTCGTAGGTGGCTGTTTTCACAAATTTAATACTTTTAAATAATACAAACGTCTATTTTGTTGTATGCTAAATTCAGTTTCGTCTAGGTATATTAATTTTGAATTGTCTCGGCGAAAATTAACTTTAATACCAGTTTTAACAGCAGACTGAACCGAGAAAATATTTTGTTTAAATTTGGGGATATATAAAGCCCTTTTTATTAAATATTTACAAATATTTCCTTTAGTATCGCGTAAATAAATACAGGCATCGCCTCTTTTTAAAACTAAATTATTAGCTCTGGTACCGTCATCCAACTCAATAAAGTGGGAATCTGGCTCGAAGTTGGAGTCAAAATTACTAAATCTTTTTCACCTGTAATTACATGATTTGTTGACGCGTGTCGACTGGGTAAGAACTATGACTATTGGGTATAATATCGGAATTCAGATTGTTGTCATGCTTGTTGTTGGACTGAATGTTTCTACATAATCTTCCCCGTATATCTGAGAGAATCCTTTAGCTACAAAACGAGCCTTATACACTAGCATTTGTTCGCTAATTCGAAAAAGCTTTTACATTTTTACAAAAATCACTCCTTGTATGAAACTGACATTTCGCCCGTACATGTTCGGATCTTCCACAACGAAAGCAGATAATGTTTGATTTTCTATTCTTGTTGTTGTTGTTGTTTTTAAGCCCCTTGTTTTTAATATCATAATTCCTAGTCTGGTAGGTTTGAGGGACTGGCCTTTTAAATGATGCTCTCAGTTGTATTACGTTATTTCCTTCATTTGGAGGATCACACATTTTTCAGTTTCTTCATAACTACGTAACGCTATTTTAAATTCTGAAAGTTATTTTCTTATCTTTTTAAGTCGTAAATGGTTTAAATGTTGCTGGCAATCCCTTTAAAACCATGGCTATTAGCAGCCCATCTAAGATGGTCTTATCTGGCTTCTCTCATTATTAAAGACAAACTCCTGTCATCCAGGCATTGCATTAATCCGGTGAACACGGTCGCATTTCTTTCCATGAAATCATCATCTTCTTTCTATTCCTCTTGGCAAAGAATGATATCCTGAAGTTTTCGTATTCTAAGGGAGCCTAGGAATTTCACTTTACACAATTCATATTTTGACTCGTCTCTATCAAAATACAGTCGTATACTGGGCCCATAACCTTTGTTGACAATGTCCACCATAGTTTATGAATATAAAATACAGCGCAGTACGTAATCTGTTCAATGAAACAACGTCAAAGATTAACACTCGCGAGTCAGACACTCTGAATCTGACTATACCGCCAATACTCTGGAAAATATGGTCGCCTTTATACACTTCGCATTGAATCTTTTGAGCTTCTTGATTGGTTAAGCCTTCTATTGGTGAAATATCAAATGAGTCAGCTCAGGGCTGACTCACTAGTATACAAAGGTACCCAAAAACTCCAACAATGTATTTATGATCGCGAGTTCAAAACCGGGTCTCCTGTAGACAACACACATTCACTGCACCCCGAGAAAATAAGGATCGCAAGCGTACCTCGCCCTGCGAGATTCCTACCACAGGCATTGAGTATTTACACAAGTTAACCAGAGTGCCATTATCAGACCAAATATAGTTGCTTTTCTGCACTGAATATGGCCAGAGTAAGGGTACCGACGGCCTGTCCCGTTGAACATGTGCTCATCTCCATCTTGATGGTACCATCAAGAACCATACCATTAATGCCCCAGAGGAATGTTAATTTTAAAGCACTATAAAGTGAGAGATACAAAAAGCGGGAGCCTCCCGGAACAAAATTTATTATGTTTTTTACATTATCTCCATCAAAGAGAGCCAAACGTGAAAAAGGCATCATTTATCTCTTGCATCGTTATCCACATTTTTTGTGACGCTTGTTTCGATCTCACTACTGTTGATATAACTTTTGCTTTGGGGAAGTTTCTTGAGTCTTCTGCATCTTTCCAATTTGTTTCTTTTAAATTTAGAAAGAATTTTAACGATTTAATCTTCCTAGATTGTTTTATCACTTTTTCGGGTAATTCGGGTGTCACTTGGTACACGTCTTCCCGGTTTTGTGAATTGGTTTGGAGCTTATCTTGTTTTGGATTTTATCTTTGTTGTAATGGAAGAACCTGTCTCCCCCTAGCAATGGACTGTCACCCATTATAAATACACCACGCAGTAGATTACGAGCGAGCTGATGACCGGAAGGCGACCAGAAACGGACGGAAGTACTCTACACTCCATTTTTGTACATAGTGTCTATTGTGTGGATTCTTAATATTTGTACCTTTAGTACAATAAATCTTATTGTTGATTTAATCGTGTGTTCCTTAGTCTTTACCACTAGGACTAACCACTCATTTGTTTTTATCGTATTTTCACGACACAACAATCTTCTTTTCAAATTTATTTGACTAATGGGCTGCGTTGTCGATTTTTATTTATTATTATTTTTGGGGGGAGGGGGGAGTTCATTGGTGTATGTGATGTAGATGAATTGGGAGTGTAGACAGGTGTGTTCCTTTCTTGTTGGGGGTTTTTCATATGCTCTCAACCTCCGGCGTCTTCCTCTCTGGGTTGAGGTGTCTACTCGGTCATAACCGAACCCAAGGGGTTGGCCATAGATCCCCTGAGCATCCGTAGATCAGTCGACCGGTCCGCTGGTTTAAATGTGCTTCCTGTCCACGTTGTGATTATTGATCCAGAAAGCAGAAGTGTTGTTAGACCATTCACGGTCGACTGAAGATGTAGACATGGCTAGGGAGTCTGTGTTAAGAAATTTAGAATGCAGCACAAAAAAATAATACCTGCAGAAAACCGGACAAATAACTATTCAACGGTTGCTTTGTTTGTTTGTTTTTGAGGTTTAACGACCTATCAATCCTTATAGGATCATTTTAAGGTCATAACCAGTGATTTTGGGTAAGGTTATTTTATTTTTACAACGTTTTTCTTTTCACGATTCATTGGGATTTGTTTTTAAGAGCAGGGTTTCCAAGTCCTAGCGTTGTTATTTAACCCATAACTGGAGGGAGTGGACGGATTAATATCTTTCTCAAGGGTACCAGTGCTAAAGTGAATGCAGGGTATTCAACTGGAATTCGAACTCGGCTCACCGATTTCTCATTCTGAGCCGATATCCACTGCACCGCACCACAAGGCACAAGGCACAAGGCACATCCGTCACTATACGCTTACAGCACCTGGTATTCCCAAGCGGTCACCCATCTAAGTACTGACCAGGATCAAAGTTGCTTAACTTCGGTGATCGAGCGAGAACCGGTGTATTCAACGTGATAGGCCGTAAGCCCTCAACGGTTGCATTGTTAACATCTTTTATATAGTAGAAAAAAAGTGTTACAGAAAAGAAAAGTATTTAACATAAAAAACACTCATAGACTGGATTTTAGATAGAGAAACGGTGTGTGTGAGTAATTTGTGGTCAACGTGCACCAGTCTAACTCTTTCCCACGGATCTATTCCGGTCAACGGTACCGGTCTAACCCGATGGAGGGATAAGGATTTCTGTGCGGGGCTTAAAGTTATAGTGGCGTTCCATCCTGGTCAACATGCACCAATCTAACACTTTCGAAGAAATGGTATTTCGACCAACATTTTACATTAATTTTCATGGCATAACCTACCAATGCTTGCCCGGGCCAATTCTCTCTTCTTTTTTTAAATATTTTCTCCAGACTTTTAACAGAAACACTTCTTCTCAAATCCAATGCTGGGACTCAGGGCGTCTGATCAAAGTTGCTGACATAAACGACGGATGATGCAATTCCGATGTTGTTGGGCTGGTGACGAACATTAAGTTTCATATACTCGGCGGTTTTTCAGTGCGACGATACTTCAGTGCGACGATACTTCTCATAGTTCTTGGGCGACTATTAAATTTAAAAAAACAGCAACAAATTCAGGGCGATGATTAAACTTTTCAAATCATAAATCACTTTGTCGGGAACCACTCAATCCGAATTCTTCATAAAAATCAGTTTCACATATTCATTTCATAATCCAGTTCTTCTTATTCTTTGTCATTTCGTCGTCACCGTCTGAAGCAATATGACCAGACCCAAATGTAAGTAAAATATAAAATATATTCTCCTTTCCTTTTTCATACAAAGACATCTTCGGTTAGGAGGTTGTTTGGCCAGAGTTGTTAGCAACCCCACTCCATCGAAAAGACCCGATCTTACTCAACCGCACGCTTACATGGTTGTGATCTCTCTTTCTCAGCATAACTACGCGTTTATATAGAAAACCCGGCTGGTTATAACCGATCCCTGGGCTATGCATGCGATTATCACGGGATTCAGGCTGCTTCAGCCAAAATCATGTGAACTCCAAAGTTCCTTCTAGCTTGCTTAGCTCTATTTCAATTTTCAGCTGATAAGAATTATTTCGTTCATTTCCATTGTCTTCTGATGACCCAGATTCAATGGGTAAAACTTCTGCCCTAGGTCAGATTTCTCTATCTGTAAACAAAATACGCTGGTTTTAATTTCACTATTCCAATTTACTCCAATTTCTTTTATAAAAAAAAATAATATTGCCACGTTTACGACGTTTCGGCTGTTGTAGGTTTAGGCCTTCTTCACCTGATAGGAATTTTGAACCCTTTAAACGTGTGTGTGTGTGTGTGTGTGTGTGTGTGTGTGTGTGTGTGTGTGTGTGTGTGTGTGTGTTTAACTCTCCCTGTCACAGTGAGAAGTCTTTTTAGGGTAATCATTTTTTGCTGGGGTGGGAGCTAATGCTTTAGTCATAAGGGGTGGTGCCATGATCTGCTTTTTGAGTGATGGGGAAGACGCTGCCGAGGAAGAAGAGCCAAAGTATTTCACTGATATTTCTTGTGACCTTTCTGCTTTTATGGATTTCTTCAATTGCTCGAGCTTTTTAAAAGTTCTCAGAACTCGGCTCGTATTTGAATCATTTCGGTGTAGCTGGCCGTGACATCAAAGAATGGGAGCAGAGGAATAAACCCGACCAGGTGTTTTACCACAGTGGTCCCGATCGTTGGCATGCTTGTTACAGGCGAGACGAGAATAACATACTCGGCCAAAGGTGCATAATGAGTGAGCCGGAGACAGACAGAAATCCAGAGACCAACTTCTCTTGGAAGAAAGAGGGGAAGTGACCAGTCACTCCACACTTCTAGCATGTAGGTCTACGGCCAGTCACAGTGACCGTCATTTTCTGGCCCTCTACACCCAGACAGTTGGAGACAGAGCTGAAGACTTTACAAGCTAACATAATCTGTGTTATGGCGAAACACGCCGATTCCTCAGATAATGAACTCTCCCTCCTATATTAATAAGAGTTAACAGGAAGTTAACTCGAGAAGTTCTTGGGAAGTTCATAGAAGTTCTTAGAAGTTCTCGAGAGTTCTTTAGAATTCTATTGGATTTCAGTAGAACTATTAGTTTGTTCCGGTTTGGACATAGTTGGACTAAGGCAGTTGGTATTAGTCGGCAGTTAGCTGAATACTAAGGAGTCAGCTTACAGTGGAAGATTACCAAGTTCCTAACCTTTGGGGTGCGTTAAGTCGATTAGCAACCGACATAGCACGATTATAAACTTCAGTGCGAAAACTACTTCACAACAATCTGGAAGCTCCGTTCTCTGTTCAGTCACTGGGTATCTTACCAAATTTGGCTAGATAGGCGGCCAAGTGCTCCGCACCTTTTAAAGAGAACCCTAAAATACTGTGATGCAGGTCGTACGCCTGCCTTTTCAGTTTTTAATAGAAGGTCTTTTGTAATTATATCTCGACTGGTGGTGTCCTCACGATTGACAGGCATAGTCAACAGTATTTCCCACCTGAACTATCCCTTTTCTTTTGATAATTCTTTGATGTTTGACTCCCAGTGTATTTTGTGTAGTGACAAATTTTACGCGAACAATTTTCGATCACAAAGACTGACAATTCTTTTTTCAACCTTCTGTAACTTCACCAGATCTACCATGAGTTCATCTTCTTTGATAAGAAGTGCATAATTCTTGGCTCTCTCGAGGAACTTCTTCATGCTGATGATGTACTTCGGTGGGGACATCCAGCATGAGGGCGATTCTCCCAGCCGTTACATTGTCATTTTTGTTGTTGCTGTTGTTGTTGCTCGTCTCAGATGGCAACTTATTTTCATTTGGTTGATTTTGGCTATTCGTGGCCTACATACTTTTTTTTCTTTTTAATACTATCTTTCTTAATTTTAGAAATGGCTACAATCTCTGCAGCTATTGTTGATTGAGTTTTTGTCTTTTTTTATCTGGAAAAGTCTTTCTTCTTTAACACAAACAGGTTTTTTTGAACCGACCACCGTTTATTGGCTACCTTTTATTAATATATTTTTAAATTGCCTTTTTTCTTAATGGAAACGAAATTTTATTTTTAAAACGAAAAGTAATAAAAATAAAGAAATCTCAAAATAATTTGTCTTAAACAAATGTACGAAAAGAAAAGAAACTTAATGAGACAAACGAAAAAATATATATAAACAATAAACATACGCAAGCTAGTTTTAAAACAATCTACGTGTAAACTTCTTCTTCTTCTATGTGCCCTGTCCCTTCAGGACGTAGGCGATCATAGCTCTCCACGTCTCCCTATCCCTTGTGGCTCTTAGTATGTTTGCTCCTGTTGCTCCTGGCAACCCCGTTCCGTCATCCACCTGATCAGGCCCTGCAAATATGTTATCCGCTGCCTTCCTCTGTCTCTCCTTCCTTCTATCTGTCCAGTCACTATCAGGTTCTCCAGGCTCTCCTTCCTCATTGCATGTCCCAGGATCTTCAGTTGTCTCTTCCTGATGCTCAGCATCAATTTCCTTTTTGTTGCCATTCTTTCTAACACCTCGTCGTTGCTTGTATGCTCAGTCCATGATATCCGCAGCATCCTTCTGTAGAACCACATTTCGGCCGCTTCCAGTTTTGTCCTCATTTTCGATTATATTGTCCAGCATTCACAGCCGTATTGAGGAACTGACATCACGTAGCAGTCTAGCACTCTTTTCTTCGTTTCTAAACTACAAAACATAAATTCACTCAATTAAATAAAACAACGTAAAAGGTTTTGCCTTTTTAAATAAGAACAGCAAAAGAATTATGAAAACAAAATACTACAAAAGTACAATTAAAAGGCATGTGTAAAAAATAACGTCTTACAAGGCAACCAAAATGGCGGCCAGCAGAATACGAAAAAAAAAGATTAAACAATAACCACATAGAAACGAAAATTTATACTAAAAAATGAAATCAAAAAGCCTTTCGTTAGGGCGAGGATTAAAGACAAAGAAACACAAAAAAAAATGTTGACTTAGGACACCAAAAAACATGTTAACATAGGACACTAAACATGTTGACTTAGGACACCAAAAAATGTTAACTTAGGACAAAAAATTTTACTTAAGGACACCAAAAGAAGTTCACTTCGGACACCAAAAAACATTTTTACTTAGGAGACAAAAATGTTCACTTAGGACACCAAAAAATGTTTACTTAAAACACCAAAAAGAAAATGGTTCCTGGGTATGACGGTAAACTGCATCAGGCAGCAAGGCCTCTGATTGGAAGGTTGTGAGAAACACAGAGCCACCTATTAATTGCTGTTGTTCCCAGGTCCACCCTGACACGGGGTTTACCCCAAAACTAGGATCAAAACACGATGAAAGTATAAAAAATACTTTTATAGAAATATATACATATAAATAGACTTCTATAGAAAAATATTACCAAGAATAAATATTTGAAGTAAACATTACCATAGTACATTATTGAAGGAAAAAAATTATTACTTACAATACATTTTTGAATGCAAAACTAGAAGACATCTTCAGTTTTCGAAGATAAAAAAAAATTATCAAAATGTGACTAATTCAACATTCTCACTGTAACCAAACATTAAAAGAATACCTTAAAACCCCACCTTTTTGGCATTAAATAACCCACAGAGTTTGATATGCCGTTAAACAAAACTGAAATTCAAATTCAAAAAGAAAATGTTTACACCAAAAAATTTACTTAGGATACAAAAAATGTTTACTTAAAACACCAAATAGAAAATATTTACTTAAGGACACTAAAAAGAAAATGTTTATTTAAGGAGACAAAAATGTTTACTTAGAACGCAAAAACTGTTTACTTAAACACTAAAAAGAAAATGTTTACTTAAGGACACCAAGAATGTTTACTTAGAGGACACCAAAAAACAATGAACACAAAAAGATTGAACTTAATTCCGGGCAAGGATTAAAAATAAAAGAAAGACTGAAAATTCTATACAATTTACACAAGAAATAAATCAGTAGTCTAGTGAAAAATGGATGTAAAAAATAAACTTTGATTGGGGGTGCGGTACTGAAAAAGAAAATTCAAACTTTTCCAAGAAAAAAACAGTTAGCAAAAGAAAAATAAGAAAAAGTTAAGGATAAACTTAAGTTAAAATTAACAGTTCTTCAAACCCCAAAATACAAAGTTCCAAACGGAGGAACGACAAAATTCCGTCTGGCGCGTGGCGAGACTTGGACTGGTCTGAGAATAGAAACAGTCCAACTAGGAAAGCACCATAGAGAAAAATCCATGCGAACAAATACCATGAAAATATTCATAGAAAATGCATAGGAAAGCGGCAGGTTAGTGACCGAAGGCGAGATAGCAGGTCAGGACTAATAACATTGCAGATTATTTTGGGGATTTTATTAAAATTTTCTAAATATATAGCAGAGGCACCAGATCAGATGTAACATCAATATTCAAATCAAGGACGAATGGTAGACTTATAAATATGCAAGATAAATTCTGGCGAGTGAAATTGTCTAGCACAAGAAAGGGAAACAACTTCCCGAAGAGTAGACCTAGCGATTGATCGATGACATTGCAAATTCTCAGTTGGATTTTGTCATGAATCCCGAGGTGAATAACAAGGGCAGCCGACCAGATGTGGAAGTAGTATTCAAGACACGGGCAGATAGGTGCAGATGGATTCAGATAGGAAAAGCTTCCTAGTCCTAGTCAGTAAACCGATTTTCCTAGCAGGAGATTTAGTTATGGATTCGATTCCTCTTTCTCGTCACTCTTCTCATATGTAACCCCTACTTTGCTTAGGGTGAAATGATTATGAAAAAACAGATCACGTGGGAAATAAAATTCAAAATATTATTTCCACTTCATGCCAGGGAAAAACGTTAGTCTGAGAAGGCTTAGTGAATAACTCTCCTGAAGGTTAGCATCAGCCATACTGGTGAAAGATTAAAAAAGTTTTCTCGGTCAATTAAAAGAGATCAGTTTTGTTTTGAATGTGTTAAAATTAACAAGCTATTCATTGTCCCTGTTAAGCAAAAATGTAGATCATTTTTAGATCAGTTGCCAATTTGACCTTATCGATTTGACCTTATCAAACCGCTCGTACTAAGACAGGAATAAATGTCATCAGCCTAGATTGAGAACTGATGCAACCAGTGACACGTGTGAGAAAACTTAACAAGCTGCTAGCATAGAACTTACGGTTACATCTAGACATTTCAACTGTAAAATGATGAGACCTTGCCAAGGAAGCAAGAAGCCAGAAGAGAGTTCCACAAGCGAGAAATGCGATAGAAGAAACTGTTAGCATAGAACTTACGGTTACATCTAGACATTTCAACTGTAAAATGATGAGACCTTGCCAAGGAAGCAAGAAGCCAGAAGAGAGTTCCACAAGCGATAAATGCGATAGAAGAAACTTTTAGCATGGAACTTACGGTTACATCTAGACATTTCAACTGTAAAATGATGAGACCTTGCCACCAATCTAGATGTTTAGATGCCAAAGCGGAATGTTTATGAGAACTATTACCATGTAAGTATTCATAGAAAAGTTTTATTGTAAACCCTCGCCAAGCGGCCAATGATCACCTACGTCGCATTTCAATCTAAAATCTTGTCGTGTTCACCGAAAGCTGGGAAAGGACGCAATGCACGCTCATAAGATAACACTATAAGAGAAAATGCCACGTCGATAAATAAGAACGCAAACCGGTTTTTCATATATGTAGTAAGTGTTTTATCCAGAGTTTCGCATGCTCGTTCGGATTGGTAGGTATTGATAATCGGGGCAACTTTTACTATGTCAGTTCTTCCTGCCTCTGCTCCTTGCCCATGTATTCATCTGAACGTGGTGAATGATAATACGAAAATGGAAGCTTCGGAACCGATCAACGGACACGTCCGTTTCCCGCCAACGATGAACCAGAACTCTCCTCGATCACAAGCATGACTCTTCATACAGACCAACACATAGGTAGACCTAATTCCGGCTGTTTTACCACTTGATCGTCAAAACTTCTCATCCATCCCTTTATTTTCGCATTACCCTTCGTTCGAAGTGGATGTCGCTTAGAAGAACGATGTCGCTTAGTGTTGTGGATCCCAGAAATGGGGCCCGCACAAATAAATGAAAAGGATACAGACGTGAATGAAGATTAGTAGACAAAGTATTGTGGATCCCGGAAATGGGGCCCGCACAAATAAATGAACAACGACTAGTAATTGAGATAAAAAATAAGTATATTAACGTAAGGATACAGACGTGAATGAAGATTAGTAGACCAAGTGTTGTGGATCCCGGGAATGGGGCCCGCACAAATAAATGAACAACGACCAGTAATTGAGATAGAAAATAAGTATATTAACGTAAGGATACAGACGTGAATGAAGATTAGTAGACCAAGTGTTGTGGATCCCGGGAATGGGGCACGCACAAATAAAGGAACAACGACTAGTAATTGAGATAAAAAATAATTATATTAACGTAAGGATACAGACGTGAATGAAGATTAGTAGACCAAGTGTTGTGGATCCCGGGAATGGGGCCCGCACAAATAAATGAACAACGACCAGTAATTGAGATAAAAAATAAGTATATTAACGTAAGGATACAGACGTGAATGAAGATTAGTAGACCAAGTGTTGTGGATCCCGGGAATGGGGCCCGCACAAATAAAGGAACAACGACTAGTAATTGAGATAGAAAATAAGTATATTAACGTAAGGATACAGACGTGAATGAAGATTAGTAAACCAATTGTTGTGGATCCCGGGAATGGGGCCCGCACAAATAAATGAACAACGACCAGTAATTGAGATAAAAAATAAGTATATTAACGTAAGGATACAGACGTGAATGAAGATTAGTAAACCAAGTGTTGTGGATCCCGGGAATGGGGCCCGCACAAATAAATGAACAACGACCAGTAATTGAGATAGAAAATAAGTATATTAACGTAAGGATACAGACGTGAATGAAGATTAGTAGACCAAGTGTTGTGGATCCCGGGAATGGGGCCCGCACAAATAAATGAACAACGACCAGTAATTGAGATAGAAAATAAGTATATTAACGTAAGGATACAGACTTGAATGAAGATTAGTATTCCAGGTGTTGTGGATCCCGGGAATGGGGACCGCACAAATAAATGAACAACGACCAGTAATTGAGATAGAAAATAAGTATATTAACGTAAGGATACAGACGTGAATGAAGATTAGTAAACCAAGTGTTGTGGATCCCGGGAATGGGGCCCGCACAAATAAATGAACAACGACCAGTAATTGAGATAGAAAATAAGTATATTAACGTAAGGATACAGACGTGAATGAAGATTAGTAGACCAAGTGTTGTGGATCCCGGGAATGGGGCCCGCACAAATAAATGAACAACGACCAGTAATTGAGATAGAAAATAAGTATATTAACGTAAGGATACAGACGTGAATGAAGATTAGTAGACCAAGTGTTGTGGATCCCGGGAATGGGGCCCGCACAAATAAATGAACAACGACCAGTAATTGAGATAAAAAATAAGTATATTAACGTAAGGATACAGACGTGAATGAAGATTAGTAGACCAAGTGTTGTGGATCCCGGGAATGGGGCCCGCACAAATAAATGAACAACGACCAGTAATTGAGATAAAAAATAAGTATATTAACGTAAGGATACAGACGTGAATGAAGATTAGTAGACCAAGTGTTGTGGATCCCGGGAATGGGGCCCGCACAAATAAATGAACAACGACCAGTAATTGAGATAGAAAATAAGTATATTAACGTAAGGATACAGACGTGAATGAAGATTAGTAGACCAAGTGTTGTGGATCCCGGGAATGGGGCCCGCACAAATAAAGGAACAACGACTAGTAATTGAGATAAAAAATAAGTATATTAACGTAAGGATACAGACGTGAATGAAGATTAGTAGACCAAGTGTTGTGGATCCCGGGAATGGGGCCCGCACAAATAAATGAACAACGACCAGTAATTGAGATAGAAAATAAGTATATTAACGTAAGGATACAGACGTGAATGAAGATTAGTAGACCAGGTGTTGTGGATCCCGGGAATGGGGCCCGCACAAATAAATGAACAACGACCAGTAATTGAGATAGAAAATTAGTATATTAACGTAAGGATACAGACGTGAATGAAGATTAGTAGACTAAGTGTTGTGGATCCCGGGAATGGGGCCCGCACAAATAAATTAACAACGACCAGTAATTGAGATAGAAAATAATTGTATTAACGTAAGGATACAGACTTTAATTAAGATTGGTAGTCCAGGAATGCTGGTTATTAAAACGTATATGTACAAATCTCTGGAAGTGAAGCCGTAGTATATTGAGTTTGTCCACGTCGGAAGCTGACGGGTATGGCGTAATAATCTTCTTGATGAGTAGAGCACAGAGCTACTATGACTTTGTACTGACTGCTAATATATATATGTGTGTGTGTGTGTGTGTGAAAACGCGATATTCAGTATTTATTTACCCACCTACCCACTAAGACAAAATGTGGCACAAGGCTTTTCTCCGGGCCATATAGCCCAGTTAAAAATTTCTGTCTAATTTTGCCCAATCGTGACTCTACCCTTTCGGCGGAGCCACGACTGGGTTAATGCTCTTCACCCGAAGGCAAAGAGCTGACAGTGTCAATGGAACTACCGCGTGAAAATGCAGTGTTCTCCCGTCTATGCTTCTATAGCAGTAGTATAAGTATACTCTGAACGAGTCCATCTTTATGAAAAGGGGAACCCCACAACACTTAGGAACTATCAACATAGGAGATTGAGATAGAAGCACCTCTTCCTCATCTACGTGAGTGTTCATAGTATCGAATTTAGATGCGCTTTGATATTACTGCCAGTTTCCTGATATGAATCAATCTTTAAATTCCCCTCCGCTGAAAATCGATTTATATCTTGAAACTAACGGTCATGCCAAAGAGCTTGTAAAGACCGGGATTTTAAACGTTTTTGATTTTTTTAAATGTGATTTTAAATATCTGTCTATATTGAACTGTGTAGTGACTCTACTGCTGACAGTGAACAACGTTTTATAAGTAACTGCAAGTTCTGTTTGTGTATGTGTGCGAGAGTATACAGCCATTTAATATTTACGCAAAAGTAGGGATGTGCGTTGTCGCGCAGTGGATATCGGCTCGGAACGAGAAATCGGGTAGCCGATTTCGAATTCCAGCTGAATTCATTGCTTTCACTTACGCGCAAATACACTTGGGAAAGGTATTAATCTGTCTCTTCCCTCCAGTTATGGGTTAAATAATAGGACAGATTGGGTTCTATAGCCTTGGTCGGCAACCAGTCTACCACAGAAAGCAATGGCAATCTACTGCGGGATAATCTTCTGCCCAGTCAGTCATGTCTCTTTCGAGACATGATCGCCCAAGCGTGTATCACGTATGGCACTTAACTGACTGAGTCTACATAGGAAAATGGCGCCTTAGTTCCTTTCGAGTTACTCCTCTTGAGACATCATAAAATAATCTCAACGCCTTTTTAATTTTTCAAAACGGGCTACAATTTTTCAAAACCGGGCTACCTTTTTGGATCGCAATCAACTGACCTACGCATGCTGGTTAATCTTGTCTACATTCACTTTCAAAATTAATGATAGTTTTGTGAAAACTTCAGAAGTCTTTGAGAGACAATTTCGAATTTTGGAGGTTGAAGAGGTTTACTCGATTTGACAAATGAATCTAATGATGATTACGAAGATACAGTAACTTGGAAAACTCACTCTGACCGTTCTGATAAGAAAAGAAATCCCGAATTTGTTGATGAGGCCCCAAACTCAACACCAAGGCCTACATCAAGGAGGTAGTTTACCCTGGGTCGAGAGGGTAGCTACTTGAAAAGTCTATGCCTGGCAATACAAGCAGCAGAAGCAAGTCATGGCTGTCAGACAATTTCTGCGACCACATTACCCCTCATATCTGGCCACCTAACTCCCCAGACTGCAACCCCCACCTTGATTATTATGTGGAGGGCGCAGTTGATCGAGAAGCCGACAAAATCCCTTATAACACCAAAGATGAACTGAAGACAAAGATTATTGTAGCATTCACCAACTTAAACAAGGAGACCGTTTATAAGAAGTTCAGGAGATTTTGAAGTCGTCTGGAGTTCGTGGTTGATGCCAATTGTGATTTTATTGAATAAATTTAATCTTTAGTATTTCAAGAAATGTTTGAGGAATTTCGGTAAATATATCTGTTAAAATGATAATGTCAATGTTATTTTCATTTCTTTTTGCGAAATTTAGACGGCAATTTATCCATCACACCCTCTCTCCCTCTTTCTATATATATATATATAGTGCCTGTTCTTATATTTTTCAAATTAAATATTGCTTTGTTTTGATTGGTCCACTCTGTCTATTTAACAATGCTTCCCTGATTAAGGGTTTTTGCTATTGTTAAACCTTTTAAAACTCTTCAACTTGAAATAAACATCCTCACTTGATAAGACAGAGAAATGGCTACTTTTGTAGTGATTTATAACATATTTATGTTATAAATTCTAAATATATATATCGCCAATTCAGTCGTGTTTCAATCCTGGCTAAAGTAATCGGATGTCTAACCATAATGATGACCTGTATAAAGTGAAACAGATCTGTCTGAGGATGACTATTTATGCGCTCACATTGAGCACCCTGAAAGAATGGTAGACTTTGAAAAACAGTAGCTACTCTAGCATCTACGATTCGTTCAGTCAGTAATGCATTAGAACACTCTTAGCTACTGGCGCATGTTTACATTGTATATCACAGGCTAAAAGTCTGCCTTCTTCTACCGAGCACCCATAGCTCAGAGGTAGAATCGCCGACTGATGCCAATTCAGTCGGGTTTCAATCCTGGATAAAAACAAACGGATGTCTAACCGTACTGATGAGCTGTGATACAGAGAAACAAATCTGTCTGCGGATGATTATATATATATATATATATATATACCACTAAAGTCAGTCAGTTAAGTGCCGTACGTGATACACGTTTGGGCGATCATGTCTTGAAAGAGATATGACTGACTGGGCATATAATTATCCCGCAGTAGGTTGCCATTGCTTTCTGCGGTAGACTGGTTGCCAGCCAAGGCTATAGAACCCAATCTGTTCTGTTATTTAACCCATAACTGGAGAGAAGAAGCGGATTAGTACCTTTGCGCGATCTTGTACTTTTATGTACAGTGTCCCTTCAGGACATGGGTGATCATGGCTCTCCACAATTTCCTGTCCTTTGTAGCTCTTACTAAAGTCTCTGTTTTTTGCTATCTCTCCTAATCCCTGTTCTACCAACTACTTACACAATCTAGTTCTGTTTCTTCTATGTGCCGTGTACCTTCAGGAAATAGACGATCATGGCTCTCTACCATTTCCTGTCTTTTGTTACCTCTATTACTGTTAGTCTTTTAATAACTCTTCTAAACCCTGCCAACCATTTACACAAGCTATTTCTGTTTCTTATTCTGAGACGTGTTCTTTCAGAAAGTAAATCATCAAAGTTCTCCACAACTTCCTGCCCATTGTAACTCTTAGTAAAGTTTATCTTTTAAGATCTTTCCTAATCTTTGTTTTGTCAATCATTTACACAAGCTCGTTTTGCTTCTTCATCTATGAAACGTGTCCCTTCAGGAAGTTGACGATCATGACTATCCACAACTTCCTGTTCTTTGTAGCTTTTAATAAGGTTTATCTTTTTGCTATTTCTCCTACTAACTATCCTGCCAACCAGTTATAAGCTGGTTCTTTATCTTCTTTTTTTTCTATATTCCGTGTCCATTTAGGAGATGGGCAACCATGGCTCTCCACAATTTCCTTTCCTCTGTAGCTCTTAGTAAAGTTTTTTTCTTTTTCCTATCTTTCCTAATCGCTTTTCTGCCAGTCATTTACAAGTTGGTCTTTCTTCTTCTACTTCTATGCGCCGTGTCCCTTCAGGTTGTGTGTGGTTATGGCTCACCACAATTTCCTGTCCTTTGTTACCCTTAGTAAAGTTTATCTTTTCGATGTCTCTGCTAATCCTTGTTCTGCTAACCATTCGCACAAACCAATTAGGTTATGTAATGTTTATTCTCTATACCTTTTGCCTTCAATATGTCCTGTAAGGGTCAAATTTTTCAAGGCCTCTTTTCTCATTATGTACCCAAGAAATTATGTACCCTAGAAATTTGTACCCTAGAAATTTCAACCGTCCCTTTCTGATTCTAAATAAAACCGCCCTTTTTTGTTATTGATTTAACAAATCATGGCGTGTTTCTATCAAAGCTGACAATTGAAATGTTATGTCATGTCAGTATACACTTGAAATTAAAGTTATTTATGTTTTAAAAATTAGCACTCAATATTCTGGATTTGACTCGGGTTCGAACACCGACCTCCTATTCCGGTGAGAAAATTAGTACTTCGTCCCTAGGTAACATCATTTTTTTTATTTTTTTTATTTTTTTACTATTTATACCTATATCTGTGAGTTTATTTAATATTCTTGTAAATTTTTATAGGATGTGCAGGAAATGTGACTTTTATGAGGGCGAAAAGTAAAATCAGCGAGCAGAGTTCTTACTTCAGCGTCGTCAATCGCGTTCACTTTTTTCACAAATGCTTTTAAGAAAGATATGAAATCCTTTTTCTCACCCTCCAACTATAGATTAAATAACGACACCGACTCTCGAGCCTTGTATGCTATTCAGTCTAATAGAAAGTCTACTCTGAATTGAAATGTGTGGCGAGGGTAACGGAAACCACTCCATTAAGATACATATCACAATCTAAGTAATATTTTCGTCGGGAAGTCTCAAGACTTAACAATAGTCTTGGCCCTAACAAAGCCACTGGTCTGAACAAAATTCTACTGCTTGTCCTTAAGAATATCAACCTGGATTTATCCCTGATCCTAGCGTAGTTATTTAACCGCTATTTGAAGGGGAAATCATGACAGTTCACAAGAAGTCGTGATAGTTCACAAATAATAAAGAAAAGGAAGCTGTGGCGAGCTATTACTAAGTTTTTCAAATGATGTGTCATTTAAGAAAAAAATTTTGCTACTGTCCCCCTTTCGACTTTTTCCTCCCTTCTTTTTTATTTTCTTTTCATATTTCTTTCTCTCTGCTTTCTTTTTCCCTCTTTTTATTCATTAATTTTAGAACTTTTCTTTCTTTCCTTCTTCTTTCTTTCTTTCTTATTTATTCCTTTCTTTTTCTGTAATTCCTCCATTTCATTTCTTTCTTTCTTTTTCCCACCTTTCTATCTCTTGCTATCCTTCTTTATTTCTTTCTATTTTTCTTATTTATTTTCTTTTCTTTCTTTCTTTCTTTCTTTCTTTCTTTTTCTGTAATTCCACCATTTCATTTCTTCTTTCTTTTTCCCACCTTTCTATCTCTTGCTATCCTTCTTTATTTCTTTCTATTTTTCTTATTTATTTTCTTTTCTTTCTTTCTTTTTTCTTTCTTTTTCTGTAATTCTTTCAGTTTTCTTTCTTTCTATCTGGCTTTCGTAATTTCTCAATTCTTTTCCTTTCTTTTTCTCATTGCCCTTCTTTCTTTCTATCATTTCGCCATTTTCTTTCTTTTTTATTTAGCATTTCTCATCATTCTTTCTTTCTTTCTAAAATTTTTTTTTCTTTCTACCACTGCCATCTTTCTGAAATGTTCCCTTTCTTAATATCTTTCCCTATTCATCTTTTTTCTCAGTTGTATTTGTTCTTTCCTTTAATTATTGTGTCCCTGTTTTTATTTGTTTGTTTAGAAGGGCAGTCACCGTAACAAACTTAGAAAGAAGGATTCCTTTGTTTATATAAGGCTCGCAAATACAGCTTTTTTTTTTATATCGCGGTTATAGAACTACATGAAACCCTATTAAAAAGATTAGGAATTAGCACGAAGAAGTCTTAAGAAGTCTTATAAAAAATATTAAAAAAATCAAATACATATATGCGTGTCTGGCCAAGAGAGACCTTGAGGCTACAATACCGCGAATATACTGTTTTTTTTTTATTTGAAACCCTATTTTATCTCCACAAGGACAAAATATTTTCGCCTGTACACGGTAATCATATCTTTTATTTTTTTTTTTTTTATTTTTTTTTTTTGTTTTTGTTTTTTACACGACGTCGTAATGGATTTGAATCCTTAAACTAAATTAGCATTCATGAATGGGAAAAGAAATGGTTGGATAAATGGATCCTAATATCTTTCGTTTTTGTCTGTGATCAGCTCCAATACCATTTTCTTTGAGACGCGGGATAGGGAACCGTCCTTGAACCAATCAAAATAACGTTCGTTATTTACTTTGCTTATTTCCTACGCCTGGCTTCGAAGCGGTTTCAATCTCAACCCCCTGATTTTCCTCCAGTTCTTTGTCTGGGGAAGGCAGAATCTGATAATTTGCATGTGCATTAATAAACGGTAGCAAAACATAATCTGCATATGCTGCCGGTTAAAAAAAACAACTTCCGGTAAAACATTTTTTAAAATGGCGGTAAAAAAAATCTAACATTTGTATTATAGTGGGTTATCCATTCTCTTTCAGTTTACAGTGGAGAGTCCGTTCTAGTGAAGGGTAGTTGTATATTGTTGCAGATCAACGAAATTTGGCCTTGTTGTAGATGGCCCACTATAAGTCATAAAATGATTATAAATCAAGAAAGGCAAATTGAGTTGAAAAATAAAATTTTATATATACACATATAAATTAAGGTTTCTACAAAGTAATACTTGAAGTATAGGTCCAACGAACGTTAAAATGTTCATGACAATAAAATGTTGAAAAGAGAATTAATACTTAGGAATGTGGGAGCGTTATAAGTAAGAAATGTCTTTGATGTATTCGCTTCTTAGGTCAGTAAGTAGTTTTGAGACAGCGAAAGATAAGAGAAGAGGGAAGGGAGGCTAGGATAGTAAGCCGCTTGACTTAGGTCAAGGGGATACTGATTACACTCCTCTCTCTCTCTCTCTCTCTCTCTCTCTCTCTCTCTCTCTCTCTCTCTCGTCAGTCCGTGGGTGTCGGCCTGCGTCATCTGTCTGGCGATGCTTTCTGTATCGGCTTTTTATTTCGACTTTTTGGATCGCAGGTGATCATTTGGAATTCACACTTGTATTTGATTCTGGGCTTCCCATTGGCCGATAAATAAAATTCGTTTAGGCTCGCGAACTGGAAATTTAATATTTAATTAATTTTTATTTTTCAACCGGAACATCTGCGAGAACCCGGATGCGCACCGTCGAGTTTGGTCATTTGCTTTTTGGTTGTGAGAGTGAAAACATCCGGTCCATCACTTTTGTTCGGTCGGTATCACAACAGTATATTTGCATGCGCATAACTAAAACTGTCGGTAACAAAAATAACATTTTCGTATGTATCATTAAACTGCAGTATTATTAAGAATACACCTTTAAGTACTGAATCTAGGTGCGTCGTCAGTGTTGTTACTCTTATGTCACTAAAAGTTTCGGGTTTAAATAAACAGACTTCTTCGATAGGCGACCCGACTCAATATGATCAGTATTCGGCCCGCATCCAGACTAAAAATTTGCTACTAGCTTTAGGACCTGCATGATATAAGTTCCCCTAGAAAATGGCAACCGATCAAGACTTCACTTGGGCTGTTCGATGTTATAGATCGTGTATGCTTGGTTGACCTCAACTTCCTACATACGGTCAAAACAGGGTATTTTTTTTTGGGGGGGGGGGAGAAAACACACCAATATATATATATATATATATATATATATATATATATATATATATTAATAAAACGATTTGTCATATTGACTCGTCTTACCACTTACTTTTCTTTCTCTTCTTCCCCTTTTAAGGTAAAAAGAAGTAAATTTGTATATACATGATTAAACTACCGGGGACAAATTAATAATTGCACATATATCACTAAACCTCTAATAAAAACAGTAAAAATGGCAGATCAGTTACAAAACTACAAGTACCAAATTTAATTTGCATATTTTTTTAAACTAGCATTTCGAAAAGTAAAATTTGCATATATATATTATTAAATTGCTCATGAAAAAAGTACAGTTTGTATATATATTATTGGGCTCCTGATAAAAAGTAAAATTAGCATCAATAAACTTTTCGGTAAAATGCCGGTAAAAAAAAAAAAAAAATTTGTATATATGTCAATAAATATTTGATTCAGACAGGTAAGTGCCATAAGTGATACACGCTTAGGCGATCATGTCTCTTTCGAGACTTGACTGACTGGGCAGAAGCTTTTCAAGCAGTAGGTTGCCATTAATTTGCGGGTTATACTTGTTGCCAACCAAGGCTATTGCTATGGTGCCCTATCTACATTGGAATGAACTCTTTCTCCTTCGTAAATACTAACCTGCGAGAATTCTTAAAGGAGGCAGTCGAGATGCAGTGTAACTTGACAGTTTGGACGGACATTTCTATCTGCTGACTAATTTTATATATATGTTCCCTTATTTCAATACATTGGTTCAACCTACTTTCTTTCTTTTCGTGTTTCGTGTCTTTCTTCCTGGCCCTAACAGGCCACAACAGCTATAAAAACTAAATTTAACCCATAACTGGAGGGAAGAGACAGATTAATACTTTTCCCAAATGTATTTGCGCGTAAGTGAATACAATAAATTCAACTGGAATTCAAACTCGGCTCTCCGATTTCTCGTTCCGAGCCGATATCCAGTGCACCTCAACTGAACCCATTTTTTTTTTTTTTTTTTGCAAATATATGCATTAGAAATATTGTTACTATATACATGCATTGGATAAACCTTTTGCAATTTTTACAAAACTCATTATCATTCCAAAAGTTGATCAAGCTATTTAATTCTTCTTTTGCAAATGGCGTTACAAGAGAAATACAATGAAAATAATGTTTCTCATGTCAATTTTCACTTTAAATTCACAGATATTTTGCCGAGAATGACGGAATTTTCGGGAAATTAAACCGAGGTAAAGTTTACAGATGTTCTGACCCTAGACAAAAATACCGTAAATTATAGTAATTTTTTACGGGTTCTATGCTAGTAATGATATCAATATATGTCATTTCATATCAAAATTAATGAAGTTAATCATATAATAACCGTTTTGCGGTTAATGCGTTGAACATTTTGGTGACTTTTATTCAATTTGCTAAGGATAAAATTTTTCTATTTCATAATTCATCAGTAAAGATCACCTTATTTTTAAATCGGTTAATTTCTAAAAAAAAATAATTTGCCTTCAAACGAGAGGTTTTTTTTTGTTTTTTTTTTTCGTTTCTTCCGTTTTTGACGATTATTTCTTTTCGAATCAAAATTATAATAATTTTCATATCGTTTATCATTTAGTTGATTAAACGCGTTGGTTATAATTGATGCAAAAATATAATTTTTATCCAATTATAATTCGGTAGACTTAGCAAATTTCTAGGGGTTCAATTATGACACTTTTCTCGTTGAAATCTTTTTGTGTTTTTTTTTTGTTTTTGTTTTTGTTTTTTTGTTTTGTTTTTTTTTTTACCTTGCAACACGAAGTCATCGAGAGCAGATGTCTGCATCTAAAGTTTAATATTATTTTTTTATTATTTTTTGGTAGTGATTTTCCTATAACTGCATTCATTGATTTCATGAAATCAACGAAAATTTATACTTCTTTTTCCTTAATTAAAATTTAAAAAATAATTCGAAAAAAAAATATTTATTTTTTAATTTTTTAAACTTTTAGTATCTCCCATGTAGAAAAACAAATCTTGCCATCGTGATGCCATTTCTTGAACAATTTCATTTCGAGAAAACAAATCATGACCGAATTAATCCTCGAAAATATAAAAAAGTCTAATTAAAATAAAAATCACCATACTTTTTAATACGTCTTCTTTCTGTGTATACGATTTGTTACGCAAAATATTTCCACCGTATCAATCGAATTACTTTCGTTAAGCATGTATACAGTGATCCAACAAAAAAAGCTACTGCTCACTAAGGGTAGCAACAGGTTTCCATACTACATTCGATTCTTAAGTGCGGTTTAAACTCTGAAAATTTTAGAGACACCTCATCCCTCTCATCCAATCCTTTTGCACTTTTAACTGTTTATAGGATTTTTTTTTATTTGGGAAAAAACAAAAAGACAAAAATATAGTTCAAACATATGTTCACGGTAGCATTCAGTTTATATGGACACACAACAAAGACAGACGACACAAGTCGAGATTAAAAACAGACGATAAAATTATTATAACCTGGACCCTTCTGTAATTTCTTCGACTCAGTTTGTGGGTCTCATACATTGACACCCACACACACACATACATACGCATGGTCACGCGGCGTCTACGTGACAGTCGTAGTTCCCGCCAAAAACGAAGCCTTTAAAAACCGGAAACAGCACGTGATACAGCAGTTAGGATTTCGTCCCGGGGCGAGGGCAGACAAGAACAGACATGCCTCCCTAACTCATACAAACACACGCGCACTAATTGCGGGTAGCAGTTAGTGGCGCAAATATTTTTTATTCTCTTAATTTTCTTCTCTGACATTAACTTTCATTGAAACCGGACTCTACAACTTCTTATGCATGCTTTCTCAACCCTATGTAACCTTTTTCAATATATTGTTTTTCCGTTTACTTTCGCCTTCTTGTTCATTCATAAATCTTGATTCAAACCTTAACGAATGTTACGTCGAGTCGACCGTTAAAATATAAATTAGTAAGTGGACGGCCTTCATCCACTACAATGGTGACCCCGACGTGATCTCGATTCGGCGTAATTCAGTCCAGCATCGTTGGAAATGGAACTCAGCATTCTTCTGTGTCTATCAACAAGAACTACTATTCAACGTCGTTATCTCCCAACTCTTTCTACAGGACTCCAAGATGGCGACCCCACACAGAATTTTTACAATCGCACACTAGACAGCACAACTGTCATCTCTCTCTCCCAGGTTTTCCAGAAAAAGAGTAACACAACGTCGACTTAAAGACGTTTCTTTCAGCATTCAACGCAATGTCACTCAACCAAACACAACGTCGACTTAAAGACGCCTTTTTTTTTCTCAACCAGAACACTGAGGAAATCGACAAGCCGAATTATTTATACTGGAGAATTGTGACCTCCAGAAAATTCGACATTAAACCTCGATATCTTTTTAGTTCTCTCAAACGCGTACACTCGGTATCAACAAGCTTCAATCAACCACTTTGCAAATCAAAGTTTATAACCAACTGTTAATTCTTCTAACACCAACATAAATCCACCGTTCAGCAAAACACGGAACTCTTACAAACGCAAGCAACTCAACGTGGGGCATTGGAATAAATTAGAAGATCTTTAACAGACACATCAACTACCGAGAATTTTACAGAGCATGCCGCATCCTGGCACTCTGATAGGGGACACTGGAGCAAAATCCCTACTCACGCGCATCGCATTCCAGACTCTTCTTCTTTTCAGCCTACGAGAGACAACCAAAAAAAAAAAAGAAAAAAAAAATTCACCTTTCACAAATTTTTCTCATTTTTCCATTTCACCATGTGCTTTTTGAGAATCCAATATGGCTGACCAGCAGTCAGACGTTTCAGCAACCTCCTCCCACACCTATGAGCAACGTCTGTGCCCCCACCTTTTTTTTCAGCAACCAGCCTTCTCTGTCATTTTTGGCATGATCACTACTACTACTACAAGCATCATCATCATAACCAAACCACCATCTATACGGACATATTGAAAAAAATATTTTTAATATTTGTTTCAATCTAGGGGGGGCTATTTGTGGGTCTCATACATTGACACCCACACACACACATACATACGCATGGTCACGCGGCGTCTACGTGACAGTCGTAGTTCCCGCCAAAAACGAAGCCTTTAAAAACCGGAAACAGCACGTGATACAGCAGTTAGGATTTCGTCCCGGGGCGAGGGCAGACAAGAACAGACATGCCTCCCTAACTCATACAAACACACGCGCACTAATTGCGGGTAGCAGTTAGTGGCGCAAATATTTTTTATTCTCTTAATTTTCTTCTCTGACATTAACTTTCATTGAAACCGGACTCTACAACTTCTTATGCATGCTTTCTCAACCCTATGTAACCTTTTTCAATATATTGTTTTTCCGTTTACTTTCGCCTTCTTGTTCATTCATAAATCTTGATTCAAACCTTAACGAATGTTACGTCGAGTCGACCGTTAAAATATAAATTAGTAAGTGGACGCCTTCATCCACTACAAGTTCATAGGTTCGCACCTTGAACTGTTCTTATCTATAAGATTTTTTAATTAATAAAAAAACAAAGCTACGAAAAAATAGGTCAAACAAATGTTTGAGGTAGCGTTCAATTTATATGGACACACAACAAAGATAGACGACACGAGTCGAGATTAAAAACAAACGATAAAATTATTAACACAGAAAATAATGAATGAATTACTCAAATTAAGTGCATTGTGTGTCAAATGATCGCCATTAACATGTATTTAAATTAACAATACAAATGCAATATGCCTTTTCACACCTTCACCTTAAATAACCTACAGGTAGGCTCCAAATACACATCTCGCAATTTGGAGGGAAACTCTTTCATGCGTTTTGATTGAAAAAAATAAACACAGTTGTTTTCTCACAAATAGAAATGTTTTCGAAAATCAAAAATTAAACAAGAGCCCAACGCAGTGTCTACTTTCTCTCTAGCTTAAATTTCTTATATCTTGTAACCATCGACCCTGTCTTTTAACAATTGATAGTCAGTCCGTTCCCCTCGATTTCCTTTCATATCTTCTCAGGGAATCCCTGAAGGTAATTTTCAGTGCATGCTATGTCAGTCAATTGTTTAACGATAAAATTAGTATTAACTAACCCAAGTTGTAAATATAAAGCGTGAATATGAACTTGTCATCTCTGCTTTTATTAGAAACTAGCAGTATAGCCCGGCGTTGCTCGGGTGTAATGAAAGCTTTAAAACTAATCCATGGTCCTGGAGCTCAGACTCTTTGGACGTTGGCACGAAAGACTAAAAAGCAATAGTTGTTTCCAGTTAAAGCGAAACCGTAGACTGAAAGAAAAATGAATGGATGTAAGTCAAATTTTGATTTCCTGGTATCGATATAAAATAATTTTTTTTGTCTGAATTTTGAAGGCTAAATAAGTCCTCTGAGTAAATGGTATCATGGCTGAGACTAAGAACTACAATTATCCCTACTTAGAGCCAAACCCGAAGCAAAAACTAAAATAAAAGGGCTGAAAAAAATGCAGACATACGGGCAAATAAACAGACACACACACACACACACAAACATCTTGCCTTATCTATATATACATATATAGGTTATCGATTTTCTGCACTATTTTAAGAACTGCAACCTTGAAACTTCAGAATATCATTTCTTATGTCTTTGTCTATGAGTGTATCAAATTTGATTAAAATCGGACCATTCCTTCTATAACCTGATTTTTTCGATTATCGATTTTCGATATTTATCTGTGGTACCTCGACACAAAACCTAGCTAAGAACACTCGCAGACGCTTATAGTACAACTTTTCAAGAAATTTTATTCAGCCGCTTCGGAGTCTATAGATAAAGGACACACACATACACACACACACACACACAAACACTCAAAGTTCCATTTATAAATAAGTTTAGATAAAATAATGCTTTATTAGCAGGCGAGAGACTATAATATCCATTGAGAATTGTTCCTCTTATAGATAAATATATACGATAATTACATAACATTACGTTACATAAATTATAGTTATTGTCATTCATTTATTTTATATATATGTGTGTGTGTGTGTGTGTGTGTGTGTGTGTGTGTGTGTGTTGTGGAGTTATCGGTGTTTATCGATTCGAAACAAAACATCCGAGAGCCGAGTTCAAATTACAGTTGCATTTGTTGCATTCACATACGCGTAAAAAGCCTTGAAAAAAGTATGAATACATAGCTTCTCCTTCCAGCTATGGATTAAATAGCAGGAGAGATTGTGTTCTATAGCCTTGATTGGCAACCAGTCTACCGCAAAAAGTAATGGCATCCTACTGCTGGAAAATCTTCTGTTATGTCTCTTTCGAGACATGATCGCCGAAGCGGGTATCATGTATATATATATATATATATATATATATATATATATATATTCATACGCAGACAGAACTGTTTCGCTGTATCACAGCTCATCAGTACGGTTAGACTCCGATTGCTTTTTAACGTTTTTTAACGGATACACACACACACACACACACAGACAAAGTTCCATTTATAAATAAGTTTATATATATATATATATATATATATATATATATGCATTACTTTTTAGAAATGAATCGAGTTCTTTCGGTGACTGGCGTATATATATAAGCAAGGCACTTACTACCTTCTAGCTGCTCTCCCGGAAATCACGCAAGTAACTATATATAACAAAAAGAAGAGTCTATTCCTCGTAGAAGGGCCCCATGACAATTTCTGTTCCAAATTTTTCCACACTCTCTTTCACTTGTCACTTAGTGGCTTTACTGCCTCGCATGGAATGATACTCATGTACAAAAAATAGATTTTATAAATGCTCATAAAATGAGAGATAAAAATTCAGTATTTAGCACAATTTATTTACATAAAACCAAATTTTCAAAGAACTACGTTAAATCTCCTGATAGGTCAGCCTTAATTGATTTCCATTTGCAATAAAATCTAGATGCAATGCCAATCGTAACTACTGTCCTCCTGATTACTCTTTCTCTGTTCCCGCTCCCTAGCAATGTTCCTACTTCTAATTCTTCCACCCCCAGTAGCCCCTTACGCCTCGGTAGTGTTAAAATTAATTTCGGTTCACCTACTTCAGTGTATTGCGACTGAGTGGTTAGCAACCGTGCGGTATGAACAAAATAACACCTATCAAAGCGTCGAAGAACTCTTGATGAGTCAACGGCTTGAAGTCATCAAGTGATGTGGTTTTTGTCATTTGGTAAAGCTCTTGTCTTTTATGTAGAGCCAGTCTTTGAGATCTGATATAGGATTGTCTTCTTTAGGTCTTACAAAGTTTATTCGCCTGAAGCCATGATAAGTTTTAATTACAGCTACAGATAAAATATAGCTTTGTATGATATAAAACACAATGTAATTTAATGAATTTGTTGGTTATGCAGTCTGATCTTTCCTTCAGAATAATGAGAAATGCGAACCTGAGGTATTACACAACGTCAATAAGCAAACATACCTCATGTTACCATGACAATAGATCTCATTCTTGGGATAATTTTCACTTTTAACAGTTTCCTTGTTACTTGCGACAATTAATTTTTCCCACCTGAAACTATTCTGCACATATACAAATCTACCATCCGCCCGTGTATTGAATATTGCTGCCATATCTGGTCGGGTGCCCCTGCTGCTCTCCTTGGGCTTCTTGACAAAATACAAAGGAGGATCTGTAACGTGGTTGATACTAACTTGGCAGACCGGCTGCAACCGCTCTCACACCGGCGTGAGGTAGCTTCCCTGTGCCTCTTCTACAAGTACTTTCATGGCTTCTGCTCCGATGAGCTTAGATCACTGGTGCCGCCCAAGCACGAATTTACACGAGATACTAGATTAGCAACTAGGTCCCACCCTTTTACAGTTAAACAAATAAGATGTAACCGTAAATTCTACTCCAACAGCTTCTTTTCTCGCGCTTCCCGCCTGTGGAACTCCCTTCCACAAGTCTGCTTTCCCGACAGTTACAATCTCCAGGTGTTTAAATGTAGGGTCAATAGACACCTCCTATCACACTAACTCCCAACTATTCTCACAACACTCTCATCTACCCAACCCTCATTCTCGGTATCCTCACCCGCCTATCACCCACCCTCTGTTATTTCCTATATTTAACCAGCCTTTCTCCTCTCTACGTAGCCCCCTGCACAGTAGTGGCAGTGACATGCCTTGCTCGGGGTGAAACGCTTATAAAAAAAAAAAAAAAAAAATAGATTTAAGATTATGTGAAGTGTAACCCAACATAAATTACAGCATTACTTAAATATCTGCGATAATTATTTCGGCATGGCATAGTATCACTGCATTCAGTCCAGTTCGAACTCACTAAACAGAAGTAATTGTCGGCAATACAAGACTACCAGTTACTCTACAGCGAGATATCGAAAGTAAAGGACATTCAAATTAATAATTATAATCACAACTGATAATTATTGTTGTGGAATTGTTGTGGCGAAATCTTCGTCGCCAAGTTGTAGTGACTGGTTTGTGCCTGAAGACACGGAACACAGAAGGTAGGTTCAAAACAGTTTATTAGTATAACAAGAAATAAGATATACAAAGTAAGTGTTAGTCATGAGTAAATAGAAATTAGTAAGTCCGAACGGTACGGTTACGTTGCTTATTGCCTGAATAGTAGCTGACTTTAACTGCGTACAAACTATCGTCAACTGCCTACTTAAATACGCAAGTAATTATATATAAGTAGAGGAAGAGTCCATTCCTCGTAGGAGGGCACCATAACAATTATAATGATCACAGAAACGATAAAGAACAACGAATGTAACAATCCGAAGGCAGAGTAGGCAAGCGAAAAATGTCTTCAAAAAACTGAACAATGTATTAAAAAACAGGAAGAATTCCATAGAAACCAAGAAAATAGTACCAAACTTGTTATGTTGTATCAATCATCTTTTATAAAAGCAAATGCTGGACTATTTCAGGATGTAGGCGATCATAGACTTCTACACCCTATATACTTACTCGCTTTTATCACAAGTTCTGCTGTTGCCTCACCCAAAATCGACTCTTCCAACTACTTGCTCAAACCCGTTATGTATGTTACGTGCTGCTTTCTCTTGTCTCTGTTCCCCTCTATTTGACCTGTGAGTATCAGATTCTCCAAGCCCTTCTTCGTCATTATATCGCATTAACTTTAGCTATCTTTTCCTGATATTATTAGTTTTTTTTTTTTTTTTTTTTTTTTTTTCATTTCCAACCTCTCCAAAACTTCATCGCTATACAGTATAAGAATATATGAATAACAGTTGAAACATCTGGGATGCATAGTGAGAAAAACAGGCTTAGAAAATTTAACACTCAACTGACATATTGGGTTGTCCCAAGAAGTTCGCAAACACTTGCAAAAAATTGAAATTTTACTCGCAAAAAAAAACAAAAATTATTGCTCAAAATAAAGACATTTATTCATTTATTCTTTTTTCCTCCTCCTCTCTTTCTTTCTTTTATTCTTTTTTCCTCCTCTCTCTTTCTTTTATTCTTTTTTCCTCCTCTCTCTTTCTTTTATTCTTTTCTCCTCCTCTCTCTTTCTTTTATTCTTTTCTCCTCCTCCTCTTTCTTTCTTTTATTCTTTTCTCTTTCTCTCTCTTTCTTTTATTCTTTTCTCTTTCTCTCTCTTTCTTTTATTCTTTTCTCCTTCTCTCTGTTTTTTTTATTTTTCTCGTTCTCTCTCTTTCTTTTATTCTTTCCTCCTCCTCTTTCTTTATTTTATTCTTTTCTCCTTCTCTCTCTTTCTTTTATTCATTTCTCCTCCTCTTTCTTTCTTTCATTCTTTTCTCCTCCTCTCTCTTTCTTTTATTTTCTCCTCCTCTTTCTTTCTTTTATTCTTTTTTCCTTCTCTCTCTTTCTTTTATTCTTTTCTTTTCCTCCTCCTCTCTCTTTCTTTTATTCTTTTCTCCAACTTTTCTCTTTCTTTTATTCTTTTCTCCACCTCTCTCTTTCTTTTATTCTTTACCCCTTCTCTCTCTTTCTTTTATTCTTTTTCTCCTCATCTGTCTTTCTTTTATTCTCTTCTCCTTCTCTCTCTTTCTTTTATTCTTTTCTCCTCTTCTCTCCTTCGTTCATTCTTTTCTCCTCCTCTCTCTTTCTTTTATTCTTTTCTCCTTCTCTCTGTTTATTTTATTTTTCTCCTCCTCTCTCTCTCTTTCTTTTCTTCCTCTCTCTCTCTCTCCTCTTTCTCTCCTCTCTCTCTCCTCTCTCTCTCTCTCTCTCTCTCTCTGACGAGTTATTTTTTCTTTGGTGTCCCGACTACATGAACTTAAGCGCGCAACTTGATTGGCATCTAGGTCCCATCCGTTTACGAAATAGCTTACTAAAACCGACACTGCTACAGATTTTTTCTCGCACTTCCCGTCTGTCGAACTCCCTTTCCTGATAACTACAATCCTCACAAATTCAATTTCCACGTCACTTGTCATCTTCTGTCTTCTTGAATCCCGTTCAGCTTTTGTCCTTTCCTCAACTCTTCCAATACTCAGTCATTTCTCTTGCTTTCACTCTAACCCTGATGCGGACTACTGGAATTTGTGCCTTGCTTTAAAAAAAACGTATAAAAATTTAAATAGTTAATAATAATAATAATAATAATAATAATAATAATAATAATAATAATAATAATAATAATAAACGTATAAAATTTAAATAGTAAATAATTAAAAAGTGTTCTAACAGACGACGCAAAGTGCGACATTTTTTTATAATCGTGTGGCCCTAAGCAAAGCATTTTACTGCCACTGTTTCGCCGGGGGTTACATAGAAGGAATCTTATGAGAAAGAGTGACAAGTTACAGGGGGTGTTAGGAAGAAAGTATGAGAAGGAAGAGAATACTGATGAGAGTGCGGTGGACGGAGATAAAAGCATGAGAGAGGACGTAAGTTAGTGAGACAGGAGGTGACTATTGACTTTACATTTAAATTCTTAGAGATTATAGCTGTTGGGAAAGCAAATATGCAGAAGGTAATTCCACAGGCGAGAAGTGTGAGAAAAGAAGCTGAGGGAGTAGAATTTGTGTTTACAATTTATCGGTTTCACAGTAAAAAGGTGGGACCTAATTGCTAATCTTGTGGCTCGCGGAAATTCATATAAAGGAAGCACCAGTGAGCTAAGGTCATCGGAGCAGAAGCCATGAAAGTATTTGTAAAAGAGACACAGGGAAGCCACACTGCGTCGGTGAGAAAGTGACTGTATCTGAGCTGCAAAGTCGGGATCGATCACATTACAGATTCTCCGTTGGATTTTGTCAAGGACCCCTAGGTGGATAGCAGGAGCACCTGACCAGATATGGCAGCAGTATTCAAAGCACGGGCGGATGCTAAGTCGGAATCGATCACATTACAGATTCTCCGTTGGATTTTGTCAAGGACCCCTAGGTGGATAGCTGGAGCACCTGACCAGATATGGCAGCAGTATTCAAAGCACGGGCGGATGCTAAGTCGGAATCGATCACATTACAGATTCTCCGTTGGATTTTGTCAAGGACCCCTAGGTGGATAGCAGGAGCACCTGACCAGATATGGCAGCAGTATTCAAAGCACGGGCGGATGCTAAGTCGGAATCGATCACATTACAGATTCTCCGTTGGATTTTGTCAAGGACCCCTAGGTGGATAGCAGGAGCACCTGACCAGATATGGCAGCAGTATTCAAAGCACGGGCGGATGCTAAGTCGGAATCGATCACATTACAGATTCTCCGTTGGATTTTGTCAAGGACCCCTAGATGGATAGCAGGAGCACCTGACCAGATATGGCAGCAGTATTCAAAGCACGGGCGGATGCTAAGTCGGAATCGATCACATTACAGATTCTCCGTTGGATTTTGTCAAGGACCCCTAGGTGGATAGCTGGAGCACCTGACCAGATATGGCAGCAGTATTCAAAGCATGGGCGGATGCTAAGTCGGAATCGATCACATTACAGATTCTCCGTTGGATTTTGTCAAGGACCCCTAGATGGATAGCAGGAGCACCTGACCAGATATGGCAGCAGTATTCAAAGCACGGGCGGATGCTAAGTCGGAATCGATCACATTACAGATTCTCCGTTGGATTTTGTCAAGGACCCCTAGATGGATAGCAGGAGCACCTGACCAGATATGGCAGCAGTATTCAAAGCATGGGCGGATGCTAAGTCGGAATCGATCACATTACAGATTCTCCGTTGGATTTTGTCAAGGACACCTAGGTGGATAGCAGGAGCACCCGACCAGATATGGCAGTAATATTCAATGCACGAGCGGATGGTAGATTTGTATATGTGCAGGATTGTTTGGAACGGGAAAAACTTCCTGGACCTACACCGTGAGATCAGAAGACATATTTAGGACGGCCAAAGATGCATTGTAAAATTTAAGCAAAATATTAAGAGGCAGGAATTACATTAGCAACAAATAAAAGAGTACTGGACTGTTATTTGCTATCTTTCCTTCAATATGGCGGTGAATGCTGGACAATGTCCTCTAAGAGGAAAAAGAGACTTAAAGCAACAAAAATCTGATTCTGCAGAAAGATGCTGAGAATAGTATGGACTGAACATGTGAGGTTTTGGAGAAAATGGAAACAAAAAAGGAAACTTACGCTTAAAATCAGGAAGAAGCAGCTAAAATTTCTCGGGCACGTAATGAAGAAGGGCTTGGAAAATCTGATACTCACAAGTCGGATTGATGGAAAGAGGGACAGAGGAAAGCAGCGAGTAACATAATTGATGAGCTTGAGTAAATTGATAGTAGAACAGGGTTTGGGAGAAAAAGCAAAAAAGACAAAACTTATTAAGAGCTAAAACGATCAGGAAGATGTGGAGGACCATGATCGCATACATCCTAACGAGACACACAAAAAAGAAAACTTAGGTAAACATGTCCACTTATAAAATATAAAGAACAATGTTTTGCTAAAAAATGAGCCACGTAATAAGGAAGGAGGGCTTGGAAAACCTGATACTCACAAGTCGGATTGAGGGAAAGAGGGACAGAGGAAAGCAGCGAGTAACATATTTGATGAGCTTGAGAACAGGGTTTGTGAGAAATAACAAAAAAGACAAAACTTATTAAGAGTTATAAGGGACAGGAAGATGTGGAGAGCTATGATTGCTTATGTCCTGAAAGAACACGGTACATATAAGGGGACGTAAAGAAATATGGGATTTTGTTAATGTTTTTCTGTTTTTGATGATTGTACGCAGAACTCAAATTATTTTTAAGTAAAACAGTAATTTTAAGGTGACACGCATTTCTTTTTTCCGTTACAAATTCAAGATATATATATATTTTTTTTACTTATAACAAATATATATGTATCTGATGTCGCTGAATTATCTATAAGGAGCGTTCTTTTCATTTTCGTCTTTAATTACTAAGTCTGTTAGCTTATATATTTGCTTATTAGTATAAATGGTAAAATCCCAACAAATAGTTGCTTCATGGCGTTCTGTGACTGGTTCTATGGCTGGTTCAAGGTGATGTTAATATCATTTTCTAGATTATTATTATTATTATTATGTCATTTTTCATCATATTTCGATTTCTGCTATGGTCTCACTACCAACCAAGTCTGCGGGGAGACCTAAGGCAGGTCGTGGCGTGTTGTTATGGTTCCATTTCATGTTTTTTTATATCTTCCCCATCATCCCTAGCGTTACATAGACAAAGTTCTCCTTAGTGTGTGGGCTGTACTTAATAAGACAATTTTTTGTATATCTCTTAAGCTGGGGTTTCCAGGGATTGTGTCGAGGTACCACAGATAAATATCGAAAATCGTTAATCGAAAAAATCAGTTTATAGAAAGAGTGGTCCGATTTTAATCAAATTTGATACACTCATAGACAAAGACATAAGAAACGATATTCTGAAGTTTCAAGGTTGCAATAGTGCAGAAAATCGATAATATATATATGTAAAAGGTAAGATGTTTGTTTGTGTGTGTCTGTTTATCTGTCTGCATGTCTATTTTTTCAGCACTTTTATTTTAGTTTTTGCTTCGGGTTTGGCTCTAAGTAGGGATAATTGTAGTTCTTAGTCTCAGCCATGATACCATTTACTCAGAGGACTTATTTAGCCTTCAAAATTCAGATTACGACAAAAGAACTTATTTGATATCGATAACAGGAAATCAAAATTTGACTTACATCCATTCATTTTTCTTTCAGTCTACGGTTTCGCTTTAACTGGAAACAACTATTGCTTTTTAGTCTTTCGTGCCAACGTCCAAAGAGTCTGAGCTCCAGGACCATGGATTAGTTTTAAAGCTTTCATTACAGCCGAGCAACGCCGAGCTATACTGCTAGTTTCTAATAAAGGCAGAGATGACAAGTTCATATTCACGCTTTATATTTACAACTTGTGTTAGTTAATACTAATTTTATCGTTAAACAATTGACTGACATGGCATGCACTGAAAATTACCTTCAGGGATTCCCTGAGAAGATATGAAAGGAAATCGAGGGGAACGGACTGACTATCAATTGTTAAAAGACAAGGTCGATGGTTACAAGATATAAGAAATTTAAGCTAGAGAGGAAGTAGACGCTGCATTTTGTATCCACTCTGGAAGCGTTAATTAAACGAATGTTTACACTAACAGGAACGATAAAAGCCAAGAGTTCAATAATGTTATTGTAGGTCCTTCAAAGTAAAATGTGAATCTTCAATGGCATATTTTTGGGTTGTAAAAGAATCAGATTTCCTTTTTCTAATATTTGAAGAGACACGTTTCATTACTAGATTTTTAATCGACCGCGGGCGAGTAAAGCAATAAACTTTAATCGCCCAATTAAGTTTTTAATCGTCTGAGTCGATCGGGCGAATGAAATCACAAAGGCTGAATCCAGCTACAACTGGAATTATTGATGTCCTCGTATGCCACGTTTTTAATTTCAAGATACTTGTATTTTGATAGATTTTAGTTATTATTATTATTATTATTATTATTATTATTATTATTATAATTATTATTATTATGTCATTTTTCATCATATTTCGATTTCTGCTTTGGTCTCACTACCAACCAAGTCTGCGGGGAGACCTAAGGCAGGAAGTGGCGTGTTGTTATGGCTCCATTTCATGTTTTTCTATCTTCCCTATCATCTCCAGCATTACATAGATAAAGTTTTCCTTAGTGTGTGGGCTGTACTTAATAAGACAATTTTGTGTATATCTCTTAAGCTGGGGTTTCCAGGGATTCTTTCAATGTGTTGTTTTGTTCCATTTTTTATCATTCCAAGTGCACCTACTATCACTGGCACAACTCTTGTTTTCAATTTCCACATTTTTTCTATTTCAATTTCCAGGTCTTTATATTTTGACAGTTTTTCAAATTCCTTGATTGCTATGTTACAATCCGCTGGACAAGCCATATCTATTAATAGACAAGTTTTCTCCTTCTGGTTTTTAACAATAATGTCTGGCCTGTTTGCTTCAATTTTTCTGTCTGTGTAGATGGTGTAATCCCATAGAATGGTTACATCTTCTATTTCTGTAACCGGTGCTGGATGATGTTCATACCAGTGTTTGTTTACAGCTTTTCCATAATGTTTGCACATTGCCCAATGTAAATATTGCCCAACTCTATCGTGGCGATTTTTATATTCGTTTGGGGCAAGCACAGAACAGCCTGAGATTAGGTGGTCTATTGTTTCTTGGTGTTTATCACAAAACCTGCATTTTGGATCCATATTATTATGTATAATATTTGCCTGAAAGTTTCTAGTGAAAAGACTTTGTACTTGTGCTGCAAGAATAAAGCCTTCAGTTTCAGACTTTAATCCAGATGCACGTAACCATCGATGAGTATTAACTTTGTCAACATTGGATTTATTGGCACGTACTGGATATTGGCCATGCAGAGGTTTGTCTTGCCAGCGCTGTTTCATCTGTTCAAGTGCTTTATCTTTGGCTTTCATTTTCATATTCTTTGCCGCAATAGTTGGTTCTTGGCTTCTGTTTTGCTTTTCTACAGAATCTACTAACTGTAAATCTTGTTTGTATTTACTGCCTTCTTTTATTATTGAATATTTTTTCTTTCTTTCTTCATATTGCCTTACTAATTGTATCATCCAATCCTTTGTTGTTTCTATGTATGTTAGTAAGCCAATAGTTGTTGTCTTGTATGACAATTCCAGCTGAATAAGACCCCTTCCACCTTCTTTACGGGGTATGTATAGACGGTCTACACCAGCCTTTGGATGATGCATCTTATGCTTAGAAAGAAGCTTTCTTGTTTTAGCATCCATTCGCCTGATGTCGTTTAGAGTCCAGTTTAAGATGTTAAAGCTATATTGGACAACTGGGATTGCAAGGCTATTAATGGCAATAACTCTGTTCTGTGAATTTAATTCAGTTTTTAATATCATTCGTAGCCTTCTATAGTACTCTTTACGCACTATTTCTTTCATTTTTTTATGGTGAATGTTTTCGCTCTCATTTACACCTAGGTATTTATAAGCTTCTTCTGGTTTCAATTCTTTTATTGTTACAGCAGGGTCTAGGCTAATTGAGGATGTTTCTTGTATTGATCCACGTAAAACTGTAGCTTTAGCACATTTATTCAAATTAAATTTCATTCCAATGTCTTCGCTGAAGCATTTTACAGTTTGCAGAAGACCTTCCAGCTCATTATCATTCTTAGCATATAACTTTAAGTCATCCATGTAAAATAGATGGCTTATTTTCTTTTGGCCTATTTTATAACCACATTCTGTCTTATTAAGTTGACTGGTTAGTGCTATTAATGATATGCAGAATAGTAAGGGAGATAAAGAATCACCTTGAAATATACCTCTTTTGATGTTTATTTCATCAGACTTATAGGTTCCATTTATATGATTGAGGTAAAGGGTTGTTTTCCATATAGACATGCACTGTTTGATTAAATTGATGATGACGGGCGATATCTTGTATATATTTAAAGTCTTTAAAATCCAGTCATGTGGCACACTATCGAATGCCTTTCGGTAGTCTATCCAGGCAGTACTAAGATTTTTCTTTGTACTGTAGCAGTTTTCCAGGATCATTTTGTTAATTAGCAATTGGTCTTTACAACCATAACAGCCACGTTTGCACCCTTTTTGTTCAAGCGGTATCATGTCATTTCTTTCTAAGAATAAATATGTCTGTTTTGTTAAAATAGATGTTAATAGTTTATATGTTGTCGGAAGACATGTAATTGGTCTGTAGTTTTTCGGGTTGTTTGTGTCACCATTCTTGGGTAGAAGAAATGTAATTCCTTTGGTCATCCATGCAGGAATTTTAGTGGGATCGTCAACCATTTCTTGAAGTTCTTTGGCTAGTTTTTTATGTGCTGCATTTAAATAATATAGCCAAAAGTTAGGAATTTTATCTATACCTGGGAATTTCTAATTGTGTGCTTTTTTTAGTGCAAATTTAACATCATCTTCTGTAATTCCAGACCATGTCTGTTCGGGTTTATTTTTCATTCGTTCTATCTCCTGCGTAATCCAGTGTACTTCCTTGCTAAGTTCTTTAGGGCAAGCCCATATCTTTTCCCAGAACTGTGTGACTTCTTCCATTCTGGGGGGTACTGTCACTTCAATTCTTTTTTTACCTATTTCCCTGTAAAATCTCTTTGTATCAGTCTGAAAAATCTTATTTTGTCTGTAAAATTATTATTATTATTATTATTATTATTATTATTATTATTATTCCTGTCTATTCATTCTAAAGTTAACACGTACGTTACGCCCTGCCAGTACCTCCTCAATCAAGAACTATTCCATTTTGATTATGTGGAAAAATGGAAACGACATATTAGAGATAAAATGAAAGAATAGAAGAGATAAGTGTTTAATGTCTGTTTCAGTGACATGGAAAAAGTCGTCAATTTCAAATGTTTTCATTTGTATACCCTTATTTCGTTAAATAACGACTAGCTTTCATATTTATGGTTTTTATTGCAATATTCTGTTCATACTATTTTACATTATTCGGACTATTGTCCTCATCTTGCTTGCCATTTGTACGACGTTTCGGCCGTTGTACGCTCCGACCTTTCTCAAGTGCTACGAATTTCGAACCGAACCCTTTATTACGATCACTAGAGTATATCATTCTCATTTCTCGTGCGAAGCCTCTTTTGGTAGTCATGAGTTATCTCCCTCTAAACAGATTCTCTAAGTTACTTGTTCACCACTGCTGTAACCTGGTATTGAACTCACAAATCTTTGGGTCAAGTCACTGGAACTAACCAACGTCGATATCCAGTATATAGTGGTGAACATGTAACAGACACAGTTTCAGATCATATGAACAAGAAATCGAAGTTGTCGTGCCGTGATGACCAACAGTAGCCTCCTTCTCAATTCTCAAAACTTTCTCGTTCGTCACTCAGTGATATTCGTAGAATTCTTCTTCCAAACCACATTCCCGCTGATATTCCCAAGTTCAGAGGTTACGTACCAGGCTTTTTACCCAATTGGCCATATGTAACACTTGAGAAGACGAATATTCATCTTCATGCACGTCTGGCGCACGAGCTGAAACTCGTATTTGATTGTCACACATGAAATGCCACACTTTATAAGAAATTAATAAAACTCTTCTGAAATGTTAAATAACTAGTTTATTTCGTTGAAATAGGCGCCATATTGATGAATGACTGTCTTCCAACGTACCTCTAAATTCTTGATCTCATCTTTAAAAAAAAATATCATCCTTTGATATGATAAACAGTTCAAACGTTTCGAGTACCTCTTCCTTATTGGAGAATGTTTTATTGATTATGAAAAGCTCAAAATGTTTAAATAAATTATAATTAGTCGGAAAGATATCAGGTGAATATGGAGGACAAGACAAAATTTCATACTTCATGTTATGCAGCTTTTGGACAGTTGATTGAGAAGTGTGTGGCTGTGCGTTGTCATGCAGCAAAATTAGCGGTCATCCCTATTCACATGTCTATAGGATGTATCTTTTACAGTTTTTCGTGCATACACTCAATTTCACCAAAATACGAGAGTGCTGTTATTGTTTTCCCCTAAGATAAGAATGCATAATGAATAACCCCTTTGAAAGACAACCATACAGTAACCATTAACTTTTTAGGGTGCAGTGAAGTTTTGGGGTATTGTTTTGCTGATTCACTTGCATCTAACCACTGGTCTACTCTCTTACTGCTGTCAAAGTGTATGCATTTCTCATCATATGTAATAATTTGATGCAAAAATGGTTCTTCTTTCCAGGTTTGTACGCATAGAAAATGACTACTCGATATTGTTTCATTGTAATCATTTTCATAGGATTTATGAGTAACAATATATTCAATAAAAAATTGTCTGGAATAAGTCAAGATTTTTTTAATATACTAAGGAGGTTACTTCGTTAAACGACCGGATTAACAACCAACCAAAAAATGTGTCATTTCATGTGTGACAACCTGATGAAGTCACACTTCCGAGATAATTAAAACTGTTTACCACCTCGACGTATTTATTGCTGATTCTCAAGTGGCACTACGATTTGCACTGAGATTTACTGATTACCATTAATTCGGTTATTGTGTTACATTCTCACAATTGATTGATTACCACCATCTTTAGTCCTGCCTTTAGTAATTTATCCAAAAGCGTTTGTAGTTCTTTTAAAGTTGCTGTCGGCAACTGTAATTTTTGGCCAAATCCTAACATATATATATATATATATATATATATATATATATATATATATATATAAGTCGGTCTATCTCGGTATGTTCATATCTATCTCGGTATGTTCATATCTATCTATCTATCTATCTATCTATCTATCTATCTATCTTGGTCTCATCTATCTATCTATCTAGGCCTGTTCATATCTATCTATCTATCTATCTATCTATATTAGTCTGTTCATATCTATCTATCTATCTATCTCGGTCTCTGCATATTATCTATCTAACTTGGCCTGTTCATATCTATCTATCTATCTATCTATCTCAGTCTGTTCATATCTTTCTATCTGTCTGTCTATCTATCTGTCTATCTCTCTCTCTCTCTCTCTCTCTCTCTCTCTATCTATATATATATATATATATATATATGTGTGTGTGTGTGTGTGTGTGTGTTAGTCTGTTCTATCTATCTATCTATCTATCTATCTATCTATCTATCTATCTATCTATCTATGTGAATCTGTTCATATCTATCTATCTATGTGAGTCTGTTCATATCTATCTATCTATCTATTCATCTTAGTCTGTTCAGATAGATAGATAGATAGATAGATAGATAGATAGGAACAGACTGAGATAGATAGATAGATAGATAGATAGATAGATAGATAGATAGACAGACAGACAGACATTATTATTGTCATAATAAGAGCATACTGCAACTCAAAAGTTATCAAGTTTCGATGCTCAATGCACCATCATTATGCTGTAAAATGTACTTTCAGTTATGGGGTCATATATATATATATGTTGATAAGGAAATTTAAAATGAATAAAAACAAAATTAAAATTAAAAATTAAAAAAGAAAAAAGAAATTTTATGAGTTGAATGGAGTGAGAGGCTTAAATGAATTGTGGGTTTAGACCAATTAATATTGAGACATAAGTGTGTAGCGATGTATGTATAGACAGGAGGAAGTGACAGTTGTTTAACTAAGGATGGAACAAAAATGCAGCCAATATATTGTTTTAGTGGCGACGAGATTAAAATTAAAACAATAAACAAATGAAATATTTGCCTTAAAGGGTTTCGTTAATATAAATGCTCAATTTTAATGTAAGGAAATAGACGTACGGCTGTAAAGTTAATTGTTAAAGGCAGAATTACTCGATTTTAGAGATGACTGGTAAGCATACAGAGCAATGTAACAGTCAATCAAGTTAGGGTTTAAGGGTTTAAGGTATATATAATTAACTAAATGGGGTAGGATGATAGATTATAGTAAATGATAAACAGTTTGAGATAATTTTTGATATTTTTCAGAGTGTCAATTATCTTATGGTGGCAGTTAGTAGTAATTTCATTACGTTGTTTGAAAAAGTTAGTTTTTAAGAATTTAATTATATGGATTTTTTCTTGTAAGCAAAGAAAACATTTCAGGTAACGACTTACATGCTCTAACTTTTGGTAATATCTTCCATTTTACAGTATGAATTTTATTTGCATCTTTCAATTGCCAATTGTTATTTGAAAAGTGAAATTGAGTTTCTATAGATTTTATTATTAAAGGATAGAAGGCTTACGGCCATGTCACGTTGAATACACCGGTTCTCGTTCGATCATCGAAGTTAAGCAACGTTGAGCCTGGCCAGTACTTAAATGGATGATCGCTTGGGAATATCAGGTGCTGTAAGCGTATAGTGACGGATGTGCGTTGTGGTGCAATGGTTATCGGCTCGGAAAGAGAAATCAGTGAGCCGAGTTCATATTCCAATTGAATACCCTGCATTCACTTACACACTGGTATCCTTGGGAAAGGTGTTAATCCGTCCCTTCCATCCAGTTATGGGTTGAATAACAAGAGTAGAACTTGGGGACCCTGCCCTTAAAAACAAATCCCAATGAATCTTGATATTCAGAAAGAAAGATTTATTACTAGACACAAAAACTTATATAAAAAACAACAAATTGTTGAAAGAAAAAGGTATTACCAGCAATAAATAAAGTTTAGTTGGCAATCAATGACCCGCCGAGGTTGATCTAAACTTATTTATAAATGGAACATTGTGTGTGTGTCCATTACCTATAGACTTAGAAACGGCTGAACCTATTTTCTTGAAAATTTACACAGTTGTACTATAAGTGTCTGCCAGTGTTCTTAGCTAGGTTTTGTGTCGAGGTACCCCCGATAAATATCGATAATCGAAAAAATCGGGTTATAGAAGGAGTGGTCCGATTTTAGTCAAATTTGATACACTCACAGACAAAGATATAAGAAACGATATTCAGAAGTTTCAAGGTTGTGGTTCTTACAATAGTGCAGAAAATCGATAATATATATATATATATATATATATATATATAAGACAAGATGTTTGTGTGAGTGTCTGTTTATTTGCCTGTATATCTGTATTTTTTTCAGCCCTTTTGTTTTAGTTTTTGCTTCGGGTTTGGCTCTAAATAGGTATAATTGTAGTTCTTAGTCCCAGCCATGATACCATTTACTCAGAGGACTTATTTAGCCTTCAAAATTTAGTTTACGACGAAAAAACTTATTTGAAATCGATATCAGGAAATCAAAATTTGACTTACATCCATTCATTTTTCTTTCAGTCTACGGTTTCGCTTTAACTGGAAACAACTATTGCTTTTTAGTCTTTCGTGCCAACGTCCAAAGAGTATGAGCTCCAGGACCATGGATTAGTTTTAAAGCTTTCATTACAGCCGAGCAACGCCGGGCAATACTGCTAGTTTGCCATAAAAACAAAACAACCAACCAACATTGGGAGAAATAACAAAATAAAATATATTAAAAACTACAAGAGGCAGAAAGATGTGGAGGGCTATCATTGGCTACGTCCTGAAGGGACATAGCACATAAAAGAAAAACGACTGTTCTGTATCTAGCTATGGTTTTCTTTTGTTTTGGAATTCTTTTTTCTTAATCCCTCGTGTGCCGCTGATTTGAAGGATTTGAAGGTGTGACGTCGACAAAACTAAATTTATTAAAAAAAATGATATTAAGTCACTTCCAAATACAATTAAATCATTTTTTAAACAAAATTTCTTTTTAATTCAAAGTAACTTCTTAAACATGAACTGAACAAGCGAGCAACGACGAAGTTTGAGAAAAAAATGAAAACAAAAAAGACACTTATACTTAACACCAGAAAGAGTGAGTCGAAATTTCTAGGGCAAATATTGAGAAAAGAAGGCTTGTAAAATGTGACACTCGCAGGACACACTGAAGCAACACAGGTAGATGCAAGTAGTGATTTGGAGAGGTAGAAAAAACATTTCTAAACGCTACATAGGACAGGAAATTGTGGAGAGCCATGATCACCCACGTTCTGACGGGACACGGTAGATAGAAGGAAAGAAGTACAATCTTGTGTAAATGGCCAAACAGAGATTAGGAAAGATATAAAAGACAAAATTTTCTAAGAGCTACATAGGACAGGAAATTGTGGAGAGCTATCATCGCCAATTTCCTGAAGAGACACAATAATTAGAAGCATGAGCTTCCGTACATGTTCGGCAAAACAGAAATTAGGAAATATAGCAAAAAGAGAAGTAGTGAAGAGCCAAAATCACCCACGTCCTGAAGGGGCATGGCACATAGAAGAAAAGAAAAACGGGCTTGTGTAAATATTTGGCAGAACATCAGTCAGTTAAGTGCCATACGTGATACACGCTTTGGGCGATCATGTCTCGAAAGAGACATGACTGACTGGTCAGAAGATTATCCCGCAGTAAGCTGCCATTGCTTTCTGCACTAGACTGGTTGCCGACCAAGGCTACAGAACCCAATCTGTCCTATTATTTAACCCATAACTGGAGGGAAGAGAAGGATTAATACTTTTCCCAAGGGTATTTACGCGTGAGTGAATGCAAGGAATTCGACTGGAATTCGAACTCGGATCCCCGATTTCTCGTTCCGAGCCGATATCCACTGCACCACGACGCACAAACATCAGCAGAAATAGAACAGAGACAAAAGTTTCTAAGAGTTACATAAGACAGGAAGACGTTATAACACATGAAAAAGAAAAAGAAAAAGCGAAATCTTTCATTGCTTAGTAAGTCTCTTATCGAATATTTCACTGAAATATGTTGGAAAATGTCCATGTTTTCATCTGAAATCAAGAAAATACGAACTTTAAGCAAAATGGCCACACTTAACGACAGAAAAAAATAAAAGGTGTCAATTTAATGGACATCTTTCAGGCGTTAGTTTAAACAAGAGTCTAGTTTGTTTTGTTTTACGTTTTTCTTTATACTTGAAATAGTTATTAAATATAATTTCGGAAAGTGAAAGTTTCACTGCAATATTTTGGAATTTTTCCAAGTGTTCATCAGAAATCAATAAAAATTCCGCATTTTAAGCAAAATAGTTGCAGCATGTAGAACATATTGTGCTGCAATGGATATCGGCATGGAAATATAAATCGAAGAGCCGAATTCGAAATCTAGTAGAATTCGTTGCATTCACTTACGCGTAAATACCCTTGGGAAAGGTAGTAATTCATCTCTTCACCCTCCAGCTATGGGTTAATAACAGGACAGATTGAGTTCTGTAGCCTTGATTAGCAACCAGTCTACCAGAGAAAGAAACTGATACTGCACGAAACTCTTCTGTCTGGTCAGTCATGGATCAAGAAAGACATGATCACTCAAGCATGTATCACGTATAGAACTTAACTGATAAATAGAAGCAAATATTGTGTTCTAGAGCCTTGGTTGGAACCAGTCTACCGCAGAAAAAATGGCAACCTACAATGTAAAAATTTTCTACTTAGCCAGTCATGGATCGTGTTGTGGAGTAGTTTTCACACTGAAGGTTATAATCGTGCTATGTCGGTTGCTAATCGACTTAACGTACCCAAAATGTTAGCAACTTGGTAATCTTCCACTGTACTCTGACTCCTTAGTATTCGATTAACTGCCGACTAATATCAACTGCCCAGTAGTTCTACTGAACTCCAATAGATCTCTAAAGAACTCTCTAGAACTTCTAAGAACTCCTATGAACTTCCCAAGAACTTCTCGAGTTAACTTCCTGTTAACTCTTATTAATATAGGAGGGAGAGTCCATTATCTGAGGAATCGGTGTGTTTCACCATAACATATCGAAAGAGACATGAACATCCAAGCGTGTATTACGTATGACACAACTCACTGACTGATAAATAGCAGGACAGATTGGGTTTTATAGCCTTGGTTGGCAACCAGTCTACCGCAGAAAGTAATGGCAATCTGCTACGGAAAAATGTTCTGCCCAGTCAGTCATGTCACTTTCGAGACATGATCGCCTAAGTATGTCTCACGAATGGTACTTAACTGTCTGGCTGGTAAACAGCAGGAAATACTGAGTTCTATAGTTTTGGTTGTCTCCAGCAAAATGGAATGCAACCTACTGATGGAAAATCTTCTGTCTCTTTCGAGACATGATCGCCCAATCGTTTATCACGTATGGCATTTAACTGATTTTTTTCGTGTATTTTTCTTGCCTTATTTACACTATCTGTATTAGAGTTAATATTATTTACATTGTTCGGACTATCTCTCTCATTTTTATTGTCATATTCTTGACGTTTCGGCCTTTGTACGCTCCGACGTTCTTCAGATGAATGAAATTTTGAACGGAACTCATTATTTCAATCTCTGGGGTAGATTGTTCTTGTTCCATGAGCAGAAATATCGTGATTTTGACAATAAAGATGATGACAACATGTAAATAATGTAAATACCTCATCTCAAAAATACAGACAATTAGATTTAATATTTGAATTTTTAGACGAAGCCGTGTTGATGATTATTAATTTTTATTAGTATTTCTTTCATCTCATTTCCCTTGCTTTAATTACACTAGTCATATTAAATGTATTATCATCTGATTCCTTTGAACATAGAATAGGCTGCACCAGAGGTAGTTTTGCACAACACCACAAGTTGCAACAAAACCACGACATTAACCTGAAAACTTCAATCATATTCTTAAATAACCTAATATTGGGTCGAAACTTTCATATGGATGTCATTCATGGCGCCAGACTGGTGCAGTAATATCTAAACTGTCAGGTGTATACAAATAACTTTTTAAGATCAATAATTAAAAAAATGTTGGAAAATATCAAAGATGAAGGAAAAACTTGAAGCAGCTGAAATGTGGTTCTACAGAAGGATGCTGCGGATATCATGGACCGAGCATGTGAGCAATGACGAAGTTTTGGAAAGGATGGAGACGAAAAGGAAATTAATACTGAGCATCAGCAAGAGACAACTAAAGTTCCTGGGACATGAAATGAGGAAGGGGAGCTTGGAGAACCTGATACTAACAGGCCAGATAGAGAGGAAAAGAGACAGAGAAAAGCAGCGGATAACATATTTGAAGGACCTGATCAGGTGGATGACTGAACAGGGATTGCATGGTGCAACAGAAGAAAGCGTGCTAAGAGCCACCAGGGACAGGGAGATATGGAAAGCCATGATCGCCTACGTCCTGAAAGGACATGGCACATAAAAGAAGATAAAGAATAACTTAAAAAGAAACATACTATCAGTCAAATTTATTTTGTGCGTGTTGGTTTTCTTTTTCTATGTGCTGTGTCTGTTCAAGATGTGAGTGATCATGACTCTCCACAACTTCCTGTTCTTTGTAGCTCTTAATAAAGTTCATTTTTTGCATTGTTTGTGCATGTTATCCATTAATACAGTGTGACCAAGGAAATGAATTAGCTATAACAAATTAAGTAAAGAAGGAAAAACAATTGAACTTAGTGCCAGAGGTAGTTTTGCCCAATACCGCACATTGCTACAAAATGAAAATATTAACCTGAAAACTCGAATTATGTTCTTAAATAGTCTCATCAGATCAAGATTTTCATATGAATGTTATGCATGGTGCCAAACCCGTTCAGAAATAACTAAATTGCCAGCTGTGTACAACGACTTTCCATGATCAATGGTAAAAGGGGGTTTTCAGTAAGTAAAACTTAAGGGTGTTGGCAAAGTTCATGCAGTAGGTGTTATCGCTCTGAAATAGCCTCGTGAGATCGTGACTTTCATATGAATGTCCTTTTTGGCACCAAACTCGTCCTAAACGCCCAGCTGTATACAACCGCTTCCAAAGATCAGTTAGTGCTATACGTGATACACGCTTTGGGCTGGGAAAAAGATTATCCCGCAGTAGGTTGCCATTGCTTTCTGTGTTAGTCTGATTACCAGCCAAGGCTATAGAACCCAATCTGTTCTATTATTTAACCCATAGCTAGAGGGAAGAGACGGATTAATACCTTTTCCACGAGTATTTGTGCGTAAGTGAATACAAGGAATTCAACTGGAATTCGAACTCGGATCCCCGATTTGTCGTTCCGAGTCGATATCGACTGCACCACAACGAACATTCTTCCAAAGATCATTGGTCGAAAAAAGCTTTTAGCGAGTAAAGCTTAATGGTCTTGGCAAAGATCATCTCTATTTGAACATTGTGGACCAGCGCTACAGAATCATAAGGAACCGTACCAACTAATAGAAACAACACTACTTGAAAACCACCAACAGCAGCAACAATTAAAATTCATACTGCGTGTGATTCGAAAAAAATAATGTCATATTCAAGATATTGACGTTACAAATTAGCTCAAGAAGAAACCCACCCCTCAGTACTGAAAGGAGTGATAACAGCTACTGGACTTGAGAAAAGAAAATGATGATATAATCGAGATATTGACATTCTACAGTACTTTAAATAAAAGGTTAGGAAGGAAACCAACATCAAAACTGGAATAAGCGATAACAGCTACTGGACTTGAGAAAAGAAAATAATGATATAAACAAGATATTGATATTCCACAGTACTTCAAATAAAAGGTTAGGAAGGAAACCTACATAAACACTGGAAACGGCAATAACGGCTACTGGACTTGAGAAGAGAAAATGACGATATAATTAAGATATTGACATTCCACAGTTCTTCAAATAAAAGGTAAGGAAGGAAACTCACATCAATATAGGAATAAACGATAGCAGCTACTGGACTTGATAAAGGGGAAAATGATATAATAAAGATATTGACATTCCACAGAACTTCAAATAAAATGTTAGGAAGGAAAACCACATCAATACTGGAAAGAGCGATAACAGCTACTGGACTTGAGAAAAGAAAATAATTATATAATCATGATATTGACATTCCACAGTACTTCAAATAAAAGGTTAGGAAGGAAACCTACATAAATACTGGAAAAAGCAATAACAGCAATTGGACTTGAGAAGAGAAAATGATGATATAATTAAGATATTGACATTCCACAGTACTTCAAATAAAAGATAAGGAAGGAAACCCACATCAATACTGGAAAGAGCGATAACAGCTACTGGACTTGAGAGACTTGTTTTCCTCAAAAATTATTATAAGAGAACGACCTTATTAATCTCAACCAAAGCTTTAATGGCTGCTCGGTCAATGCGCGCCAATTTTTTTATTTTTTTTTTTATTTTGTAGAGAAACGGCTAATATTAGCATTATCATTTACACGTGCTCGTTAGGTTTGTAAATCAAATTCTTTTCTCTGCCTCTCAATATGCATTTGAAAAAATATCAGAGTTTTGCCTTCCCGCGGAACAATTGCCACTATCTTGCTACGACGTTTTTCACGGAAAGAGTTCTATCCACGCCGAGCCGAGTTCATATATGAGTATTCACACTATTTAGTAAACCTAGTGGTGAATGTATGTGCGAGCAGTGTAACGTTAAGCAACTGTGAATGTGAAATAGATAACCCGAGCTCGAATTCCGGTTGAGATCATTACATTTACTTTCCCACAAGGAACCTAGTCAAAAGGTGTGAATCAGACTCTTCTCCCTCACCACGAGCTATGGGTTAAATAGTAGGAGAGACTACGATCTCTAGCTTCGGTTGGTAACCAGTCTAGGAAAAGGACAATTCTGAATTCAAAAACATCAGAACACTAAAATCTTAACTTCTTGAAGTTTTCTAGATTGAGTGGCTCTTGGATCTTGTATTGAGTGAGCAATAGCTAAAACAGATTTGAATGACTATAATCTTAACATCTTAAAGTCTAAGATAAAACTTTATCTCGCCTACATATTTCCATACGATACAGTTCTTATCTTCTTTTACGACCTTACAACGACCTCATTCAGTAACCGTCATTAGAATGAGTGGCGCTTGAGCCTTATATTTGGTGAACAATAGTATTAAAAAAAGTCGAAATTTTTGGTAAATATTTTCATCCGTTTTCTTTTAAAAACGTTTGCTACTTGGAAATGTCTTTTCTTTTTCTTTTTTTTTTTTTCTTTTTTTGATGAAAAAATTTTAAAAAATAATTCAATTGTGTTCTATTTTGTCGTGCGGAAATCTTTTATGATTACTCGCCCAAGAAAGCAAATCTATAACAAAAAAAAGTTCCTCTCTGATTTTTTTTTATCTCTCCACTGAATTTCTCCAAATGCCAATGCCAACGCAGCTAAGGTGAATTAAATTGAAAACAATCCGACTGTGTCAAATTCTATTAGTTGAAAGGCATTTTTTTTGTTCTAACACAAGAATCATGCATTTGCTTCTTCAATTTCTGTAACTGTTGCTGCTGCTACTGCTGCTGCTTACTGTTTTCTTCCGCGAATGAACGATGACAACTTGTACGTGCGCGCATGCGCTGCGCGTCATTCGTATTAATATGTTGCTATAGACGCTTACCTCTTTAACGAAATGTATGTCAACCTGGGGGTAATATTCCGTGCGGATGGTATAATGTGCGTCCACTGGCTGAGAAAAGCAAAAAACGGCGCAGTTTCTGGCTACTCAGATTATCAAATTGGTAATTGAAGATAAATACCTAAATAAATATGAACTCAGATAGATAGATAGATAGATAGATAGATAGATAGATAGATAGATAGATAATGAGAAGACTGAGATAGATAGATAGATAGATAGATAGATAGATAGATAGATAGATAGATAGATAGACAGCGAGAAGACTAGATAGATAGATAGATAGATAGATAATGAGAAGACTGAGATAGATAGATAGATAGATAGATAGATAATGAGAAGACTGAGATAGATAGATAGATAGATAGATAGATAGATAGATAGATAGATAGATAGATAGATAATGAGAAAGACTGAGATAGATAGATAGATAGATAGATAGATAGATAGATAGATAGATAGATAGATAGATAATGAGAAGACGGAGATAGATAGATAGATAGATAGATAGATAGATAGATAGATAGATAGATAGATAGATAGATAGATAGATAATATAAAGACTGAGATAGATAGATAGATAGATAGATAGATAGATAGATAGATAGATAATGAGAGACGGAGATAGATAGATAGATAGATAGATAATGAGAAGACTAGATAGATAGATAGGAGAGAGAGATGAATGAGACATCAGAGAGATAGAGAGAGAGAGAGAGATAATGAGAAGACTGAGATAGATAGATAGAGAGAGAGATAATGAGAAGACTGAGACAGATAGATAGATAGATAGATAGATAGATAGATAGATAATGAGAAGACTGAGACAGATAGATAGATAGATAGATAGATAATGAGAAGACTGAGACAGATAGATAGATAGATAGATAGATAGATAGATAGATAGATAATGAGAAGACTGAGACAGATAGATAGATAGATAGATAGATAGATAGATAGATAGATATGAACAGACATAGATAGATAGATAGATAGATAGATAGATAGATAGATAGATAGATAGATAGATAGATAGATAGATAGATAAGTGAACAGACATAGATAGATAGATAGATAGATAGATAGATAGATAGATAGATATGAACAGACATAGATAGATAGATAGATAGATAGATAGATAGATAGATATGAACAGACATAGATAGATAGATAGATATGAACAGACATAGATAGATAGATAGATAGATAGATAGATAGATAGATAGATAGATAGATAGATAGATAGATAGATATGAACAGACATAGATAGATAGATAGATAGATAGATAGATAGATAGAAACAGACATAGATAGATAGATAGATAGATAGATAGATAGATAGATATGAACAGACATAGATAGATAGATAGATAGATAGATAGATAGATAGATAGATAGAAACAGACTGAGATAGATAGATAGATAGATAGAAACAGACTGAGATAGATAGATAGATAGATAGATATGAACAGACGATAGATAGATAGATAGATATGAATGACTGAGATAGATAGATAGATAGATATGAACAGACTGAGATAGATAGATAGATAGATATGAACAGACTGAGAAAGATAGATAGATAGATAGATAGATAGATAGATAGATAGATATGAACAGACTGAGAAAGATAGATAGATAGATAGATAGATAGATAGATATGAACAGACTGAGATAGATAGATAGATAGATAGATAGATAGATAGATAGATAGATAGATAGATAGATAGATAGTAAACAGACTGAGATAGATAGATAGATAGATAGATAGATAGATAGATAGATAGATATGAACAGACTGAGATAGATAGATAGATAGATAGATAGATAGATAGATAGATAGATATGAACAGACTGAGATAGATAGATAGATAGATAGATAGATAGATAGATAGATAGATAGATAGATAGATAGATAGATATGAACAGACTGAGATAGATAGATAGATAGATAGATAGATAGATATGAACAGACTGAGAAAGAAAGAAAGAAAGAAAGGCGTTCGCAATTTCTAAAGAATTAATGGATTTTTATTTATTTCTTCATCTAACAGATTTTATCATCTCAGCGTTACTTTTAGTAGATATCTATATTTGATCTTTCTTATCCTCCAAAAATGTGTTAGTGCAAATATTCAGGTGCAACAAGTATTCTTACAACAAAATATGATTCAGCATTTAAGTGCTTAGTAAGGCGTCAAAAATACGAAACAGTCACTCTTTATATATTTTTAAATGTACGTGCGGGGAATATTTTGGAAGGCAAAATGTATAATAGTGCGTGTATGCATAACGTAAAGTTAGTTAATATATGCGTGTACATATGAATACACATTTACGTGTATTAATACGTACACACCTGAGGAAACAGTAAGTGGTGCGTATTTTGTCCTATGATATATATAGTCATCGACAGATCTGTTTCGCTGTGTCACAGCACAGTAGTACGGTTAAACATCCCATTGCTTTTAGCTGGGATTGAAACCCGACCGAATTAACATCAGTCGGCGATTCTTCCTCTGAGCTATGGGTAGAAGAAGGCATACTTTTAGCGTGTTACGTACAATATATTCACACGCCAGTAGCTGATAGTGTTCTAATTCATTACTGAATGAACGATGCGTAGATGGTAGAGTAGCTACTGCTTTTTCGAAGCCTTCCATTCTCGCAGAGTGCTCAATCAGGGTGTGATATATATATATATATTATGGACTCTGTCGTCAATTTTTTGACGTATGAGTGTCTAACTTAGTTAGACTGCCGCACAAAGAATTGTTTAAAGTGGTGAAGGCTTGTGTAGCACCATCCACACTTTTTGATAACAAACAATCGGTGCAGAAGTTTGCCACAGATCGCATGAACGGCAGACCTCAGTTATTTAACCCATAACTGGAGGGAATCGACAGATTAATACCTTTCCCAAGGGTACCAGTGCTTAAGTGAATGCAAAGTGTTCGACTGGAATTGGAACTCGGCTCACCGATTTCTCTTTCCAAGCCGACATCCACCGCACCACAACGCTCATCCGTCCATAAACGCTTACAGCACCTGGTATTCCCAAGCGGTCACTCCTCAGTGTACTGACCAGGCTCAACGTTGCTTAACTTCGGTGATCAAGCAGGAACCGGTGTATTCAACGTATATATATATATATATTGTTGAGTTGTGATAATGTTTAGCGCCAGGATTGTTGTTGTTTTTTTTTGTTTTTTTTTTAGTAGTTTTACTGACAAAAGGTATTTTGGGAATCAAGTTTGTTTTTTTTATCGCAAACTGCTCGATATCGGGGAGTGAAGATAGAGCGTTGATAGGCTTAATACAAAGAATTTGCCACTTTAACTAAGCAGATTCATGCCGACTTCGAAGTTCCTTGAGGACACCGTTATGATGACTTCACTTATCGAGTTGTTTCTTTTTCTTTTCTTTTTTTATCAAAAACTCAACCCGATGAGTGAAGACATCATAACGGTGTCCTCACGAGACTTCGAAGTCGCCACGAACCTGCTCAGTTAAGGTGACAAATTCTTTGTATTAAACCTACCTATCTATCTATATATAGTGTTGTGAATCCAGAATAGGCCCGGAAGAAAACTCGAACTCGGCAAAGCACGGTTGTATTGTCTTTTTGAATTTGCTTAAAAATTCAAAAAACATTATTCAAGTAGGCAGATGACAACGATTGACGCTGAATTTAAATTTGGGGGCATCAAAGTTTGCAGGAAAGCAAGAATCCAGAAGCGAATCCCACAGACGAGATGTGTGAGAGATGAAACTGTTACCATAGAAAATGCGGTTACATCGCACAACTTTAACTGTAAATTGATTAAGGTATTTACCCTGACCTCATTCACCCCCACCCCCACCAGCACCCGAGGTAATTTAAGACACAGTGTTGATTTTAACGTGGGTACATGAGCGCGTGTACTCAGACCACTAGTCAAAATTTACCCAGCCCCCGCATACGCGATGACATGGTACTGGTGTGTGTGTGTGTGTGTGTGTGTGTGTGTGTGTGGTGGGGAGAGATAGAGAATGGACATAGGATCCAAAACTTCAGAACGTAGGTGGTCATGGTTTTCCACAACCTCTAATCCTCTGTAGCTCTTAATAAACTTTGTCTTTTTGTTATTTCTTTTTTTTTTTTTTTTATTTTAATCATATCACCCTGAGCAAAGCGGTAACGCCACTGATGTGCAGGGGGCTACGTAAGAGTGAAAAGATTAGAAAAGAGAAAACAGGAAACCACATCCTAAACAGGGAATAAGGGATGAGCCTCTTCACCTGTTCAATAGATGTGGGTGGAGTGTGAACCGGGCGATATGTACTCTCACTCTACAGTAGAGAGACATCTCACCGTTTTTGCGCGCGGCGGAAACCGGGAAGTCGCAGGATTAAAGTGCCAGCCACCTCGCCGCAAAAGTTGGTGGCCACCACCGCCGGCTCAAAGTTTTCCTTCGTCTCCCGTTTACAGACCGCGGGGTCGCTCCCTTAACGACCGCGAGCAGTGTTAATCAGATGGCAAGACGACGGTGGGTGCTGCAGCAGCAGCGAGGTCGTTTTCGCTCTCGGAGGTCGAAAAAAAAAAAAGGATGGCTGACTCACAATCTTAAGATCTATAACAAACAAAACATCGAGAAAACTAGAAAAACAGACATAAAATTTTTCAAAAATGTAGGATTCGACAGATATAAAAACTAACCTTAACGAATTAGTTTTGAGATGTCACCTTCAAAATCAGAAAAGCCACTTATAAATCATACAGAAAACCCAATGATAAGCCACTGCATGTACACATATCTTCCAACCAACATTAATAATCAAGCAGATTCAACAATCAATTAACCGTAGGCTTCCCGAGAATTCTTCCAGTGAAACCATTCATAGATTCAAATACCATGTTATGTATCCTTTTTCTCTGTACCGCTTTCCCTCAATCTGTCCTGTGATTATCAAATTTTCCAAGCCCTCCTTCCTCATTAAGTGCCCCAAAATATCAACTGTATCTTCCTGATATTAAGCTTAAGTTCAACGTTGTATTTGCCATTAAAATATATTATAAATGGCCACAAAGTGAGTAACCATGTGGTTCTATGCAAAGAATGTCCTCTGTTGGACTTTAAATTAATTGCCTGAATTCCATGACCCATTAATGTTGTCATTCTGGGAGAACAATTTAAGTAGGGAGAATAATAGTAACCCGGTTCACACTCCTTCGCCGTCTTTTAAACAGAATTAGATATTTATCCCTTGTTTCCTGTTTAGGATTGGGTTTCCAGTTCCATCTCTTAAAGTCTTCTCATTTTGTTAAACTACTAATCTTAGTGACATTATCGCCTTGCTCGGGGTTAAATGATATATATATATATATATATATATATATATATATATATATATATATATATATATATATTACGCACCATAATAAAAGTTATAGAATTATTAGATTTGCTGTTATTGTAGATCTTACCAACCTCAGCATATGATTTTTTTCCTTATTAAGTCGAGAGCTTTTATATTTTCATTCAAAGAAAATGCTTCATGGTTTATCTTTGGTATAGATGGACTCACTAATCTTCACTAATCTTAGGTTTGGAGCGATTAAGAAGTCAAATTTTTTTTATTATTTCTGGGTTAAACTGAAGACAACTGAATTAATGAAAAACAAATAGAATCCTTATACTAACAAAGTTAGTTAAGTGCCATACGTGATACACGCTTTGGGCGATCATGTCTCGAAAGAGACATGACTGACTGGGCAGAAGATTATCCCGCAGTAGGTTGCCATTGCTTTCTGCGGTAGACTGGTGAATTATATTATTCTATTAATAAGTAATAATTAGTGGGGGATCAGTTTATTACTTCATGACAATAGAAAACCGATCACCCACTTTATGCCCAGTAGAAGCCTTAATCATGTTTCTGTTATATTCAGTCAGTCTGTTAAGTGCCATACGTGATACACGCTTGGGCGATCATGTCTCGAAAGAGACATGACTGTCTGGTCAGAAGATTATCCCGCAGTAGGTTGCCATTGCTTTCTGCGGTAGACTGGTAAATTATATTATTCTATTAATAAGTAGTAATTAGTGGGGGATCAGTTTATTACTTCATGACAATAGAAAACCGATCACCCACTTTATGCCCAGTAGAAGCCTTAATCATGTTTCTGTTATATTCAGTCAGTCTGTTAAGTGCTATACGTGATACACGCTTGGGCGATCATGTCTCGAAAGAGACATGACTGACTGGGCAGAAGATTATCCCGCAGTAGGTTGCCATTGCTTTCTGCGGTAGACTGGTAGCCGACCAAAGCTATAGAACCCAACCTGTCCTGTTATTTAAACCATAACTGGAGGGAAGAGAAGGATTAATACCTTTTCCCAAGGGTATTTACACGTAAGTGAATGCAAGGAATTCAACTGGAATTCGAACTCAGCACCCCGCGATCTCTCGTAGCGAGTCGATATCCACTGCACCACAACATGATATCTATTTTCCTGTATGACAATGAATGCTGGAAAATCACCTCATAGATTAAGAAGGAACACGAAGCAACAGAAATGTGGTTCTACAGAAGGATGCTGAGGATACCATGAACCGAACATGTGAGCAACGACAAGGTTCTTGGGAAAATGAAAACGAAAAGGAAACTTACGCTTAACATCAGAAAGGAACAGTTTAAATTTCTGGGTAACGTAATGAGGAAGGAAGGCTTAGAGAATCTTATACTTACATGACGGATAGTGGAAAAGAGGAACAGAGGAAAGCAATGGACTTGGACAAATGAAGGGCACAACAGGGTTTCGGAGAAATAACAAAAGGACTAAACCTATTAAGATCTACAAGAGACAGGAAGATGTGGAGGGCCATAATCACCTACGTCCTGAAGGGACACGGAACATAAAAGAATAAGAGGTAAACAGCGCTACGTGATCAGCTTGAGTAAATGGATGATACAACAGAATTTGGGAGAAATAACAAAACGACAAGACTGATTAAGAAACAGGAAGATGTGGAGGCCAATGATCGTCAACGTCTTAAAGGGACACGGCATATAAAAGAAGTTAAATGTTAGTCCCAATCTCGTTGCTATTAGACTCTATATCGCTGCTGCTTCGGGCCGAATAGAATTTATGAATGAAACGAACACACAAACGCAACGCTACAAAATAGAGTATTTTATTGATGAAAGACAACCTCAAGAGTCCAGCTGAATAGGGAATTGGTATAAAGTAACATGAATTTCAATTTAATAAAAAATAATAATAATAATAATCATTTGATAAAAGAATATTGTATAATGTTGACAGCTGTCAAGGCCTTATTTCTCTGCGGGTCCAATATTTTTCAACACCGTCCGTTCCAGCCAAAATACAGCAGCACTTCGAAGAGACATTTAACAATATCTCATTAACAGAACGACAATTCCGAGGAGAGGAATTACCACGAAATGTTAGCAAACAATCATCAATATTATTGATCTCAAGATATCAATGGATTCAGTGACAGGTTTTCCTGAGTCCTCAGATCATGCCACGGTGTAGGATAATTGGTTGGGGAGGTTGTGCTTATAAAATTAATAATAATAATAATAATAATGGAAATTGAAATAGAAAAAATGTGGAAATTGAAAACAAGAGCTGTGCCAGTGATAGTAGGTGCACTTGGAATGATAAAAAATGGAACAAAACAACACATTGAAAGAATCCCTGGAAACCCCAGCTTAAGAGATATACAAAAAATTGTCTTATTAAGTACAGCCCACACACTAAGGAAAACTTTATCTATGTAATGCTAGGGATGATGGGGAAGATAGAAAAACATGAAATTGAGCCATAACAACACGCCACTACCTGCCTTAGGTCTCCCCGCAGACTTGGTTGGTAGTGAGACCAAAGCAGAAATCGAAATATGATGAAAAATGACATAATAATAATAGCAAGAACTACAAATACCCACGAAAATTTAAAAGTTCTCGTAATTTAAATTTCTGATGAGATCTCAATTCTTCAGTTAGTTATTGAATTGGTTCTTGGCGACTTCTACGACAATAAAATATTCGTAGAAATTTATAGGAATAAGAAAGTAATTGAAATCAACATTCTTCTTCACTTTTACAAAAATTCACAATGACATGTGAAATTTTTTCGAAACAGAAAAAGGATTGACCATGTGCTTAAAGAAAAAATCGAAACCAGATTCCGCAAGTAGGTGTTAAATTGATTTTTGACCATTGTGTGCGACTTGCAAGACCAAAAGGACTTCACGAGCAAATGCGAAAAAAATCTCGATTACAATAAAAGGACTTCATCAGCCTCAGTCAGTCAGAGAGTCAGGTGGGAGCAGCGAGACGAAACATCTGAAATGTAACTTCAACTTCAAGCGACTCGGACATTGTCCTCTTTCTCTTTCTCCTTATCTCTTTCAGCAAATTACTACTACGAACATTTTGTACAAACTCTTGATATCCTTAACTTACTCATTGAACATTAATTTCTACAAATTCTTGTTGTTCTTTCCTTTTAATAAATATCGATTTTAAAATGCAAAATGTATATATTATTACTTCACTATTCCACACATTCCAACCTGGCGACAACCGACCTTCTGATGAAAACCTTCTGATAATTCTGATAATGATAAATTCTGCATAAAACTTGTAAGCTGTAAAGAGTTCGGTTAAGCATGACACAAGGCCGAATCTAAGAAGCATTAACCAGCTCCCTACGCTACAAATTTTCCTATCGCATCGTTTAATATTTGAGCTTAACAAATTTAATAAAACATTGCAATGATAATCATAAGTATGAACGCTGGTCTATATTTCAAAAAATGGGTACAAATGAAATGATTTGAAATTGACAAATTTTTCAATTTCACTGAAACAGACGAGGCTATAACAAACATGAGTGTGTTATAGATGATTCTATCTCACCTTTCTTTCTTTCTTTCGTTCTTTCATTTTCTTACTGAAACCATGTAGCGTCTCTGATATGTCTTTTCCGTCTTTCCCTGCGAACAAGACGGAATAGTTAATTATTTATCAGGTATTAGCAAGAAATGCTAAACGTATTTGTTCCCCCTTCTTTCTTTCTTTCTTTCTTTCTTTCTTTCACTGAAACCAAGTAGCGTCTCTGATATGTCTTTTCTGTCTTCCCACGCAATTAAGACAGAATAGTCTATTACTTAGCAGATATTGGCAGGAGACATTAAATATTTCTGTTTTTCCTTCTTAGTTTCTTTCTTTCATTTTCTCACTGAAACCAAGTAGCGTCTCTGATATATCCTTTCCGTCTTCCCACGTGATCAAGACGGAATAGTTAATTACTTACCAGGTCTTGGCAAGAGACGTTAAACATTTCTGTTTTTCCTTCTTTCTTTCTTTCATTTTCTCACAGAAACCAAGTAGCATCTATGATATTTCCGTCATTGCACGCGATTAAGACGGAATAATCCATTACTTATCAGGTATTTCAAAAGATGTTAAACATTTTCCTTTCTTTCTTTCATTTTCTCAAAGAAACCAAGTAGCGTTTGTAATAAGTCTTTTCCGTCATTGCACGCGATGAAAACGAAAAAGGAGAAAGGACAATAAAAAAACAGGTTTCAGGAAGACAGAAGATGGCAGTTGGCATTGCATTGAAATTTTGAAGGCAAGAAGCAAGAAGCAAGAAATCAAAAGAAATTTCCACAAGGGAAGAAATACGAGAAAGAAATTATCAGAATGGAAGTCACAGTTACATCAAGCTAATTCAACAGTACATTTGAGACCTACTTGCCAATCTAGTAGTACACTTAAATTCATGCGGTGGTGTTATCAAACCCAACCCTCCACTCAAGCAGGTTTTGAATTCGTGAGTTTTTGGTTTCTCCTATAACGGATGCCACGAAATGTTATAGAACCCAATTTGTCTTGCTATTTCCCCATAGGTTGCCAGCCAATCGTCTGTTCTATTATTTAACCCATAGCTGGAGGAAAGAGACGAATTAATACCTTTCCCAAGGGTATTTGTGTGTAAGTGAATACAAGGAATTCAAATGGAATTCGAACTCGACACCCCGATTTGTCGTTCCGAGTCGATATCAACTACACCACAACGCACATCCAGTCAGTTAAGTACCGTACGTGATACACGCTTTAGGCGATCATGTCTCGAAAGAGACAACGCTGACTGGGCAGAAGATTATCCCGCAATAGGTTGCCATGGCTTTCTGTGGTAGACTGCTTTCCAGCAAAGGCTACAGAACCCAGCCTGTCCTTTGATTTAACCCATAACTGAAGGGAAGAGATGGATTAATACCTTTCCCATGTGTATTTGTGCTTAAGTGAAAGCAACGAATTCAACTGGAATTCGAACTAGGCTTCCCTCTCTCTCGTTCCGAGTCGATATCCACTGCACCACAACGCACATCTCCTTTGGCGAAATACGAGAACAGATTAGGTTCTATAGTTTTGGTTGGCAACCAGTCTACTCCAGGCAACCTACTACGGGAATTTCTTCTGCCTAGTCAGTCATGACTCAAAAGAAACATGATCGCCTGAGAGTGTATCACATATGGATTTTAATTGATTGACTGAAATCAAAATTAATAGTACTCCCTTTTTATTTTGAACTTGTTTTATATTTTGTGAGATTTAGCAATAGAAACATATTCTATTAAATCGACTTCATTTTGGAATTTCAAACTGTAAAATGTCTTATGTTATCAACTGTATGAATCGAAACAGTGTCCGAGAAAGGTTGTTCGATACTTGAGACTAGAGAAAGGGCTTTTAAACTCCTATTAGGCAGAATTTATCTTCTGTTCAGCCTTTCAGCCACCAATAAACTGGCTCTGAACTCTTACTAATGATTCATATAATTCATATGCATCACCTAGTGAACATCTTTGTTTTTATATATCACTAGCAGTATAGCCCGGCGTTGCTTGGGTGTAATGAAAGCTTTAAAACTAATCCATGGTCCTGGAGCTCAGACTCTTTGGACGTTGGCACGAAAGACTAAAAAGCAATAGTTGTTTTCAGTTAAAGCAAAACCGTAGACTGAAAGAAAAATGAATGGATGTAAGTCAAATTTTGATTTCCTGGTATCGATATCAAACAAGTTTTTTCGTCGTAAACTGAATTTTGAAGGCTAAATAAGTCCTCTGAGTAAATGGTATCATGGCTGAGACTAAGAACTACAGTTTTATACCTACTTAGAGCCAAACCCGAAGCAAAAACTAAAATAAAACGGCTGAAAAAATACAGGCATGCAGGCAGATAAACAGACACGCACAAACATCTTGCCTTTTATATATATTATCGATTTTCTGCACTATTGTAAGAACTGCAATCTTGAAACTTCTGAATATCGTTTCTTATATCTTTGTTTATGAGTGTATCAAATTTGATTAAAATCGGACCACTCCTTCTATAACCCGATTTTTTCGATTATCGATTTTCGATATTTATGGGGGTACCTCGACACAAAACCTAACTAAGAACACTCGCAGACGCTTATAGTACAACTGTGTAAATTTTTAAGAAAATCGGTTCAGCTGTTTCGGTGTCTATAGGTAACGGACACACGCACACACAGACACATACACACACACATACACACGCAGACAAAGTTCCATTTATAAATAACTATAGATGTTCTGTCGTCGTCATCGTCGTCGTCGTCGGCACTCGAAATCATCCGTGTATCGAGATGGTCATCCTTTCTCTTTATTCACTTTCTCCCCTCTCGAGGCCGTGGCAATGACGGAGATGACTGTGAAGGCCCAGCCTACTCCTGAAGAGTCGTGAGCAAAAGTCACAGAGGAGTGCGAGTGATGGTTCGAGTTGAGTCCTCCTGACAGCATATCGCAGATCCTATTTACGTTCACGGTATTGCTCGATAGAAGGCCGATTTGCAGCAACGGTTTGCCTGGTCTCAGGGTCGATGCTTGCTTGCGTCAATTATTTTTTCAATTGATCCTTGAAGTGCTGTTTTGGTCCTCGGCGTAGCCTCTTGCCGCTGGCATATTCTCTAAATAAGATGATACGTGAGAATCAAGTGGGACGAATTCTGGACACTTGACTCACCCGGCGGAGGCGAAAATAGCTTAGCAGATAAAAACGGTAATGAAGAACCTGCCTACTTCAGAAGACTAGTGAGCAGGAGTCACAGATGAGTGCTGCTGATGAGGTCGAGCCCTCCTGACAGCAAGTCGCAGATTTTCTTCACTTGATAATCGGACTCTAAAGTTTCGGTCTCCCCATCGGATGTTCTTTTGCCAGGAAATTCGATTTGCAGCAAAAGTTATCCAAGACTCAGGGTCGATATTAGCTTGTGTCAGGGATGTCTTCACTTGATCATGAAGCGTCGTTTTTGGTTTCCGTGCAGCCTCTTACCACTGGTGAGTTCTCTAAGCAGGATGATACGTGAGAATCAGGTAGGACGCATTCTGGACATGTAACCCGCTTAGAGTTTTTATTCATTTCATTGAGTCCAAGTATGAACCAAACCTATGTATATCTATAGACTCAAGTATAAAGTAGTGTTTACCTATACACTTAAGTATAAACTTGACCCATGTATACCTATAGACTCAAGTATAAATTGCTTACCTATAGACACAAGCATAAAACAGACCATGTTCACATATAAGCTCAAGTATAAACCAATAACCTATAGGTTTAAGTATAAAGCAGAACAATATTTACCTCATATGACGAACCATTATTTACTTATAGTCTCAAGTATAAATATAATCAACGTTTACATATATAAACCAATGTTTACCTATAAACACTCGCATAAACCTAACCATTTTACCTATACACCCATGTATAATTCTGACGAGTGTTTACTATACACTACCCAGTGACTCAAGTGTAAACTCTACGACTGATTACCTATAGACAAAGGCATAAATATTTACCGACTTCTTTCTTCTTCTATGTGCCTTATCCTTTCAGGACGTAGGCGATCATGGCTTTCCACGTCTCCCTATCCCTGGTGGCTTTTAGTACGTTTTCTCCTGTTACATCTCGCAACCCCCGTTCCGTCATCCACCTGATCAGGCCCTTCAAATATGTTATCCGCTGCCTTCCTCTGTCTCTTTTTCCTTCTATCTGGCCTGTTAGTATCAGGTTTTCCAAGCCCTCCTTCCTCATTGCATGTCACAGAAACTTCAGTTGTCTCTTCCTGGTGCTCACTATTAATTTTCTATTCGTTGCCATTCTTGCCAACACCTCATCATTGCTCACATGCTCGGTCCATGATATCCGCAGCATCCTTCTGTAGAACCATATTTCCGCTGCTTCAAGTTTTTCTTTCATCTTCGATGATATTGTCCAACATTCACTACCGTATTGAAGAACTGACATCACATAGCAATCTAGCACCCTCTTCTTTGTTTCTAGTGAAATATTCCTGTGTGTTAGTACTTTACTCAGCTTCTGGAACGCGTCCTTTGCCATGCCAATTCGCCTTCGGATCTCTGTGTCGCACTTTCCATCTCCTGTTAGAACACTTCTTAGGCATTTAATTTTTTGTACCTGCTTGATTTTAGCATCCCCCCACCTATATTTGGCATTTTGGGTTGCTCTTTTTACTGATGATCATGCATTCAGTTTTCTTGTAGTTTATTTGTAGTCTTTTTTGTCACTCTCTTCAGCTACCTTCTGTAGGAGGTCTTGTAGTTTCCTTTCCGTGTCCGCAATCAGCACTGTATCATATGCATATATTATGTTGTTCAAACTGTGGCCTCCGATTACAAATCCTGGCATAGCATCTAGGGTCCTCAAAATATTCTCTCTTTACAAGTTGAACAGATCCGATGAAAACATATATCCTTGTCTTACGCTCCTTTCTATCTTTGTAAATCTGCTAGAATCGTTATCTGTCCGTATGCAAGCAGTTTGCTGCCAGTAGTGATTCTTGATTACACTGATGTCTTTCCCAAAAATGTCGAGGCTGCTGAGCATCTTCATCAATTTATTGTGGCATATTTTGTCAAATGCCTTCGCATAATCAATAAAACATAGGCACAAGTCCTTCTTCATTTGTATTGCCCTTTCCGAGAGCATCCTAATCATAAATATGGCGTTCCTTGTTCCAATGTCTTTGACGAACCCGCACTGTTCTTGTCCAATCTCTGGTCTGATTCTGCTTCTCATCAGGATTCGGACGATCAGTTTTGTAATGCGAATCATTAAGCTGATAGGTGTAGTTCTCACTCGTTTGCACCTGGCTTCTTCGGCACTGCTATAAAAATTGACTTACTTATTCAAGTATAATCCTGTCTAATTTTTACTTACAGACACAAGTGTAAAACCAACTAATATTTATCCATAAACTCAAATATAAACTCGACCAATGTTTACCTTTAGACGCAAAAAACGCGATGAGTATTTGTCTATTGACCCAAGTATAAAAATGAACAATGTTTGCCCAATGACTCAAGAATAATCCCTACCAATTTTTGCATATAAAGTCAAATATAAACTTGGCTATTTATTTATTTATAGTCAAATATATAATACTATATTTATGTATTACCGTATATGCATTACTAATGTTTTCTTATCGTTTCAACAATGTTTGCCAATAGATTCAAGTATGAATCCAACGGTTATTTGCCTAGATTTTCAAGTAAAAAAACGACCAATATTTACCCACTGATTCAATTATAAATGCAACCAATGTTAATCTATTATGATTAAAAAAAAAAACTTAACATTAAATAACCTGATATTTCGGAAAATCTACCAATCGAACACAACCCAACTGTTACACCTCTTGGCAGCCTTGAAAGAACATAAAGGCGATGTTTGTTGAATAAGCTTACGATTCCTTTATTCTTGTTTGATCCAATCTTGTCTGTTAACTTTCTCTTTACGATTGCGATTTTGGATTTTTTAAGTCCTTTTTTTTCTCTTTATAATTAAGATTTTTATCGTTTGGTCATGAATCCACCCACGTGTATAGCTGTGTGCATAGTTGCAGTGGATGTGCTGTTTAACTGTGTGTGATTATGTAACATTATGAGGTTACATATTCGGCAGTATGTGAAAATGAGAGTATTTTTGTGCGCATGTGAACGCGTGTGTGTAATGTTTGAATGGTTGCGTATATAATCAATGTGTGAATGCATGTGCGTGTGTGTGAGGTGTGTGTGTATGAGTGTGTCCAGAAGGCACGTGTGTTTATTGTGTGTGTGTGTGTGTGTGTGTGTGTGTGTGTGTGTGTGTGTGTGTGTACGCACGCGCAGTCGCGTGCGGATGTGACTCACCCCATTCGTTTGCTAATCTTTTTCCTCTATTTTTTTTTCAATGCGAATACCCAGCATTTTAAGGAATTAAAAAAAAGATGTCTTTCCTCATTTTTCTGTCATTTTGTATTTATAAACGACGCCCTATTTTTAACTCCACATTTAATTCAATGAGAAATGTCTGCTTACGCATGCGCATTATGGTCGCTTTTTGTTGGTTTTGTTGTTGTCTGTTTTTACAGATTTTTTTGTCTTTTTTTTTTTTTTTTGCAAATAAACTTTTTTTTCAACCAATCACATTTTACAAATGTTCTATAATTCAAAAAAATAAAGCAGCCATTTTGTGCGTCTATTATAACAATGTACAGTCTAAATATCAACGTGAAACTTAACTGCTCCGAATAATCAAATCATGGGAGGTAACTTCTGAATATCAACATCGTGCTTCAACATGATTTATATAAATATTGATCCAGCATTGATGATGAAGTTACTTCAGCCATTAATGACCACCCAACCGTGACGGTGAACATTAAGGACTTATATTATGACTTTAAATATTTTAAGCATTTTTTTTTACTCAACATTATTTAAAATAAAATAACGTTTATTGTAATTGGTATAAAATTTATAATTTATCCCTGGTTTTTATAAACTTATAATTAATAACCGATTTTATAAACCTGTAATTAACAACGGAATTCGTAAATCTATAATTTAAGCCTGATATTTATGAACTTATAATAAATAATGGATTTTATAAACCTATAATTAATAACGAATTTTACAGACATAATTAATACGGAATTTTATCAACCTATAATTTATCGCTGATTTTTAGTAATCAATAATTAATTACGAATTATATAAACTTACAATTTATCGCTGATTTTTTAAACCTGTAATTAATAGAGAATTTTATAAAACTAAAATTAACAACGGATTTTATAAACATATAATTTTTCCTTGATCTTTATAAACCTAAAATTAATAACGGATTTTACAAGCCTATAATTAATCACGGATTTTATAAACCTATAATTTATCCCCAAGTTTTAAAACCCTAGAATTCATATCTGATTTAATAAACTTATAGTTAATAACGGGTTTTATAAAACTGTATTTAACAACTGATTTTATAAACCTATAATTTAAGCCTAATTTTTATGAACCTATAATTAATAACAACATTTTTAAACCTATAATTTATCATGGATTTGGTCAACCTAAAATTAATAAGGAATTTTATAAGCTAATAATTTATCCCAGATTTTTATTAACCTATAATTAATTACGAAATTTATAAACCTACAACCTATCCCTGATTTTTTAAATCTATAATTAATAATGGATTTTATAAACCTATAATTTATCCCTGATTTCAATAGACCTATAATTAATAACGTAGTTTATTAATATACAATTTATACTTGTTTTATTAAAGTTATAATTAATAACGGACTTCATAAATCTATAATTAATAATGGATTTTAAAAACCTATAATTAATAACGGATTTTATAAACATACAATTAAAAACGGATTTAATAAATCTGTGATTAATAACGTATTTTATATGCCTACAATTTATCCTTGATTTTTATAGACCTATAATTAATAATGTATTTTATCAACCTATAGTTAATAATGTAGTTTATAAATATAAAATTTATTCTTGGTTTTTTATAAAGCTGTAATTAACAACGGACCTTATAAATTTATAACTAATAATGGATTTTAGAAACCTATAATTAATAACGGATTTTATAAACCTGTAACTAATGACGGATTTTATAAACCTATAATTAATAATGGATTTTCTAAACATCTAATTAACGGATTTTTTTAGAGAATTTTTATAAACCTATAATTCATAACTGGTTTAATGAATTTATAGTTAATAACGGAACGAATTTTACAAACCTATAATTTAAGCTTAATTTTTATGAATCTATAATTAATAACCGATTTTTAAACCTATAATCTATAACAGATTTGGTAAACCTATAATTAATACGGCATTTTATAAACCAATAACTTATCGCTGATTTTTATTAACCTATAATTATTAAGATTTATTATTTTTTTAATTCCTTAAAATGCTAAGTATTCTCATTGGAAAAGTATAGAGGAAAAAAGATTAGCAAACGAATAGGGTAAGTCACATCCGCACACGACTGTGCGTGCGCGCACGCACACACACACACACACACGTACGCACACACGTACACACACACACTCACACACGAACGTACACACACACTCACACACGAACGTACACACACATCCCCCGGGTACACACGTACACATACACACACACACACACACCACACGCACATGCACACACACGCACATCTATTTTTTATAAGTCTATTTATTATTCGTCCTTTCTTTAAATGTTGCTTCTTCAATATATTTTGAGATTCTTGATAAAATTCAAAGAAGAACCTGCAATGTTATTTGTGTTAACCTGGCATCTCACCTTTAGTTATTTTTTTCACCGCCGTAATGTAGTTTTTCTGTGCTTTTTTTCTTTAAATATTATCACGGTAATTGTTCAATGGCGCACACTTATATTTACGAGGTCATTGTCCCCTAGAAATAATCAAGTGGTGGTATTTTGAAATATTCAACCTATTCTTCCATATTGTATTCAATTCTATGATTTTCTTATTAAATACGTGATTCAAGCAGAGTATATCAGCTGGTTCTTTGAACCGTGTTTACTCTGCATAAAACTTGTAGGGAGTTCGGTTAAGTCTGACACAAGGCCGAATCAAAGAAACATTAACCAGCTCCCTACGCTACATTGAGATGGGTAACCATTCAGGAATATGAGGGCTGCTAGCTTGGATGTGCGGATGGGTGTACTAGATAAAGGCTCGCAATAAAAAAAGATCAGAGAGTCGAGTTAGAATCCTTGTCGGACTCTCTGGATTTGGGCGGAGAGGAATCCAGACGTGTCTATGCCGAAAAAAATATGCCCAGGTTCTTTGAACCGTGTTACTTTACACTGTGAACCTCTATTATTCTAATGTTCAAATCAGAAACTATAGATTTGAAGTATAGATTTACAGAACCCTATCCACTTGAGTGGCTATCTATGTACTCCTATCAAACAATCCCCCCCCCCTCTCCCCCCCCCCTCTCTCTCTCTCTCTCTCTCTCTCTCTCTCTCTCTCTCTATATATATATATATATATATATATATATATATATATATATATATATAACATTTACCGACTTCTTAATTATTGCCTTTAGGTGTATGAAACTGTAGGAGAGGTCATATTTGCGGGGATTATTATTAATAAATACTATGTTCTGTCTCGTTTAGTGGTATTGAGCACTTTTCTTCCCAGTACGGGATATTTTGTGTGGTCTTTTCGAGTCACTATATCCTCCTCAGTATATATATACATATATATATCCAAGTGAATAAAGAACGAAGAAAATATTAACAACGTTCAAAACATTAATTTAAAACAGTGTGCAATATAGTAATAGAGCTATGAATGTGTATTATTAGATATAGTTTAGAACATGTACAGATTATAATTTACTACAAAAGTGTCCATTTTGTTTCGACCCCGAAAAAACAATGTCTCAGCAGGTAGTTAATAATGATGGTCATTATTAACTACCTGATGAGACTTTGTTTTTTTTGTTTTGTTTTTTTTTATATCGAAATAAAATGTATACTTTTGTAGTAAATTAAAATTTGTATATGATCTAAACTATAACTTATTATATATATATATATATATATATATATATATATATATATATATATATATATATACTTTTCTTCCCAGAAAATATCCATGGGATTTCTTTTACATCTCATACTTATAGGGTGACTCTCTCCCTGGGTGAGTTCTAGTTGGTATTGACACCAACCATTTTTTAATATTAAGCTCGCCTAGGTAGATAAGTAGCCTTTAATTTCGTATTAACATTTACCGACTTCCTCGTTATTGCATTTAGGTGTATGAAACTATAGTAGGGGTTGGTCATGTTTACAGGGATTATTATTATGAATGAATATATATATATAATGTTACGGAAAATCCGGAAGATTAACGAAATGGTTTTAACAACCGACATATGTAAATTATTTTCCTAACAAAACTTATCGTAAATAATCAGGCCAGTAGAAATAAATATATATAAGTATACTGTTTGATTAAAAACAGAATATCTACTCAAATACGCGTATCGATTAAAAAATAATGTTCAAATAAATAATATATATATATATATATATATATATATATATATATATAGATTAATTATTGCTCCTATTAACATCGAGCACTTTTTCACCATACTGGAAAATCATTTCCGCTTTATTTTATTTTATTTATTTTTTTTTTTTTTTTTTTTTTTTTTTTACTGCTTTCTTTCCTATCTTGGCTGTCTCGGATAACCCTCCCCTGCTTACTTTAGTTGGTGGTACCACCGAAAATTTTTATCATCTTGAACTCACCCAGCTGGATAAATATCCTTTTACCGACCGACCGCCTGAAGATTGCACACAACACGCAACAAACGTATAGTTGTGGTCGGTCATGTTTCAGCGGAAATCAGTTTAAAAATTTCTTTTCCTGGTGTGGAATTTCAAGCAGGCTCTTTTTTATGAGTCTCTTTATTTATTTCAAGTAGATAGATAGATAGATAGATAGATAGATAGATAGATAGATAGATAGATCAATTTGTTTTTTTAATCATATCACCCCGAGCAAGGCGGTAACGCCACTGATGTGCAGGGGGCTACATAAGAGTAAAATCATTAGGTAGAAGAGAGTGAAGAGAAGGACAAACCCTTTTAAAAAGGAGAAAGAGAAGGAAGGGAATACAGGTGAGATGACAGTTGTAAAGGTGGTGAGAAAGGAAAGGATATACAGGGTGGTGAAGAAAGAACTAAGGTCAAGTGGTTAAGAGATGAGTATTGACCTTGCATTTAAATTCCAGGAGGTTTGTAGCCGTCAGAAAAGCAAGAATAAGGAAGCGAGTTCCACAGGCGGGAAGTGCGAGAAAAGAAGCTGCAGGAGCAGAATTGTCGTCTGCATTTGTTTGATCTCACTGTGAATGGGTGAGACCCAGTTGCCAGCCTGGTTGCACGAGTAAACACCTGTTGTAGAGGCACCAGTGACTTCAGTTCGTTGGAGCAGACACCATGGCAGTATTTATAGAACAGACAAAGGGAAACCACATCCCGTCGGTGGGAAAATGGCTGTAGTCGAGCCGCCAAGTCAGTACCTATCACATTACTGATTCTCCTTTGGAGCCTGTCAAGAACACCGAGATGAACAGAGGGGGAACCTGACCATATATGGAAGCAGTACTCCATGCACGGACGAATGGTTGATTTGTATATATGCAGGATGGATTCAGGCGGGAAAAAACATCCTGGCTCGACATAGTAACCCAAATTTCCTAGTAGTGGATTTAGCTATTGACTCAATGTAGTGGTTCGACTTGAGATCAGAAGAGAGGGTAAGGCCGAGGAGGAGACTCGCTTGGACCATGCTCATGGGAGGCAGGAGAGGTTGCCTGTGATGATTGACAGACAGCAGCTTGGTCTTAGACGCATTGAAATTTACAAACCACTTCTTACCCCAATTCACCACAGAATGTAGATCCTTCTCAAGATCAGCAGCGAGATTATGTTTGTCTGCCACGCCGGGTTTCTTACTGATGCGAGAGTAAATTGGGGTGTCATCCGCGTAGATGCCTACTTGACTCTTGATCTCGACTGGGAGGTCATTTTTGAAAATAAGGAAGAGCGTCGGGCCTACGATAGAGACCCAAGAGATACCAGCGTTTGTACAGTAAGATGTGGAAGCATGCCCATTCAGGACGACCTTCATTATGCTGTTATTTAGAAAAGATTGGATCAGATCATGCAGTTGTCCGGTAATACCGTAACCCCGTAGCTTGCATAGAAGGCCAGCGTGCCAAACCCTGTCAAAAACCTTGGAGATGTCCAGAGCAAGAGCACGAGCCTCGCCGGACTCCTCAAGGGCCTGGAACATGTACTCCGTAACGGTCGTTAGCATGCCGGCCGTGGACCTTGCAAAGCGGAAGTCATACTGCCTGTCGGAGAAAAGTTTATGGGCAGTAAGATACTGAACTATTTAAACATTAATAATGCCCTCGAACACCTTCCCAAAAATTGGTAGAAGGCTGATAGGGCGATAGTTGGATGGGTCCGAGGGTTCACCAGAGTTCTTGAATGCAGGAACGACAGAAGAGGACTTCCAGCAGGCAAGAAAACAGGAAGCAGAGCGGCAGTAGTTATAGAGTTTAGAGAGGACACAGGAGAGTTCAGGGGCAGATTTCTTAAGGACAATCACCGGGATTCCATCACCACCACTCACCTTATGTGGGTCAAGTTTTGATATTATACGGGATACTACTGTCGGGGTAATGTATATATTGTCCAGTTTAGCCTCAGTTCTAATAGGGAAGTCATGTGAGGGTACTCCAGATGAGTCAAATGTGGAGTTGGATGAGAATCTGCGAGCAAAGCACTTGGCCTTGTCCGCTGATGATGTGAGGACCTCAACTTGATTAAAGGAGGGATAGAGGATTTGCTGTTGTTCAGCACCCGTTTGCTTAACCGCCAATAGTCCTTACAGCCGAACTTGCGGTCAACTATGCGCTGTCTCATTCTCTCAATAAACAACCTCTTGGCGTCATTCAGGATTCTCTTGCACTCATTACAAGTAGATGTCAATAGGCGATTATTGTTTTTTTTGGTTTTTTTATCATATCACCCCGGGCAAGGCGGTAAGGCCACTGGTGTGCAGGGGGCTACGTAAGAGTGAAAAGATTGGAAAAGAGAAAGCCGGAAACCACATCCTAAACAGGGAACAAGGGATGAGCCTCTACACCTGTTCAATAGATATGGGTGGAGTGTAAACCGGGCGATAGTTCAGTCTATCTACTCCAATTGAAAAAAAATAAGGAAAAGTGAAAAGATTGGAAAAGAGAAAGCCGGAAACCACATAGACGTGACACACGGCCAAAAGTAAGGAACACCCAGTGAGGACCGAACTCACCACTCAATAGTAATGATTCAAGCGAGACAAGCTTGCTAACTATTACACCACTGCTAGGTGCCCATTTGACACTGTATCAATATTATAAACAGGACTCCCCTTCTAAAGCAGTGAATTGGTGCTATACATGATACATTCCTGGTGGATTATGCTTCATTTGATCCATGACTGACTAGGCAGAATATTTTCACGCAGTAGTTTGGCATTTCTTTCTGTGCTAGACTGGTTGCCAAATCTGTCCTGCTATTTGACCCATAGCTAGAGAAAGATGTGATGGATTCATACCTTTCCAAAGGGTAATTCCATGCAAGTGAATTCGAGCTCGGCTTCATTGATTTCCCATTCTGAGCCAATAACCATTACACCACGTCTAAAATGATGACAAATTAAATTTTTTCAATTGTAACAAGTGTTGTGGCCCGAGGAAGGTCCAAAAGATTTTAATCAATAAAAATTATTAACTTCAAAAAAGATTTTACATAATTTTTATGTGTGGACCAAATATATTCAAGTAATGAAAAATACTGTCTGAAAAGTGGTATAATTTACGTTTTTGTTTTCCTTATATAAAATCAACATCCGTGATCTTATATGAAAGTGCTGAAAAATTCTCGGTTCACTGTTCAGATGACTGCCCCCGAAATAGTCGAAAGTAGTGATTCCTGTGAGCAACGGCGGCCGAACAGGCAGGAGAGAACCAAGAGGAGGAATGGGGTTTGAGACGAAATTCCTGGTAGGCATGAAGGCATCAATGCCAACTTTTACCCAGGACGATATCTCACAGACACAGTCATCAACTGCGAGATTAAACACTTTTACCTAAGGGATGAAAGAAATAAGAACTCAGATAGATAGATAGATAGATAGATAGATAGATAGATAGATAGATAGATAGATAGATAGATAGATAGATAGAATGAGAAGTTTGAGATAGATAGATAGATAGATAGATAGATAATGAGAAGTCTAGGATAGATAGATAGATAGATAATGAGAAGTCTGAGATAGATAGATAGATAATGAGAAGTCTGAGTAGATAGATAGATAGATAATGAGAAGTCTGAGATAGATAGATAGATAATAGAAAGTCTGAGATAGATAGATAGATAGATAGATAATGAGAAGTCTGAGACAGATAGATAGATAGATAGTAAGTCTAGATAGATAGATAGATAGATAGATAGATAGATAGATAGATAGATAATGAGAAGTCTGAGATAGATAGATAGACAGATAGATAATGAGAAGTCTGAGATAGATAGATAGATAGATAGATAGATAGATAGATAGATAGATAGATAGATAATGAGAGAGTCTGAGATAGATAGATAGATAGATAGATAGTAGAGACAGATAGATAGATAGATAGATAATGATCTGAGATAGATAGATAGATAGATAGATAATAGAGAGTCTGAGATAGATAGATAATGAGAAGTCATAGATAGATAGATAGATAGATAGATAGATAGATAGATAGATAGATAGATAGATAGATAGATAGATAATGAGAAGTCTGAGATAGATAGATAATGAGAAGTCCAGATAGATAGATAGATAGATAATGAGAAGTCTGAGATAGATAGATAGATAGATAGATAGATAGATAGATAGATAGATAGATAGATAGATAATGAGAAGTCTGAGATAGATAGATAATGAGAAGTCATAGATAGATAGATAAATAGATAGATAGATAGATAGATAGATAGATAGATAATGAGAAGTCTGAGATAGATAGATAATGAAGTCTGAGATAGATAGATAATGAGAGAGTCTAGATAGATAGATAGATAGATAGATAGATAGATAGATAATGAAGAGTCTGAGATAGATAGATAGATAGATAGATAGATAGATAGATAGATAATGAGAAGTCTGAGATAGATAGATAGATAATGAGAGATTGAGATATAGATAGATAGATAGATAGATAGATAGATAGATAGATAGATAGATAGATAGATAATGAGAAGTCTGAGATAGATAGATAGATAGATATTAGAGTCTGAGATAGATAGATAGATAGATAATGAGAAGTCTGAGATAGATAGATAATGAGAAGTCATAGATAGATAGATAGATAGATAGATAGATAGATAGATAGATAGATAATGAGAAGTCTGAGATAGATAGATAATGAGGAGAGTCTGAGATAGATAGATAGATAGATAGATAGATAGATAGATAGATAATAGAGAAGTCTGAGATAGATAGATAGATGAATATTAGAAGATACAAGGATAGATAGATAGATAATGAAGTCTAGAGATAGATAGATGAATATTAGAGAGTCTGAGACAGATAGATAGATAGATAATGAGAGAGAGAGTCTGAGATAGATAGATAGATAGATAGATAGATAGATAGATAGATAGATAATGAAAGTCTAGATAGATAGATAGATAGATAGATAGATAGATAGATAGATAATAGAGAGTCTGGGAGATAGATAGATAGATAGATAGATAGATAGATAGATAGATAGATAGATAGATAGATAATGAGAAGTCTGAGATAGATAGATAGATAGATAATGAGAAGTCTGAGATAGATAGATAGATAGATAGATAGATAATGAGAAGTCTGGAGATAGATAGATAATGAGAAGTCATAGATAGATAGATAGATAGATAGATAGATAGATAGATAGATAGATAGATAGATAATGAGAAGTCTGAGATAGATAGATAGATAGATAGATAGATAGATAGATAGATAGATAGATAGATAGATAGATAATGAGAGAGATACAGAGATAGATATATAGATAGATAGATAGATAGATAGATAGATAGATAATGAAGTCTGAGATAGATAGATAGATAGATAGATAGATATAGATAGATAGATAGATAGATAATAGGGAGTCTGAGATAGATAGATAGATAGATAGATAGATAGATAGATAGATAGATAGATAGATAGATAATGAAGTCTGAGATAGATAGATAGATAGATAGATAATGAGAAGTCTGAGATAGATAGATAGATAGATAATATTAGAAGTCTGAGATAGATAGATAGATAGATAGATAATGAGAAGTCTGAGATAGATAGATAGATAGATAGATAATGAGAAGTCTAGAGATAGATAGATAATGAGAAGTCATAGATAGATAGATAGATAGATAGATAGATAGATAGATAGATAGATAGATAGATAGATAGATAGAAGTCTGAGATAGATAGATAATGAAGTCTGAGATAGATAGATAGATAGATAATGAGAAGTCTGAGATAGATATGATAGATAGATAGATAGATAGATAGATAGATAGATAGATAGATAAATCAATAGAGAGAGTCAGAGATAGATAGATAATGAGAAGTCATAGATAGATAGATAAATAGATAGATAGATAGATAGATAGATAGATAATGAAAGTCTGAGATAGATAGATAATGAGAGAGTCTAGGATAGATAGATAATGAGAAGTCTGAGATAGATAGATAGATAGATAGATAGATAGATAGATAATGAGGAAATTCTGAGATAGATAGATAGATAGATAGATAGATAGATAGATAATGAGAAGTCTGAGATAGATAGATAGATAATGAGAAGTCTGAGATAGATAGATAGATAGATAGATAGATAGATAGATAGATAGATAGATAGATAATGAGAAGTCTGAGATAGATAGATAGATAGATAATGAGAAGTCTGAGATAGATAGATAGATAGATAATGAGAAGTCTGAGATAGATAGATAATGAGAAGTCATAGATAGATAGATAGATAGATAGATAGATAGATAGATAGATAGATAATGAGAAGTCTGAGATAGATAGATAATGAGAAGTCTGAGATAGATAGATAGATAGATAGATAGATAGATAGATAATGAGAAGTCTGAGATAGATAGATAGATAGATAATGAGAAGTCTGAGATAGATAGATAGATAATGAGAAGTCTGAGATAGATAGATAGATAATGAGAAGTCTGAGACAGATAGATAGATAGATAAATAAGTCTGAGATAGATAGATAGATAGATAGATAGATAGATAGATAGATAATGAGAAGTCTGAGATAGATAGATAGATAGATAGATAGATAGATAGATAATGAGAAGTCTGAGATAGATAGATAGATAGATAGATAGATAGATAGATAGATAGATAGATAATGAGAAGTCTGAGATAGATAGATAGATAGATAATGAGAGATACAGATAGATAGATAGATAGATAGATAGATAATGAGAAGTCTGAGATAGATAGATAATGAGAAGTCATAGATAGATAGATAGATAGATAGATAGATAGATAGATAGATAGATAGATAATGAAAAGTCTGAGATAGATAGATAGATAGATAGATAGATAGATAGATAGATAGATAGATAGATAGATAATGAAAGTCTAGAGATAGATATATAGATAGATAGATAGATAGATAGATAGATAATGAGAAGTCTGAAAGGATAGATAGATAGATAGATAGATAGATAGATAGATAGATAGATAGATAATGAGAAGTCTGAGATAGATAGATAGATAGATAGATAGATAGATAGATAGATAGATAGATAGATAATGAAAGTCTGAGATAGATAGATAGATAGATATATAGATAGATAGATAGATAGATAATGAGAAGTCTGAGATAGATAGATAGATATATAGATAGATAGATAGATAATGAGAAGTCTGAGATAGATAGATAGATATATAGATAGATAGATAGATAATGAGAAGTCATAGATAGATAGATAGATAGATAGATAGATATATAGATAGATAGATAGATAATGAGAAGTCTGAGATAGATAGATAGATAGATAGATAGATAGATAGATAGATAGATAGATAGAAAATGAGAGAGATCTTAGATAGATAGATAGATAGATAGATAGATAGATAGATAGATAGATAGATAGATAGATAATGAGAAATCATAGATAGATAGATAGATAGATAATGAGAAATCATAGTTAGATAGATAGATAGATAATGAGAAGTCTGAGATAGATAGATAGATAGATAATGAGAAGACTTAGATAGATAGATAGATAGATAGATAGATAGATAGATAGATAGATAATGAAGTCTGAGATAGATAGATAGATAGATAGATAGATAGATAGATAGATAGATAGATAGATAGATAGATAGATAATGAGAAATCTGAGATAGATAGATAGATAGATAGATAGATAGATAGATAATGAGAAATCTGAGATAGATAGATAGATAGATAGATCGATAGATAGATAGATAGATAGATAGATAGATAGATAGATAGATAGATAGATAGATAGATAATGAGAAGTCTGAGATAGATAGATAGATAGATAATGAGAAGACTTAGATAGATAGATAGATAGATAGATAGATAGATAGATAGATAGATAGATAGATAATGAGAAGACTTAGATAGATAGATAGATAATGAAGACTTAGATAGATAGATAGATAGATAGATAGATAGATAGATAGATAGATAGATAGATAATGAGAAGACTTAGATAGATAGATAGATAGATAGATAGATAGATAGATAGATAGATAGATAGATAGATAATGAGAAGACTTAGATAGATAGATAGATAGATAATGAGAAGACTTAGATAGATAGATAGATAGATAGATAGATAATGAGAAGACTTAGATAGATAGATAGATAGATAGATAGATAGATAGATAATGAGAAGACTTAGATAGATAGATAGATAGATAGATAGATAGATAGATAGATAGATAGATAGATAGATAGATAGATAGATAGATAATGAGAGAGACTTAGATAGATAGATAGATAGATAGATAGATAGATAGATAGATAGATAATGAGAAGACTTAGATAGATAGATAGATAGATAGATAGATAGATAGATAGATAGATAGATAGATAGATAGATAGATAGATAGATAATGAGAAGACTTAGATAGATAGATAGATAGATAGATAGATAGATAGATAGATAGATAGATAGATAGATAGATGAATGAATGAATGAGAAGTCTGAGATAGATAGATAGATAGATAATGAGAAGTCTGAGATAGATAGATAGATAATGAGAAGTCTGAGATAGATAGATAGATAGATAATGAGAGATATAGAGATAGATAGATAGATAATGAAGTCTGAGATAGATAGATAGATAGATAGATAATGAGAAGTCTGAGACAGATAGATAGATGAATGAGAGACAGATAGATAGATAGATAGATAGATAGATAGATAGATAGATAGATAGATAGATAGATAGATAATGAAAGTCTGAGATAGATAGATAGACAGATAGATAATGAGTGAGATAGATAGATAGATAGATAGATAGATAGATAGATAGATAGATAGATAATGAGAAGTCTGAGATAGATAGATAGATAGATAGATAGACAGAGTCTGAGATAGATAGATAGATAGATAGATAGATAATGAGAAGTCTGAGATAGATAGATAGATAGATAATACAGAAGTCTAGATAGATAGATAGATAGATAGATAGATAGATAATGAGAAGTCTGAGATAGATAGATAATGAAGTCATAGATAGATAGATAGATAGATAGATAGATAGATAGATAGATAGATAGATAGATAGATAGATAGATAATGAGAAGTCTGAGATAGATAGATAATGAGAAGTCTGAGATAGATAGATAGATAGATAATGAGAAGTCTGAGATAGATAGATAGATAGATAGATAGATAGATAGATAGATAATGAAGTCTGAGATAGATAGATAATGAGAAGTCATAGATAGATAGATAAATAGATAGATAGATAGATAGATAGATAGATAATGAGAAGTCTGAGATAGATAGATAATGAGAAGTCTGAGATAGATAGATAGATAATGAGAAGTCTGAGATAGATAGATAGATAGATAGATAGATAATGAGAAGTCTGAGATAGATAGATAGATAGATAGATAATGAGAAGTCTAAGAGATAGATAGATAGATAGATAGATAGATAGATAGATAGATAGATAGATAATGAGAAGTCTGAGATAGATAGATAGATAATGAGAAGTCTGAGATAGATAGATAGATAGATAGATGAATGAGGGGGTGAGATAGATAGATAGATAGATAGATAATGAGAAGTCTGAGATAGATAGATAAATGAAGTCATGGATAGATAGATAGATAGATAGATAGATAGATAGATAGATAATGAGAAGTCTGAGATAGATAGATAATGAGAAGTCTGAGATAGATAGATAGATAGATAGATAGATAGATAATGAGAAGTCTGAGATAGATAGATAGATAGATAATGAGAAGTCTGAGATAGATAGATAGATAATGAGAAGTCTGAGACAGATAGATAGATAGATAATGAAGATAGATAGATAGATAGATAGATAGATAGATAGATAATGAGAAGTCTGAGATAGATAGATAGATAGATAGATAGATAGATAATGATCTAGATAGATAGATAGATAGATAGATAGATAGATAGATAGATAGATAGATAGATAGATAGAGATAGATAGATAGATAGATAGATAATGAGAAGTCTGAGATAGATAGATAGATAGATAGATAGATAGATAATGAGAAGTCTGAGATAGATAGATAATGAGAAGTCATAGATAGATAGATAGATAGATAGATAGATAGATAGATAGATAGATAGATAGATAGATAGATAGATAGATGAGAAGTCTGAGATAGATAGATAGATACATAGATAGATAGATAGATAGATAGATAGATAGATAGATAGATAGATAGATAATGAGAAGTCTGAGATAGATAGATAGATAGATAGATAGATAGATAGATAGATAGATAGATAGATAGATAATCTAGAGATAGATAGATAGATATATAGATAGATAGATAGATAATGAAAAGTCTGAGATAGATAGATAGATAGATAGATAGATAGATAGATAGATAGATAGATAGATAGATAGATAGATAATGAAGTCTGAGATAGATAGATAGATAGATAGATAGATAGATAGATAGATAGATAGATAGATAATGAGAAGTCTGAGATAGATAGATAGATAGATATATAGATAGATAGATAGATAATGAGAAGTCTGAGATAGATAGATAGATATATAGATAGATAGATAGATAATGAGAAGTCTAGAGATAGATAGATAGATATATAGATAGATAGATAATGAGAAGTCATAGATAGATAGATAGATCGATAGATAGATAGATATATAGATAGATAGATAGATAATGAAGTCTGAGATAGATAGATAGATATATATAGATAGATAGATAGATAGATAGATAATGAGAAGTCTGAGATAGATAGATAGATAGATAGATAGATAGATAGATAGATAGATAGATAGATAGAAAATGAGAAGTCTTAGATAGATAGATAGATAGATAGATAGATAGATAGATAGATAGATAGATAGATAGATAGATAATGAGAAATCATAGTTAGATAGATAGATAGATAATGAGAAGTCTGAGATAGATAGATAGATAGATAATGAGAAGACTTAGATAGATAGATAGATAGATAGATAGATAGATAATGAGAAGTCTGAGATAGATAGATAGATAGATAGATAGATAGATAGATAGATGATAGATAGATAGATAATGAGAAGACTTAGATAGATAGATAGATAGATAGATAGATAGATAGATAGATAGATAGATAGATAGATAATGAAGACTTAGATAGATAGATAGATAGATAGATAGATAGATAGATAGATAGATAGATAATGAGAAGACTTAGATAGATAGATAGATAGATAGATAGATAGATAGATAGATAGATAGATAGATAGATATATATAGATAGATAGATAGATAGATAGATAGATAGATAATGAAGACAGATAGATAGATAGATAGATAGATAATGAGAAGACATAGATAGATAGATAGATAGATAGATAGATAATGAGAAGACTTAGATAGATAGATAGATAGATAGATAGATAGATAATGATAAGATAATGATTAGATAGATAGATAGATAGATAGATAGATAGATAGATAGATAGATAGATAATGAGAAGTCAGATAGATAGATAGATAGATAGATAGATAATGAGAAGTCTGAGATAGATAGATAGATAATGAGAAGTCTGAGATAGATAGATAGATAGATAATGAGAAGTCTGAGATAGATAGATAATGAGAAGTCATAGATAGATAGATAGATAGATAGATAGATAATGAGAAATCTGAGATAGATAGATAGATAATGAGAAATCTGAGATAGATAGATAGATAATGAGAAATCATAGATAGATAGATAGATAGATAATGAGAAATCTTACATAGATAAATAGATAGATAATGAGAAATCTTACATAGATAGATAGATAATGAGAAATCTGAGATAGATAGATAGATAGATAATGAGAAATCTGAGATAGATAGATAGATAGATAGATAGATAGATAGATAGATAGATAGATAATGAGAAATCATAGATAGATAGATATTGTAGAAAAAAAGAATTACCTTAAATTGCTACGTAGAAGTCGTCATGCTTAATCGTCATGAGCACAAACGTGTATTTATTGGACGTTGATGTGGGAAAGCTGTCTGTGTAGAATCCTCTTACCTTTAAAACTCGGGAGGAGAAGAGTATATCTACTAGGTGGCGTGTCTTAGCTATAAAGGTCTGAAATGATAGAACTAACAAATGGTGCCCATCTGCGAATTTGTCATGGAAACAGCGAAAGGAGTTGCAGAGGAGTTGAATTAGTCGTTTTCCCCATCCTACAAGACCGTGTAAACGATATTTAAGACTTGAAAGTCATAATTTGGGTAACTCCAGGCTAAACAACCCAACAGTAGACTACTTTTTGGTGTCATCTGGCTAATGCAAAGGTAAATCGTAGTAAAAGGAGACATGAATCTTGAGCGAAAGTTTCGGATGAATTATTTTTTCTCACTATGTTTAGCTATTGATTGTCAGTCAGTTAAGTGCCATACGTGATACACGCTTGGGTGATCATGTCTTGAAAAAGTCATGACTGACTGGGCATATGATTATCCCGCAGTAGGTTGCCATTGCTTTCTGCGGTAGACTGGTTGCCAGCCAAGACTATAGAACCCAATCTGTCCTGTTATTTAACCCATAACTGGAGGGAAAATCGAATTTCCCAAGGGTATTTGCGAGTAAGTGAATGCAAGGAATTCAAATGGAATTCGAACTCGGCTCTTCGATTTGTCGTTCCGAGCAGATATCCACTGCACCGCAACGCATATTGCTAGAGATTGTACCAGATCATTAAAAAAAATATTCGTGTCTGGTTTTCATTGTTAATATAAAATAGCCTTGAAATTAATTGACACTATTGTTTGCTTTGATGTCGAGTTCTGTTGTGTTCTGGACTGAAAGAGAGCGAGCCGTCGATCTAAATTCGTCAGACTCTGTGCCTTCTACCAGAGAGGAACCCAGACGAGGCGAGACCGAACGTCAGAATTTCGTCTCGAGTAAATAGAGACCCGATCACGCGTATGCGCGGTGTACGGTAAATCTTTGCCCGAACGTACTCGCTCAGAATGCTTCACGCAAAAATCGGCCTTTTGCCACATCCCAGCATGGGTAAATAGCGAGTTCCAGTTTGAAACAATACAGTGTTCAGCGAGTCTGACTTTATTGAATTTTATCCACAAATTAATGCCTTAAATATGGAGGATATAATGTAACCTTTTCGCCATATTGTGTGCTATGAGTTTCGGGAAGAAGTAATCGTTGGAACTGCGACAAAAAAAAAACATCCAGAAAGTTCATTTGTATTGCTCTTCGGGCACTCAAAAAATGGTTTGGCAGATTTCGTCAGGGTGATTTCATTGGTATTTTAGATTGAAACCTTGGTTTTATATATATATATATATATATATATATATATATATATAACCATATCGCCCCAAGCAAGGCATTTTATTGCCACTGTTTTGCAGGGGGTTACATAGGAGGAAAGTTATGAGAAAGAGTGACATGTTCTAGGGGGTGTCAGGAAGTGACTAAGAAAAGGATGAGAATACTGATGAGAGTGGAGTGGACGGAGAAAGGAGCATGAGAGAAAGAGGATGCATGTTAGTGAGATAGGAGATGACTATTGACCTTACATTTAAATTCTTTGAGATTGTAGCTGTAGCGGAAGTAAGTATACGGAAGTGAATTCCACAGGCAGGAAGTGCAAGAAAAGAAGAAGAAAGTTATGAGAAAGAGTGACATGTTCTAGGGGGTGTCAGGAAGTGGGTAAGAAAAGGATGAGAATACTGATGAGAGTGGAGTGGACGGAGAAAGGAGCATGAGAGAAAGAGGATGCATGTTAGTGAGATAGGAGATGACTATTGACTTTTCACTTAAATTCTTGGAGATTATAGCTGTCGGGGAAGCAAGTAAATGAAAGGGAATTCCACAGGCGGGAAATCCGAGTAAAGAAGCTAATGGAGTAGAATTTGTGTTTACATTTTATTGGTTTCACAGTAAAAGAGTGGGATCTAGTTTCTAATCTTGTGGCTCGAGTATATATATATATATATATATATATATATATATATATTTCTAAACATATACTGTTAAATATAAGAGACAATGAATGTATATTATGTTTAATCATGAGCCGTTCTAAACGTCGTATTTTGGCTTTAATTTCAGTTGAAAATAAAGACAAAAATTCTCCAACATTTGGATATTCAATTCAGATATTGAAGGCCATGTACATTAAATCCAAACAACCCACACTTAATAAAATCACGTTTATATCTGGTCATAACACATTACATTGCATTTGAATACATGGTTCTGTTGTCATTTCGTGCTATCACGCTGTGTGACGTCATAGAACCGCATTGCAAATTTGCGAACTGTGTTTGTTATTTTTGGTAACTATTGCCGCTGCCTAGCGGAGTTTTATGTCAAGACAAAATAAAATTGTCGGTGATGGTGGATGTTATTGTGTTACCGTCTTAATAACCTCTCTGAAGATGGCTCATGTGAGCCGAAAGCTTAGAACCAAATTAATAAAAAAAATATCCAAATGGAGAATTTTTGTCTTTATTTTCAACTGAAATTAAAGCCAAAATTCGACGTTTAGAACGGCTCATGATTAAACATAATAGACATTCATTGTCTCTTATATTTAACAGTATATGTTTAGAAAATTATTTGCTGCCTCGATGCACTATATATATATATATATATTTGTATTAATTGAGTTTCGAGTCAATCTTTGTTGAATGTTAACGTTTTATCAACAAATGATTGCCTTAAAGGTGGAAGAAGAAAAGTTGCACTTTTGCCATATTTTTGGGAAGGAGTAAGAGTCGGAACTGAGACAAAAAACATTCAGAATGTTTATTTGTATCGTGTTTCAGCTCTTCGGGCGCTCAAAAAATGGTTTGGCAGATTTCGTCAAGATGATTTTAACCTAAGCGATCAACCACACTTTAGGTAACCTTCCGACGTCAATGAAGACGTGCTGATTGCCATCATGGAAAATACCCCAAAGATTTCGACGGAAGAGTCAGCTAAGAGTTTCAACATCAATATTTCAACTGCCTTTCGTCATTTGGGTTCGTTTCCAAACTCGGTACCAGGGTGCCACATTCGCTGACAAAACAGATCAGGGTCGATTCGTGTGGTTATGATAGCGTTCGACGCAAATGCAGTTGGAAAAAGAGATACTTGTGAATGTGCAAAACCCGTGGCTAAAGTTGACTTGAATCCAATTAAAGTCCTACTGTCCGTTTGGTAGAATTGCAAAGAGATAGTTTATTTTGAGCTTCTTTCAACCAGCGAATCAAGAGCGGCAAAAATGTATTGCGACCAACTCACTCATCTGAATTCAAGAAAAACGGCCGATTTGGACAAATTGAAAAAAAGTGCCATTTTCTACCAGGCATGTTGCTTTGTAGTGCAGTGGATATCGACTCGGGACAACAAATCAGGAATACGAGTTCGAATTCCAGTTGAATTTATCGCATTCACTTACACGCAAATACCCTTGGGAAAAGTGTTAATCCGTCTCTTCCCTTCAGTTATGGGTTAAATAACAGGACAGATTGGATTCTATAGCCTTGGTCAGCAACCAGTCTACCGCAGAAAGTAATGGCAACCTACTGCGGGAAAATCTCTTGTCCAGTCAGTTATGCCTCTTCCGACATTACCGCCCAAGCGTGTATCACTTATGGCACTTAACTGACTGATGTTGCAAAACAAACATTTTGTTTTTTGTTTTTTGTTTTATAATCATATCGCGCCAAGCAAGGCAGTTTACTGCCACTGGTGTGCAAGGGTTTACATAAAAGAAAAGTTATAAGTGTGATAGGTTATACGAGGTGTCAGAAAGTGGGTAAGAGAATGATGAAAATACTAATGAGAGTGGAGTGGATGGAGAAAGAAGCATGAAAGAGAGAGGATGCAGGTCAGTGAGATAGGAGATGACTAATGACTTTACATTTAAATTCTTGAAGATTATATCTGTCTGGAAAGCAAGTAAATAGAAGGGAATTCCACGGTCGGGAAGTGCGAGAAAAGAAGCTGATGGAGTAGAATTTGCGTTTACATTTTATTGGTTTCACGGTAAAAGGATGGGACCTAGTTGCCAATCTTGTGACTCAAGTAAATTCATATATATGGGGCACCAGTGAGTTAAGTTCATAGGAGCAGAAACCGTGAAAGTATTTCTAGAAGAGACACAAGGAAGCCACATTGCGCCGGTGAGAAAGTGGCTGTATCTGAGCTGCCAAATCAGGATCGATCACATTACAGATTCTCCGTTGGATTTTGTCAAGGACCCCTTGCTTAAATAGTTAAAATTGGAAACCCTCTAGCGCCCAACGTATGTTTCCGACTTGTCTCCTGATTTTCCTTAGTTCCGATTTGCAGAGCGATTTACCTTGACTATGCGCAGCCAATCGAAAGCCACCGCACTACCTTCTTCAACAAGAAACACGGGTCCTGGGTATGACGGTAAACTGCATCTGGCAGCAAGGCCTCTGATTAGGAGATTGTGAGGAGCATGGAACCACCTCTTAATTGCTGTTGTTCCCAGGTCCACCCTAACCCAGGGTGGTAGCACCTTTTATGGCCCCAGCTATGGGCAAATAGTTAACCCCGAAACTGGAGTCAAAACACTATGAAAGTATAAAAATAGACTTTTATAGAGAAATATACATAAAAATGAACATTTATAGAAAAATATACATTTTTGAAGGAAAAATATTATCTACAATACATTTTTGAAGAAAAATTATTTCCATAACACATTTTTAAAGGAAAAAAAATTATTCCCAGCAAAACAATTTTGAATACAAAACTAGAAGACATTTTCAGTTTTCTAAAATAAAAAAGAATAAAGACAAAAAGTGTTCATTAAAATCTGACTATGTCAACTTTCTCACTATAACCAAACATTAAAACAATACCTTAAAACCATACCTTTTTAGCATTAAATAACCCACAGAGGTGTTGATATGCCGTTAAACAAAGCTCAAACTCAAACTCAACAAGAAACGCAAAGTTTTTAGAAAAGGGAGACTTCGGGTCACCGTCAACCTAGCGATCGACCAACTTAAATTAACACGATAGCTCTTTCTTTATTGAGCTTTTAGGACTTAATGAGAGGAAAGATCAGCTCATGATTTTTGGAAGTGCATCCATAAAATAACACTCCGAAGATCTACGTAACATTTTCAAAATTTCTCTGGTGGCCTTGTGCCAGATTAAGTAAAAATCAGTAGTCAAATAATCCAGAGAGTGGCAGCTGATTTCTCCACGGACTTACCCCTAATACCTCAGTCTTCTTCTTTTTCATGTGCCGTGTCCCTTCAGGACGTAGGCGACCATGGTTCTTCCACTTGCCCTTGTCTCTTGTCGCTCTCAGTAATTTTTCTCTTGGTATCACTTCCAAGCCCCGCTCCGTCAACCGTTTGCTCAGACCTAACAAGTACGTCTCGCTCTGCTTTCCCTTGTCTCTCCTTCCATTTATCCGATCTGTGAGTATTAAGTTTTCCATGCCTTCTTCTGTAATATAACAATCTGGCCCTACCCGAGGAAGTGATGCAAGCGATGGTGTTTCCCGTCGGTGGAGGGGTCGGCGAGCGGCAGGGCGGGTGTTTGTGAAATACATCCTGTCGAGGCCGGAGCGGATGTCGTTTGACCTTATTTCCGACAGCGGCGGAAATGACTACGGAGGCAAACAGAACAGGTGTCTCTGGGAATTACGTGGGCGTTGCGTGGGCGAGGCAGAACCGGAAGGAAAGTCCCGGTTCTAGAAGACTATATAAAGACCTCGACACATGGATTCGCCAGCAGAGAACGGCCAGTGGAAGCAGAGAAACACCACAGGCAAGACTACACTCCCGTCAACCCATTCTATGTGCGCTCTCACCCTTCCGTTCTCTATTCCACACGGTTCGTCGTCATTTATAAAAATATAACCTTATATTTTTATATATGCGTGTTTGTTGTTTTGTCGTCGTACGGCGATATATAACACTTCTTCTTCTTCTTCTTCTTCTTCTTCTTATTCCATTTATCACAACTACATTACCCACCGAATCAGGGAGGTACTAGATAACTAATTTATATTAAGGACGATCACATTAGATATTTCAAAGTCAAAGTGTGGCATACAGAGTTGCTGCAGAAGCACTCTGTGTATGGATTAAATAGAGAAAGAGCCGTTTTAATTATCAAGTCCTTCCTAACGGGTAGGACCTTGAAGGTAGTTGTTAATGGTCAGTCATACTATGCCTAACGCACGCGTCAACAAGGCTCGCTTCTTGGTCTAATCATATTTCTACTTTACATAAATGATCTGCCTAAGACTATCAGTCAGTGAAGTGCCATACAGGATACACGGTTAGACAATTATGTCTTTTCCGAACCATTACTGACTAGGCATATTTCTTCGTAGCGAGCCACAAGATTAGCAATTAGGTCCAACCCTTTTACTGTGAAACCAATAAGATGTAAACGTAAATTCTACTCCTTCCCGTCTGTGGAATTCCCTTCCGTTTACTCACTTCCCCGACAGCTACAATCTTCAAGAATTTAAATGTAAAGTCAATAGTCATCTCCTATCTCACTAACTTGCATCTTCTCTCTTATGCTCCTTTCTCCGTCCACTCCACTCTCATCAGTATTCTCATCCTTCTCTTACCCTCTTCCTGACACCCCCTACAACTTGTCACTCTTTCTCATAACTTTCTTCTTCTTTTCTCGCACTTCCCGCCTGTGGAATTCTCTTCCATTTACTTGTTTCCCCGACAGCTTCAATCTCCAAGAATACAAAAAAATATAAAGTCAATAGTCATCTCCTATCGCAATAACTTGCATCCTCTCTCTCATGCTCTCATTTCATTTCTGCAGTATTCTCACCCCTCTCCTACCCGCTTCCTGACACCCTTTTGTTCTGTACTCTTTTTCATAATTTTCCTTCTATGTAACTCCCTACACAACAGTGGCAGTATAATGCCTTGCTTGGGGCGATACGATTAAAAAAAAGTTGCCATTTCTTTTTGCGGTAGACTGGTTGCCAACTGGAATTCTACTGATTTCTCATATCGATTGCACCAAAACGCACATCCTAAGAGTATACTCCGATCGTTTGTGAATATCTCTGCTGATGATTCAACGATATGTGGGTACCCCTATCTGTTTTGGCATTCACCCTGGTCGGGTTGAGCTGGCTTCCTCCCAAGCGATGAAGAATGATTCGTTGGGATTTTGTTTTTTAAGAGCAGGGTCCCAAGTCCTACCCTGTATAGACCTCAGGCATTTTGATTATCCCGCAACAGGTTCCCAATACGGTAGATTGATTACCAGCCAAGGCTATAGAACCCAATCTGTCCTGTTATTTAACCCATAACTGGAGGGAAGGGACGGATTAATACCTTTCCCGAGGCTATTAGCGCTTAAGTGGATGCAGGGCATTGAACCAGAATTCGAACTCGTCTCACCGATTTCTCTTTCCAAGCCGATATCCACAACGCACATCCGTCAAGAAACGGTTACAGCATCTGATATTCCCAAGCAGTCACCCATCTATGTACTGACCAGGCTTACCTTCGGTGATCGGAAGAGATGACCCTGGGCATTTCACCGATTGCGATGAACGAGTGTTCTCTCAATGAGGCCCTGTACATTGAGCCCCTAATTCAAACCAGATCTCAAGTGGAACTCGCACATACGATCTTTAGCTAACGGTATTGGGAACATAATCGGTTCCCTGTACCGATCCAGCAACTACCTAACGCTTACATTATCCTCTATTTTTAAGAGCCATATTAGGCCTAAAATGGAGTACTGCTACTATATATGGGCAGGAGCTATCCAAACTTCATTTTCTAGTTTTGACAAAGTCTAAAAGCGTAAGCGCGGCCTTGTGGATGATGAATTATTTTTCACCCTACAATTCCTTCCCCAAAATTTGAAACGTCGCAATCCTGCCACTACTATATTGCTATTTCCATGGAAAGTGCTTAGACAAACTACACAACCGGCCATAATTATTAGGCCACACGTTTGTAAACGAAATGATGTATTTCATACTATTTTTTAGTATTTATTGCTAAGTGAATAATTGTAAATGAAGATAGAAGGGTTCTTTTGTTAACATTGCAGAATAACATGTGCATCAAATGAACTGTTCTGGTGTCCAGTTTTTATGCTCTCTTCCCCATGCTAGTCTCTTCTTCTTATTGGTTGTCCGAAGCAAAGGCTTCCTGGCTGCATTGTAAAATTTTGCAAAGTAATAATAACAAAAAAACAATTCTATTTTCATTTAGAATTATCCACTTGGCAATAAATACCAAAAATAGTATGAAAACCATTTTTTGTTAACTGGTGTGACAATCTAGAGGGTGCGATGGGTAAATTGTCGCTATTTGCTTTGTAAAATTTTGCAAAGTAATAATAACAAAAAAACAATTCTATTTTCATTTAGAATTATCCACTTGGCAATAAATACTAAAAATAGTATGAAATACATTTTTTTTTAACTGGTGTGACAATCTAGAGGGTGCGATGGGTAAATTGTCGCTATTTGCTTTGTAAAATTTTGCAAAGTAATAATAACAAAAAAACAATTCTATTTTCATTTTGAAATATCCACTTGGCAATAAATACTAAAAATAGTATGAAATACATTTTTTATTAACTGGTGTGACAATCTAGAGGGTGCGATGGGTAAATTGTCGCTATTTGCTTTGTAAAATTTTGCAAAGTAATAATAACAAAAAAACAATTCTATTTTCATTTTGAAATATCCACTTGGCAATAAATACTAAAAATAGTATGAAATACATCATTTTTTTTTTTTTAAACTACGGTGGCTTAATAATTATAGTCGGTAGTGTACATTTCTTAATTTCACCAGTTCTAATAGTGACGGATAAGATATTTGCATATTGTAACCAATCACGCTCATTTCTTTCATATTCATATAGATGAAGAACATTTCGTTGTCCAATAAATCAGTCCTCTCGTAGAATGTGATTTCTGCGTCCTTGTGGGTGATGAATTATTTTCAACCCTACAACTCCTTTCCCAACAGACGAAACATCGCATGCCTCTCACTATTCTATCGCTATTTCAATGAAAAGTACTCAGACGAACTACATTCCTGAGTTCCACCAGTTCTAACCGTCACGACTTAGACCATCTATGACACCCACATTGCAGCGAACTACCTTCATACCCTTTTGTTTTGCACTGGTGAGCTTCCACTCGAGTAGCTTCCACTCGAGTAGCTTCTTTCCCCGAACCGCTATTTTGTGGGACCGACTCTTAATAGGACGCTTCACTCTTAACCTGTTCAAGTCTAGGGTTAGCCGTTATCTTCCTCACATATCCCCGAAAACTGTGTCTCCATCTGTAACCTTGGCTCTTTGTCCTTTGCAGAGTGAACATTTTTGAAAAAATAATTATAAGCGGAATAAGTTTTGCGTCATGTTGTTGGGAAAAATTTTGTTTTATTTAAGTTATTTACTTTTTTAAAATTAATTCTGCAACTAAATCAGGGTTGTTGGAGTGTGTAGGATTATTGACATTGCCGTCAACCAGAAAATGTTCTAAATTATTACATGCTACAATGTTGATACTGTAATCCATCTTTTTCTTAAAAGCCATTTTTTTATCTTCTTCCCTGCAGCCTCGTTTTCGACGACAAATACAGTGTAATAATAGTTGTCTGGGTTTATTTTAAATTTGCTCGCTATCCAGTTTTTCCTGCATAATTAAAAAGAAAGCTTTTTTTTCTTCAAATTATGAAAACTTTCTTTTAACTTTATTTTTATATTTATATATTATTTTTCCTTGTATCCTTGATAATAAAAACTAATGCTTTACATAGCAGATAAGTAAATTCGAATCTTCTCAATAATCCAGCACCTTTCGCAGTATTAAAGTTTTTTAGTTCTGCCGTTTGTAGTATGCGATTCTCACCAGGAAATAACAAAGGTTTTCATCGAATTTAATGTCTATCAGAAACCATTTGTTTAAGATTATCTATTTTGTGGTTGCCCAAATATCTACAACGATCACCATAAAAGTAGTTTTACTTAGCGACATTTAGATGTGGCACAAGACCGAAAAGGGTACCCAGTAATGATCGATCTGATTACTCAGTTGTAATAGATTCTAACAAGACAAGCTTATTACCATTACTCCACATCCATATCTAACGAGATGTACCTAGGGGTCACCTAAGAATGTTAAAAAACCGAGGTGCCTCGAGGATTGATCTAGAAAGTAACCTCGAAACCACCAAATGCAAAACCGGGCCTCAAAGGATGTCGACGGGCGCACCATCATAATGTTATTGAGTAGCTAGCACCTCTTCAGCACTCTAACCGATGGACTGGTTCCTAGCCTGAAAGAGTCTACGAGTATGTATTCAAAGGGTCGTTTTTGTTTTTGATTTTTTTTTTGTTTTGTTTTTTTGTCTTTTTTTTAGTTTTGGTTTTTTTTTTTTTGCAACAAGCTGATTAATATTCAAACTGATTTACTTCATCGGCTATTCACCATTTAGACCCTCCTCTCTTTTGCTCATAAGTTTGTCTTGTTAATTGTTTATAACTTATTGTTCTGTATTTTTTGTATATATCTGTTAGCACCGGATACTATGCAGAATAGATATATTAAGCACTCATACTTCTCTATGTATTATTCACCTTGACGATACAACACCTAAAAAGAAAGTGAACTTAGGAGATACACACACATGATAAACTAGACGACAGAAAGTTATATAAACGTCAGAGATAAAGCAGAAACTTCTGCATCATCATAATAAGATCGAACGCTTGAACAAAAAAGAACTGAAACCACATACCGCCCAAATCAAAGTCCAGACGTCAACAAGCATTTATTTTATGTATGAAAAATTTAGTCTCATATTCTGGATAGTTTCAATGTTTCCTCGCATTAGCTGCTACTCCATAACTTCTCCCGAGACGTTTTACGATCTTTTCTAGTGATCCAGCAATGACTATGTTAACTACTACTTATATATTCTACAAATTCTTCTTCTATGCGCCTTGTCCTTTCAAGACGTAGGCGATCATAGCCTTCCACGTCTCCCTGTCCTTGGGGGCTCTTAGCACGCTTTCTCCTGTTACACCACGCAATCCCCGTTCTGCCATCCCCCCCGCTCAGGTCAGTCAAGTACGTTACACTCTGCTTTCCCCTGTCTCTCCTTCCCTCTATCGGGTCCGTTAGTATCATGCTCTCCAAGCCTTCTTTCCTCATTGTATGTCCCAGAAACTTTAGCTGTCTCTTTCTGGTGCTCAGTATTAATTTCCTTTTCGTTTCCATCCTTTCCAAAACCTCATCATTGCTCATGTGCTCGATGCATGATATCTGAAGCATCCTTCTGTAGAACCACATTTCCTTCAAGTCTTTCCTTCATTTTCTATTAGATTGTCCAGCATTCACTGTCATATTGAAGAACTGGCATAGCAATCCAGAACTATTTGTTTCTAGGGAATTTTTCCTATCCCTTAATACTTTACTCAGTTTCTGGGATGCGTCATTGGCCATGCCAATTCGCCTTCAAATCTCTGTGTTGCACTTCTGTTAGAACACTTCCCAGGTATTTAAAATTTTGTACCTGCTTGATTTTAGTATCCTCCACCTCAGTTATCCAAAAAAAATATCTTGTAACTTTCAAGTTACCAGTATTTCATCATCGAGCTGACCCCCACCCCTCAACTATCACGATCATTTACAGAATACTTTTTAATTTAAAAAAAAAATGATTTTATCACTTTAAATGCTATTTCTAGTGGATGCACATGTTTGAGTAGATGTTCCGTTTATTTATTAAATAGTATGTTTGTTTCTTTTTTTTTTTTTTTGAATATTCGAGAAATCTTCTTCTAAAAATATACGTTCTTCGTCAGGTTTCAAACCGGCGTCGCCATTGTCCTGAGAAAACGTTGCTAGATCCAACGAGATTTAGACCGACTCGGTCACGAAAAGCAAGGCTATTTATTCAGTGGCTTTACACGAAATCCTTCTCGTGACAGATTCACGAAATTATAATATCTGCTCATTTTCGTATCCAAACGTAAATAAGGCAATTTCTAAACAAACAATGGATTTATTAATCCGAGAGATTTAATTACTTTAAACGCTGTTTTTTTTTAAGTGAATGCTCTTATTTGAATAGACGATGCATTTATTTATGTTCGTCTACCAGCCTGAATAAATTAAATTTCCGAGTCGGTTTAAAGTATGTCGGATCTAACGGCGGTTCATCCTTATATGAGAATCAAAAAAGTAGACCTAGATTTGGTTTTGCAATCGCGTCATAAAGGTAAGATATATTCCCAAAGGATATGTGCCTATAAACTGTTGGTGATGGGAACAAGATAAGTCTCAGCTCGTGCCACTCGGTCCGAGTCAAACAAATAACTAGTTCGTTTAGCTTCTGTAAACAAAACTAAATGACTGGCCACTTTCGTCACTGTATGAAGTAACGTCACTAAGCAGCCGTCAAATGACCCACGAGACTTATCACCATTAAAGGGAGATAGTCGCCCTTTGTATTCCTACAGAGCGTCACACTGGTTAGTGAAAGAAATCGAGAAACAACACGAAAGTAAGACTGATAAGTGTTAACTAAGCATTGGAAAGTGGATTGAGAACAATCTATGGATATTGAAGACTGCAGGTACTTCTAGACAATGTAGTAGACGAAAGACAGAAGAAAAGACTATTGTAGTAAAAAAAATATTGGTTCTTAGCAAAAGAGCGACATAGCGCATACTGTAGATTATTAGACGTCTAAGCCAAGGGCTCAGAAATTTAACTGAGAAGTGTTTTAATAAGGCCGAAAGGGGTACACAGTAAGGATCAATCTCACCACTCAGTTGTAATAGGTTCTAACAAGACAAGCTTATTACCATTACTCCAGATATACCCGGAGGTCACTTAAGAATGTTAAAAAACCGAGGTGCCTCGCGGGTTGACCTAAAAAGTAATTTCAAGACCATCAAATGCAAAACCGGGCCTCAAAGGATTCGGCGGGTACACCAACATAATGTTGTAGAGTAGCTAGCACCTCTTCAGCACACGAAACCGATGGACGGGCTCCTAGCCAGAAAGAGCCTACGAGTATGTATTTAAAGGGTCGTTTTTTGGCGACAAGCAGATTAATAAGCTCTCTTTTGCTCGTAAGTTTGTTTTGGTAATTGTTTATAGCTTATTGTTCTGTATTTTTGTATATATCCATTAGCACCGGATACTGTGCTGAATAAATATATTAAGCACTCATTCTTCTCTGTATATTATTCACCTTGACGATACAACACATAAAAAGAAAGTGAACTTAGGAGATAAACACACTTGATATCATACGTAATAGGAAGTTATATAAACGTCCGAACTACATGGATATAAAGCAGAAACTCCCGGAATAACAATTATTATATCGATTAAAGGCAATAAATCCACTAAGACACGAGAGGTTACTGAGAATGAAAACAGACTGAGAAAAATATTTTTAAAAAACTGTAAAGGGGACAGAACAATAAAAGTACATGATTGAAAGGGAGCAGAAGATAACCATTAGGATTCCATTTAAATTTTTGGAATTCAAAGTTGACAGGGAAGCAAGGAACCAGAAGAGAGTCCCACAAGCGAGAAGTTCTGGATCAAAATTCTTTTTCTTTTATGAAAGAATAAGAAAAATATTATTAAAACGTGACTAATCAAGAAGTACATAACGCTTGACATAGCATTTAAATTTTTGAAGGTCTAAGTTGGCTGGAGAGCAGGATGCCGAAAGGTAGTTCCACAAGCGAGAGAAAAAACGGTAAGCCTAGAACTTATGGTTGCATCTAGCCAATTCAACGGTAAATTGATGAGACCTTGTCGCCAATCCAGTACTGCGCTCAAATTCATAAAATCTAGATACCATAGAGTAAAGTTCATCAGAACAGTTACCATGAAAGTATTTATAGAAAAAGCAGAATGAAGCTACATTTCGGTGGTGGGAAAGTGAATGAAGCCGAAATGCCAGATCAGGATTAATAAGATTTTCGTCGGAAGCAAAGAAAAAAAAATCATCAACTGTTGTTTAATATCAATCCTCCAATATGACAGGGAATGCTGGCCAGTTTCCTTACAGAGGAAAAGGAGACTTGCGGCAGTGAAGATACGATTAAAGAGATGGGGCTGAAAATCCTATATACGTAACACGTGGACAACGAATCAAGATTTAAGTAAAATGGAAATGAGAAACCTTTTGCATAGGATCAGAAAATGACAATTGAAATTTTAAGAATTATATAATGAGGAAAAGAATCTGACATTCACGAAATATATTAAAAGCAAGACGGAGATATAGTAAAAGAACAAGGTGGAGAGCCATGATCACGCACGTTCTGAAAGAACACTGTATATAAAAGAAGAAAGTTCAAGGTCAAATTGAAGACCAAAATAACTTTAGTGGAAATGATCTCCTAGACTAGCTTACGATTTTTTCTTTTTCAGTGATTAATATAATTTTAGTTGAAATGATTGTGATAAAGTTCTTGGCTGATTTTTGTAGTTACTTTTTTTAATTAAGCCAACGGTATGCCGTTTTCAATTTGTACCAACTAAACGAGGCCAAAAAAATGATGGAATCCATTTTTGTAAAACGATGACGCAGCAAATTTTATATTTCCCCCCAGCAATGCCTATTTTTTGTCCCTCCTCGTCAAATTATTCCTTTATCTGTCTGTCTGTCTATCTGACTGACTGACTGACTGACTGACTGACTGACTGACTAGCCAACTACCTCATCCCCCTTCTTCTTTTCTCCGAAAATATTCGGTGTTCATCATTTCTGTAGTATTCCTTGCAAAACGCTCCCTAATTATTTCTAACTACAGACTGCAGTTCTGATGCAAAAGAACTGAGAAAATCACCAGGCGAGCAAATTGAAAAGTAAATACTTCGCCAAAATTTTTAACTTCTTTCGAATTTTTTCTTTCTTCTTCTTCTTCTTCTTCTTCTTCTTCTTCTTCTTCTTGGTGTTTCTTTCACTTTTTATCTCGTTTCTATTCTCGCTTCTTTCTGTTCTTTTCGTAGTCTTTTGTATTCTTCCTTTCTTCTTTTTCTTTTTATTCCTCCTTCTTCTTCTTCTTCATTCTTTTTTTCTTTTCCCTTTTCTTTTCTGTTGCCTCTTCTTTCTCCTCTTCTAATTTTTCTTCTTTTCTTCTTTGGCATTTTATGCTACGGCTCTTCTTCTTACTTTTTTTCCTAATATTTTTTTCTTTTTCTTTCTCTTCTATATTTTATATCCCTCTTCTTTCGTTTCCTTTTTTCTTCGGCTTTCCGTTCTTCTCTCTCGCTCTCACTTTCTCTCTTTCTTTTTCAATTTCTTTCTTTCACTTTCTCTCCCTCTTCTTCTTCTTCTTCTTCTTCTTCTTCTTATTCTTATTCTGTTTTCTTATTTATGTTCATTCTTCTTTTTCTCTCTATTCTTGTTTCCCCTTTTTTCTTCATTTCGATTTCATTGCTTGTCTGGTTTTTCTCTCCTCTTTTTCTTCTTACTCTTATTCATTCTTTTTTCCTTCTTTCTTTTTCTCTTTTTGTTTACCTGTTTTCTAATCACAAAAAACACAAATACTTTATAGATTTCTTTTCCCTCGCTATCATCTGCATACTTTATCGTGAATATTATTATTATTATTATTATTATTATTATTATTATTATTATTATTATTATGTTTCATGATTCTTTTCTTTCTTTTTTTCGTCTACAATTTTTACAAAGTAATTCTTAGATACATTTATTTATTGTTAATATCTCAATTTTCCTCAAAAAAAACAAAATGGCTGACGTCGGCAATTTAAAAACTGCTGACTTCAAAATCTCTCTCTCTCTCTCACATACACATACGCACACACACACACACACCCGCGCGTACGCGGTTTCTCGTTATTTTCACAAGTCTGATATCAGTCTTGTTCCCTGTGATTTCTTCGCATCAAAGCATTATAATTTTTTAAAAAAAAAGATCGACTTTTCTTTTCTCTCGGGGAACTGGGTCGATCATCGAACCCAAAGAGATTTTCCAAAAATGCTCAACCAAACGTTCCATTAACACTGTTCCGTTCTCAAGTCATTCCATAACAAATGTAATTAGAAAATAAAAAGTACTCGCCACTATTTAAATAAAAATAGATGCCGGGTAGTATGCTTTTTTTATTTTTCTTTACTTTTTTCATTCAGAAATTTTCAAAAGAACAAGCGTGTGATAATGATTCAAAAATGCTGCCTCAGTAGAGTCACGTTGTCAGGATTGAATCTTCATTAATTATCAAATAATTTTAATGACTCACTTAGTCAATGGTTCGCGTATTTTTATTAATCATCCTTTTTAATTAGGGAAAAGCATGCAAGTTTTTTCAGCTAAACATCTAAAGCAATTTCTGTACAAAACATTTAACATTATAATAATCCAATTGTCTTAGAAAATATATGAGTTAGTTAACAAAATTTCAATCCTTGTTGGATCGCTTAATATCAAAACAGTCACTCTTTTTATTTTTATTATTTATATTTTTTAGTCCAGAAATATATATATATAAATATGTTTTGGGGTTTCTTCCGGGATAGAAATCTTGTAACACATTTGAATTAATAAAGGTTTTGTTTTCCACCGTTGCTGATGAAGCGAGAATTTTATCGCTGAAATGGCCATCCAACGAAATTGAATTTCAAAATTTTTGCATTATTTTTATATATATAAATAGATGTGTGTGTGTGTGTGTGTGTGTGTGTGTGTGTGTGTGTGTGTGTGTGTGTGTGTGTGTGTGTGTGTTAGTAAAAGTAAGAACAAATAGAGTAACGATCCATACTTCGTAGCATTCATTTTATAAAAGTGCCTGATAAAAAATATAGTAATATTGTAATACTTTTATTATAGGTAGTTGTAATAAAACCATTTTGCATCGCTTCACAAAACTTTTGTGTTTCAATGAATAGGTCCACTGTTTTAGCTGGTTTGATTTGGTTTGTTTTACGACATATCAACCTCTTAACGGGTCATTTAATACCGAAGCATTAGTTCCTTCAAAAACGTATTTTTATTGGTAACATTTTTCTTTCAAAAAAGTACTTTTGTTAGTAATATTTTTCCTTTAAAAATGTATTTTTGTTGGTAATATTTTTCTTTCAAAAAAGTATTTTTGTTGGTAATATTTTTCTTTCAAAAAGTATTTTTCTTGGTAAGATTTTTCTTTCAAAAACGTATTTTTGTTGAAATATTTTTCTTTCAAAAACGTATTTTTGCTGGTAACATTTTTCTTTCAAAAACGTATTTTTGTTGGTAATATTTTTCCTTCAAAAACGTATTTTTGTTGGTATCATTTTTCTTTCAAAAAGTATGTTTGTTGGTAATATTTTTTCTTCAAAAACATATTTTTGTTGATAACATTTTTCTTTCAAAAATGTTTTCTTGGTAATGTTTATCATTCAAAAAAGTTTTGTTGGTAATATTTTTCCTTCAAAAATGTTTTTGTATATATTTCATAAAAGTCTGTTTTTATACTTTCATTGTGTTTTGACCCCTGTTTGGAGGGTTGACTATTTGCCAATAGTTGGGACCCTAACATGTGCTACCACTCCAGGTCATAGTGGACCTGGGAACAAAAGCAATTAAGAGTTGGTTCCATGCTTCTCACAATCTCCCAATCAGAGGCCTTGCTGCCGGATGCAGTTTACCGTCATGCCCAGGACCATCGAATGTTTTATAAGTTTATAATAAAAGCATAGTTTACTGCAACACAAGACCTGTTGTGTTTCAGTACTATCTTATTAGCACCTCGTCAGACAGTGAAATATTTTTTTTCTGTTAGGAATCATTATATATAGAAACTTAACAATAACACAATTTTTACCAAATCCAGACAATAAAGGTGAGTTGGGATTTTCGGAGGGCTTATCTCAGTGAACCAATATAAAGCCAGGTCATGATGGATAAAGAAATTTGATTGTATGTGTAAAGAAGGTGGATAGAGATTTGAAATGACTTGACACCCAGACGTTTTCTTTCCCAGTGATGAAATGAATTGAATGATATTTACGTATGCAGCATTTAGCAAGTCTGAAAAGTTATCACGTGTCCTCGTGAAACGGTTGCAAGATTTTCTTTAATTTATCTTAAAAGACAAAGAAGGGAAAGTCTTTTTAAAAAATACACTGCACATCAAACACATACAGTTGACTAAGTGGGTAATCTATCCGTTAAGCCGTAACAAATTAAATTATCAAAAGGTAGGAGAATCAATCAATATATGCTAGGGGTAGTTTATAGATGTCTAGTTTTATGATTTAGGAAAAAGTAACTTTCGGGTATATTTCAGACAATGATGACAAATAGAAGTTACTTCGTTACGTTTATTGAGCAAGTTTAGTTTTGGAAATTTGATAATTTGTCATTTTTCTTGTAAACATAAAAAACATGATTCATGTAAAGATTTACAAGTTCTTTTTTTTTAATATTTTCTATTTTATGGTAGGGATTTTATTGCCATCTTTTAATTGTCAATAATGAGTAGAAAGTGGTGTGCTATTGTGGTAAGTTTTATTATTAAAAGGTAAGGTGTGAAAATAATGGCGGGTTTTAGAAGAATTCTTGGTACAACCGATATAAAATTTTATTGCTGTGGGATTTTTTATGGTAGAAATAGAGCATGGGTAGACTATAGAGTCAATTAGACATTTATTTTCTAATGGAAACTCAATAGGTTTTCGGAAATTGCTATTATTTATATCGTGATCATTAATTTTCTTAGAATGTTGTTGATTGTTTAGGTTATTATATCTGCTTAAAATTCTATTATGTTTTTGATGATCTTCTCAAAGTTATCCATACAGCTATAACTCAATTTCAGAGTATTTCTGTTAAAAATTTTGCTCAGGAGGTTATTTTCAGAGACGTGCTTTTCAACTCATTTTAGGAATTTATGCCCCAACTTAAAAACTTATCATCTGGTTAAATGGGGGCGCATACCAAACGATTTTTCTGTTTCTATTTTTATTGTTGTTGTTATTATTGTGTCTGTTGTATTTCAGGTTAGGGGATTTATAGACGCTGTTTTTAAGAGCAATGTCATAGAATTGCCTATATTTGTAAAAGGTATCTTCATTAAAAGAATTGTTACTAAATCTGTTTTTAATGGAGAAGGATACATGCTTGATGATTGATCGAGGGTGGTTAAATTTAGCGTGGATGTATATAGGATTAGCGTTAGTTTTTAAGTAAGGAGAGTAAGTGTTATCGACTAGATCAAGTGTTACATCTAAGAAGTCAACCTTATATAGGATTAGCGTTAGTCTTTAAGTAGGAGGAGTAAGTGTCATCGACTAGATCACGTGTTACATCTAAGAAGTCAACCTTATATAGGATTAGCGTTAGTTTTTAAGTAAGGAGAGTAAGTGTTATCGACTAGATCAAGTGTTACATCGAGGAAGTCTACTTTTTATAGATTAGTTTTTATAGTAACCTTAAAGTTAAGTTTTTCAGTTCCCTCTGTATTAATTTTCTAATTTTATTGGCTTTAACATTAATGGAATTTTTTACCACCATCAGACCATAATCCCAGTATGACCCTATATCGTTAGGTTGTACGGAATAAATAAACCAACAAAATTTGAGAACTCAGCGGAATCTAGAGATCCCATGGTGATGTCAAATAGGTCCACACATTTGCTCTTTTTTTTTTTTCCACTGTTTATTGTTGTGGATGAGTACTGATCGTTTTGCACTCATGATTATTATCCGTTCATCGTTACTTAGATAAGAAAACTCCAAGGAGAATTCTAATTCCAAAGTGAATAGATATTTAGAAATAGAAGAAAACTTTAAAAGAAATATCCTAACCGTTTCGGGAGGACACGCGATAACTTTTCAGACCTGCTAAATAATACATATGTATCATTCAATCTATTTCATCACTGGCATAGAAAACGTCTGGGTCACAAGTCATTTCAAGTCTATATCCCCTTTCACCCTAACAATCAAATTTCACCTATCCATTTTGAACTGACTTTCTATTAGTTCACTGAGATCAGATCTCCTAAAATCCCCCCCAAACTTTATTGTCTGGATTTGGTCAAAATTGTGTAGTTTTTAAGCTTCTATATATAACGATAGCTAACAGAAAAAATATTTTAGGCGAATGTCTGGCATTCGGATAGGGTGCCCGGACCATCGAACTCAACGCCGAGTCATGACTGTTTATAGGCTATATAATATATATAAACATATATAATATATGTACTATATATATATATATATATATATATATATATATATATATATATACTGTTTCTATTCTATATATATTCTATATTCTATATTCTATATTCTATATTCTATATAATATATATTCTATAATATTTAATATATTATAATTATTATAATATATTAATTATTTTATAATATAATTATTTATTAATTAATATGATATTATTATATAATTACAATATTATAATTATAATAATAATATATATATTAATATATATATAATAATTAATTTTAATATAATATATATAATTATAATATATATATAATTATAATATATAATTATCATATATATATAATTGTAATATATAAGTATCATATATATATATAATTATAATATGTATATATGATTATAATTATAATATTATAATTATAATATAATTATTATAATATATTATGTAATATATTATAATATAATTATTATAATATATTATATAATATATTATATAATACACAATATATATTATATATTCTATATATTACACATATACTGTTTAATTATTGAAAGCTTTCATGCTCAAGAATTTAAACTGTTTTTTGTTTTTTTTTTTGTTTTTTTTTTTCGATCTCCTGGCCTGAATATTCAAGAAATCTTAGAAAATTTCGCTCTCGAATATTCAGGCCGGTATATGGAATTAATCAAATATACTGTTTAATAAATAAACAAAAGCAGATAATTTTTTTTTATAATCATATCGCCCCAAGCAAGGCAGTTTACTGCCACTGGTGCGCAGGGGATTACTTAGGAGAAAAGTTATGAGAAAGAGCGACAGGCTATAGGGAGTGTCAAGAAGTGAGTAAGAGAAGGATGAGAATACTGATGAGAGTGGAGTGGACGGAAAAGGGAGAATGAGAGAGAGGATGGAAAGTTTTATGTCAACACAAAATAAAATCGTCGCTGATGGTGGATGTTTTTGTTTTAACGTCCTCGTAAGCTCTCTGAAGATGGCTCATGTGAGCCGAAAGCTTAGAACCAACTTAATAAAAAATTATCCAAGTGTTGGAGAATTTTTGTCATCATTTTCAACTGAAATTAATAGCAAAATACGATGTTTAGAACGGCTCATGATTAAACATAATAAACATTCATTGTCTCTTATATTTAACAATATATATATATATATATATATATATATATATATATCGAGAGCGAGAGAGAGAGATTGATGGAGGACTGTGAGTGAATTTAGCAAAAGTCGTCATATATAACACTATAATTCACTAACACTCTTCCGTCTTTCTCTCTCTTTCTTATATATATATATGTGTGTGTGTGTGTGTGTGTGTGTGTGTGTGTGTGTGTGTGTGTGTGTGTAGAAAAAACACTAAAAAAAGTTGTAAGTTTAAAAATATATTTTTTGACAGTATTTATTTATTTCTATCGTTATATTTGATATTTCAGACCGTCCTCGGCCTTTCACCAGATACAAATAATTTTAAAATTTAAATTAGAAACGTTTTCGCGAGAGCGTTCGTCCGAGAGATTGTTTACATCACGTGACGCAGAAAGCGACAGATTGTTTTAAATATTTGTAAACGTAAACCTATCTTTAATAATACTTATAAATTTTGTTTTAGAGAAAAAATTTTTAAATGTATCTAAAAAATGTTTAACTATTGAAAGATTTATAAAGATTCAAAACACCTAAGTCCCTATTTAACCCTAGCCTGTGTGTATTTAATTTTAAAATCCAGCATTTTTCTTTCTTTCTGCGTGTGTATAACTATATATATATATATATATATATATATATATATATATATATATATATATATATGATTATATGGTTATGTCAATTTTTCATTGCTACATGGAAATTACTATGTTTCGAGATTAATTCTCATCATCAGGCAATGTTGGTGTTGTTGTGCAGATGATTTACATTTAAATGACAAATACTTTCGGTTTACTGTGAATGTATGTGTGTGTGTGTGTGTGTGTGTGTGTGTGTGTGTGTGTGTGTGTGTGTGTGTGTGTGTGTTCGGCTAATCAGAATGGAGATTTACTTAGGGGTTTGACCTCGAGGAATTTACGTGCTAACCAACTTTTTTCCTCCTCTTTTTTTCTTTTTCTTTGACCCTACTCCTCTCTTGTCTGCTTTCCTTCGAGTAAACCCCGAACTGCTATTTTTTCGCTACATCTATCAATTTGCTGTAAAGTTTACTATCCTGATACAAAGGGGGGTGGGGGGGGGGGAGAATTATAAAAAAAAAAGGAAAAAAAGGACAACTAACTTATTCTATCTTTGGCTTTATTTTTATTTTCATTTTTATTTTTTACCTAATTCGTCGGTGAGCATGTTATTTAATTCAGGTTTTATCCATTTTCTAATGTGAATAATTTACGATGTCTACATATGACATTAATTTCGTTGCGTTTATTTAATAAATTTTTATTTTTAAGGGATTTAATAATAAATAGTTTTTCATATAAGCAAAATGAACATGGTTCATTTAAGGTCAAACCCCTAAGTGAATCTCCATTCTGATTAGCCGAACACACAAAAAAAAAAACACCCACATCCATTCACAGTAAACCGAAAGTATTTGTCATTTAAATGTAAATCATCTGCACAACAACACCAGCATTGCCTGATGATGAGAATTAATCTCGAAACATAGAAATTTCCATGTAGCAATGAAAAATTGACATAACCATAGAATTATATTATATTATATTATATTATATTATATTATATTATATTAAGCTCTATAATACTCATTATATTGAGCACTGTTTATAATAAAATAAATGCCAGAGCACTCAAAATATAAAAAAAACCTTGAGTCCACTCCACTTGGAATTATATATATATATATATATATATATATAAAAGAGAGAGAGAGAGAGAGAGAGAGAGACGGAAGAGTGTGAGTGAATTTAAAAAAGACATCATCATTGAGTTATTGTCACAATCTTTCCAAAGGAGAAATCTTAATTTAAAATAGAATAATTGATTGTTAGATGATGACTGACGGAATTCTGATAATGGTGCTAACTTTGCTGGAGTGGGGGGGGGTGATCATTTTTAAAATTAATTAAATTTACTTTAAGAAAAACCGCTTTAAAGTTGTCAAATTTCCTTCTCTCTTATTCTCTCTTGCTCTTTTGCTCTCTTACTCAATTTCTATCTTTCTCACTCGCTCTCCCTACCTACCCCTCCCCTGTTATTCTCATTCTCTCTTTCTCCCTTTTTATCTATCTCTCACTCACTCTCCCTATCTCCCTCTCTCCCATTTTCCCTTTCTATGACTTTCTTACTCACTCTCCCTAACCCTCCACCCTCTCATTATCTATGTCTCTCTTTCTATCTCTTTCTAACCCTATTTCTTTACCTACTTCTCCTCTCTTTTTCTCACTCTCTCACTCTCTCTCTCTCTCTCTCTCTCTCTCTCTCTCTCTCTCTCTCTTACACTCTCTTTGTTTCTTTCTAGCTCTGTCACTCTCTCTCTCTCTCTTATTCTATCATTGTCTCTCTCTATCTCATTGTCTCTTTCTATTCTTTTCTTCCTCATTCTTCCTCATTCTCACTCATTCTCCTTTTCACCCCCCCTCTCTCTCTCTCTCTCGTCCGTATCAAACTTTCCTAAAAATATTCGTTTCCTTTTGATATTGTTTAAAATATTGCAGGGAGGGCTGAAAAAATGATGTTTAAACACGGTGTTCAGAGGCCCATTACGAGAAATGAAGAGCCGACCTCCACGCTGTTCGATGCCAACAGATGGAGATGATATTTTTATAGCCGTTGTATGTGGGTGAGGGTAATTAAGGCAGGAGAATGATACACGGCGTGTTTTGTTGATTTTACTGCCATCAACCAAATGTCTGCACATTTTCGAATAAAGATCTCTGGCGCCGGAAAAGCGACTGGATGCAAATTGGTGCATGTCCACAGCAGCGTCACCAAAGGGGAAAATTATAAAATATGAGGGTTTCTTTCTTTACATCACTCCTTTCCTATCTATCTATCATCTATCTATCTATCATCCTACTTCCTACCATCTATCCTTCCTTCCTATCTATCTATCTATCTGTCTATCTATCTGTCTATCTATCTGTCTGTCTATCTATCTATCTATCTATCTATCTATCTATCTATCTATCATCTTACTCCCTACAAACCAAATTCAATAATAATTATATTGAACTTCTCGCTACATGCTTATTAAGAAGACTCATAGCAATCTAGTACTCTCTTTCTAGTTTCTAGCGAAATTGTCCTGTTTCTTAATACTTTACTCAACTTCTGGAATGCTTCCTTCGCCCTGCCAATTCGCCTTCGGATCTCTGTGTCGCACTTTCCGTCTTCTGTTATAACACTTCCCAGTTCGCTAGAAACAAGGAAGACAGTACTGGACTGCTATGTGCTGTCAGTTCTTCAATATGGCAGTGAATACTGGACAATATCATCAAATATGAAGGAAAAACTTGAAGCAACTGAAATGTGGTTCTACAGAAGGATGCTGCGAATATCATGGATTAAGCATGTGAGCAATTATGAGGTCCTAGAAATGATGGAAACAAAAAGGAAATTAATACTGAGCATCAAGAACAGACAGCTGAAGTTCCTGGAACATGCAATGAGGAAGGAGGACTTGGAGAATCTGATACTAACAGGCTAGATAGAGGGAAAAAGAGACAGGGGAAAGCAACAAATAACATAATTAGGTGGATGATGGAACGGGGATTTCGTGGTGTAACAGGAGAAAGCGTGCTAAGAGCCACCAGGGATAGGGAGACGTGGAAAGCCATGATTGCATTCGTCCTGAAGGGACAAGGCACATAGAAGAAGAAGAAGAAGCAGGCCATAGTTCAATTGAGATCTATTTAAACACACACTGAAACCCTCTAAAATCTATCAGCAGCTTACTCGTAAAAGATACAAATATAATAGGTTTATCCACAAAAAGGCTAAAAATAATGGATTCACTAATAGTAGAAAAGAAACAGTCAACACTCAATAACAATAACTATGAATACGGCCACCATGTGGTGACCATGTTTGGATAATAATAAAAAATAATTAAAAAAATAATTTTAAAGCGAGATGATGTGTTTTTGGTTCTTCTTCTTTTATGTGCCATGTTTTTTCAGGATGAAGGCGATCATGGCTTTCCACATTTCCCTATCCCTGGTGGCTCTTAGCACGCCTTCTCCTGTTTCACCATGCAACCCTCGTTCCATCATTCACCTGTTAGGTCCTTCAAATATGTTATCCGTTGCTTTCCCCTGTCTCTTTTTCCCCTCTATCTGGCCTGTTAGTATTAGGTTCTCCAAGCCCTTCTTCCTCATTGCATGTCCCAGGAACTTCAGCTGTCTCTTACTGATGCTCAGTATTAATTTCATTTTCGTTTCCATCATTTCTAGAACCTCATCATTGCTCACATGTTCAATCCATGTTATCCGCAGCATCCTCCTGTAGAACCACATTTCAGTTGCTTCAAGTTTTTCCTTCATCTTTAATGATATTGTCCAACATTCACTGCCATATTGAAGAACTGACATCACATAGCAATCCAGTACTCTCTTCTTTGTTTCTAGAGAAATTGTCCTGTTTCTTAATACTCTTCTCAGCTCCCGGAATGCATCCTTGTGCTTTTGGATTTCAGGAATATAAATGTATAAAAACTGCTGTGATCACAAAGTGAGGGATCAGTTTATACATTGATTGTAATATAGAATTGATCCCCCCTTTATATCCAGTATGCTTTTGTAGAACCACATTTCAGTTGCTATCTTTGATGATATTGTCCAGCATTCACTGCCATATTGAAGAAGTGACAACACAGCAATCCAGTACTCTTCCTTGTTTCTAGCGAAATTGTCCTGTTTCTTAATACTTTATTCAACTTCTGGAATGCTTCCTTCGCCATGTCAATTCGCGTTCGGATCTCTGTGTCGCACTTTCCATCTTCTGTTATAACACTTCCCAGGTTTGGGGGCGAGGTCTGTGTGGGGGGTCTGTATGTGGGGGGGTCTGTGTGTGTGTGGGTCTGTGTGGGGGGTGTATAAATTCAGATAAAAATAAAATAGTCCTTTTCAGCATACATGATCACAAAAAATTATTAAAATTAAAAGGGAACGGTTAACTGGTGACTTCTTACAATTTAAATAAATACATAACAAAATTACCAAATTAAAATCACGTAATGAATAATAATTACATTAAAAAATAAATATATATAAAGAAATAAGAAAATAAAAATTCAACCAAAATTCAACTTAAATTCATTTAAGTTTACTTTGCAATAAATTACATCAGCTAGCGTCTTCCATAATTTGCCATTACTTACACAGGTTTAAAAAGATTTTAGTGCTTCTGAAGTGAAAATTCTTTTAAAGCTTAAAGATATTTTACCTCCACATTACTTGTGTCTATAAATACATGTTATGCAAAAATAGAAAAGTGTGTAAGACAAGGATGTGTCTTCTCACCGGATCTATTCAACCTATAGAGTAAAACAATTCTGAGAGAGCTAGGGGTCCTCTCAGGATTCGTCATTAGCGGTCACAATCTGAACAATATAAGATACGCAGATGATGCAGTGCTGATAGCAGACACGAAAAGGAAAATGCAGCACCTTCTACAGAACAAGAGAAAGCGAAGAGAAATAGATAAACATAAACCTAAAAAAAAACGAATGCATCAGAAAAAAAGAAATCCCCAAAAGGCCAACTACATATCGGGTACAATAAATTCAAGCAGGTACAGAAATTTAAATACTTGGAAAAAAATTCTGACGGAGGGTAGAAAGTGCAACAGTGAAATCCGAAGGCAACTTGGCGTGGCCAACGACGTATTTCAAAGGTTAACCAGGGTATTGCAAGACAGGAAGATTTCGTTGGACACAAAAAGAGTATTGGACTGTTATGTCATATCTCTTCTCCTATATGACAGGGAATGCTGGACGATATGCTTAAGGATGAAGGAGAGTCTCGATGCAACAGAAATGTAGTTCTACAGAAAGATGCTGAGGATACCATGGACCAAACATGGGAGAAACGGCGAAGTTTTGAAGAGTTTGAGTTTGAGTTTTGTTTTACGGCATATCAACAACTCTGTGGGATATTTAATGCCAAAAAAGATAAGGTTTTAAGGTATTTTTTTAATGTTCGGTTATAGTGATAAGGTTGATTTAGTCAGGTTTTAATGAAAAATTTGTGTTTTTATTCTTTTTTATTTTAGAAAAACTGAAAATGTCTTCCAGTTTTTTATTCAAAAATGTTTTATTGAGAATAATTATTTTCCTTCAAAAATGTCTATTTTTCTATAAAACTCTATTTTTATGTATATATTTCTAGAAAAGTCTATTTTTATACTTCCATAGTGCTTTGATCCCAGTTTGGGGGTTAACTATTTGACCGCAGCAGAGACCCTAACAGGTGCTACCACTCTAGGTCAGGGTGGACCTGGAAACAACAACAATTAAGAGGTGGTCGCATGCTCCTCACAATCTCCCAATCAGAGGCCGTGCTGCCAGATGCAGTTTACCGTCATGCCCAGGACAAAAGTTTTGAATAGAACGCAAACGAAAAGGAAACTTGGCGTCAGGAAGAGACAGCAAAGATATTAGAGACAGTAATGAGAAAAGAGGGCTTGCAGAACTTAATACTCAGAGGAAGGATAGAAGGGAAAGAAAGACAGGGGAAAGGATACGGCACATAAAAAGGATGATAGATAGTGGTACAGTACAGTATTACAATTCTATATAAGCCCACCATTGTTACAGTACAGTATTACAATCCTGTATAAGCCAACCATTGTTACAATACAGTATTACAATTCTGTATAGGCCCACCATTGTTACAATACAGTATTACAATTCTGTATAGGCTCTCCATTGTTACAATACAGTATTACAATTCTGTATAGGCCCACCATTGTTACAATACAGTATTACAATTCTGTATAGGCCCACTACTATTACAATACAGTATTACAATTCTGTATAGGCCCACCATTGTTACAATACAGTATTACAATTCTGTATAGGCCCACCATTGTTACAATACAGTATTACAATTCTGTATAGGCCTGTTACAGCAATACAGTATTACAATTCTGTATAGGCCATCCATTGTTACAATACAGTATTATAATTCTGTATAGGTCTACACCATTGTTACAATACAGTATTACAATTCTGTATAGGCCATCCATTGTTACAATACAGTATTACAATTCTGTATAGGCCTCACTCATTGTTAAAATACAGTATTACACCCTGTATAGCCTACCATTGTTAAAATACAGTATTACAATTCTGTATAGGCCCACCATTGTTACAATACAGTATTACAATTCTGTATAGGTTCTCCATTGTTACAATACAGTAATACAATTCTGTATAGTCTACCTCATTGTTACAATACAGTATTACAATTCTGTATAGGCCCTCCATTGTTACAATACAGTATTACAATTCTGGTATAGGCCCACCATTGTTAAAATACAGTATTGTATACGGTATAGGCCCACCATTGTTACAATACAGTATTACAATTCTTGTATAGGCCCTCCATTGTTACAATACAGTATTACAATTCTGTATAGGCCCACCATTGTTACAATACAGTATTACAATTCTGTATAGGCCCTCCAACATTGTTACAATACAGTATTACAATTCTGTATAGGCCCACCATTGTTAAAATACAGTATTACAATTCTGTATAAAATATCCATTGTTACAACATATATTACACCTTGCATAGCCCTCCATTGTTACAATACAGTATTACAATTCTGTATAGGCCCACCATTGTTAAAATACAGCCAAGCACTCCCAAGTAGCCCACCATTGTTACAATACAGTATTACAATTCTGTATAGGCCCTCCATTGTTACAATACAGTATTACAATTCTTGTATGTATTCACCATTGTTAAAATACAGTATTACCCTGTATAGGCTCAATTACTTGTTACAAATACAGTATTACAATTCTGTATAGGCCCTCCATTGTTACAATGGCAGTATTACAATCTCTGTATAGGCCCACCATTGTTAAAATACAGTATTACAATTCTGTATAGGCCCACCATTGTTACAATACAGTATTACAATTCTGTATAGGCCATCCATTGTTACAATACAGTACACAATTCTGTATAGGCCCACCATTGTTAAAAAATACAGTATTACAATTTGGTATAGCCCACCATTGTTACAATACAGTATTACAATTCTGTATAGGCCCTCCGTTGTTACAATACAGTATTACAATTCTGTATAGGCCCACCATTGTTACAATACAGTATTACAATTCCTGTATAGGCCATCCATTGTTACAATACAGTATTACAATTCTGTATAGGTCTACCATTAAAATATTATATTACAATTCTGGTATAGGCCCACCATTGTTACAATACAGTATTACAATTCTGTATAGGCCCTCCATTGTTACAATACAGTATTACAATTCTGTATAGGCCCACCATTGTTAAAATACAGTATTACAATTCTGTATAGGCCCACCATTGTTACAATACAGTATTACAATTTAAGCCCTCCATTGTTACAATACAGTATTACAATTCTGTATAGGCCCACCATAATACAGTATTACAATTTGCTAGCTATCCATTGTTACAATACAGTATTACAATTCTGTATAGGCCCACCATTGTTAAAATACAGTATTACACCCCATAGGCTCACTCATTGTTATGAATACAGTATTACAATTCTGTATAGGCCTCCATTGTTACAATACAGTATTACAATTTTGTATAGGGCTCACCATTGTTACAATACAGTAGTATTACAATTCTGTATAGGCCCACCATTGTTAAAATGCAGTATTACAATCCTGTATAATCCAACCATAGTTACAATGCAGTATTACAATTCTGTATAGGCCCACCATTGTTAAAATACAGTATTACAATTCTGTATAGGCACACCATTGTTACAATGCAGTATTACAATTCTGTATAGGCCCACCATTGTTACAATACAGCATTACAGTTCTGTATAGGCCCTCCATTGTTACAGTACAGTATTACAACTCTTTATAGCTGATGATCATGCATTCACTTTTCTTGAATTTTATGTTTAGTCCTTTCTTCACGCTTTTCTTTGCTACAGAATTAGGAGGTCCTGTATTTTCCTTTCCGTGTTGTGCTATCAGCACTGTGTTACCTGTGTATCTTATATTGTTGAGATTATGGTGGCCCATGACGAATAAAAGAGTAAAAATGAAAAGATTCAACATTGACAAACTTCGCCATTTCATTGAAAGAGATGTTGAACACATCAGAATGTTATCGTCTCCTAGATCTTCCTTTTCTTTCTTTCTTTCTTTCTTTTTCTTTCTTTCATTCATTCTGTCTTCTTTTTTCTTTCCTTTTTCTTTTTTCTTTCTTTCTTTTTCTTTTTTCTTTCTTTCTTTTTCTTTTTTCTTTCTTTTACATTTTTCTTTCATTCATTTTGTCTTGCCTTTCTTTCTTTCTTTCTTTCTTTTTATTTCTTTCTTTCATTCATTCTCTCCCTTTTATCTTTCTTTGTTTTTCTTTCTTTCTTTTACATTTTTCTTTCATTCATTTTGTCTTCCCTTTCTTTCTTTCATTCAGTCTTCTTTTTTCTTTTTTTCTTTCTTTCTTTTTCTTTTTTCTTTCTTTTACATTTTTCTTTCATTCATTTCGTCTTGCCTTTCTTTCTTTCTTTCTTTCTTTTTATTTCTTTCTTTCATTCATTCTCTCCCCTTTTATCTTTCTTTGTTTTTCTTTCTTTCTTTTACATTTTTCTTTCATTCATTTTGTCTTCCCTTTCTTTCTTTCATTCAGTCTTCTTTTTTCTTTTTTCTTTCTTTCTTTTTCTTTTTTCTTTCTTTTACATTTTTCTTTCATTCATTTTGTCTTGCCTTTCTTTCTTTCTTTCTTTCTTTTTATTTCTTTCTTTCATTCATTCTCTCCCCTTTTATCTTTCTTTGTTTTTCTTTCTTTCTTTTACATTTTTCTTTCATTCATTTTGTCTTCCCTTTCTTTCTTTCATTCAGTCTTCTTTTTTCTTTTTTTCTTTCTTTTTCTTTTTTCTTTCTTTTCATTTTTCTTTCATTCATTTTGTCTTGCCTTTCTTTCTTTCTTTCTTTTTATTTCTTTCTTTCATTCATTCTCTCCCCTTTTATCTTTCTTTGTTTTTCTTTCTTTCTTTTACATTTTTCTTTCATTCATTTTGTCTTCCCTTTCTTTCTTTCATTCAGTCTTCTTTTTTCTTTTTTTCTTTCTTTTTCTTTTTCTTTCTTTTACATTTTTCTTTCATTCATTTTGTCTTGCCTTTCTTTCTTTCTTTCTTTCTTTTTATTTCTTTCTTTCATTCATTCTCTCCCCTTTTATCTTTCTTTGTTTTTCTTTCTTTCTTTTACATTTTTCTTTCATTCATTTTGTCTTCCCTTTCTTTCTTTCATTCAGTCTTCTTTTTTCTTTTTTTCTTTCTTTCTTTTTCTTTTTTCTTTCTTTTACATTTTCTTTCATTCATTTTGTCTTCCCTTTTTTTTTCTTTCTTTCTTTCATTCATTCATTCTGTCTTCTTTTTCTTTCCTTTTTCTTTCTTTCTTTCATTCTTTTTCTTTTTTCTTTCTTTTACATTTTTCTTTCATTCATTCTGTCTTCCTTTTCTTACTTTTTTCTTTCTTTCTTCCTTTTTTCTTTCTTTCTTTCATTCATTTTGTTTTTCCTTTCTCTCTTTCTTTCTTTATTTATTTATTTCCTTCTTTTCTTTTTTCTTTCTTTCTCCTTTTATTTCTCTTTCTTTCCTTAAAACTAAACAGCGCCTTTATCTTTTCTCCCTTTTTGTGGTCTGTCCACGTAATCAAATTGGAAGGGTTCATTTTTTATCTGATGCAATGGTAAGCCCTAACGTAGAGGCTGATTAATACGGGAACGAAGGGACAGACGATATTGTAATAGAATTTTATAGATATAAGTAATGATATAAGTAATGATTATTGATATATCGTCATATATCTTGTGCGTTGTGGCGCAGTGGATATCGGCTCGGAACGAGAAATCGGGGAACCGAGTTCGAATTCCAGTTGAATTCCTTGAATTCACTTACGCGCAAATACCCTTGGGAAAGGTATTAATCCGTCTCTTCCCTCCAGTTATGGATTAAATAATAGGACAGATTGGGTTCTATAGCCTTGGTCGGCAACCAGTCTACCGCAGAAAGCAATGGCAACCTACTGCGTGATAATCTTCTGCCCAGTCAGTCATGTCTCTTTTGAGACATGATCGCCCAAAGCGTGTATCGCGCATGGCACTTAACTGACTGACTGACATATATCTTCAGGGAAATTTAAAACAATCAAAATGGCCACTTAAAAATATGCTGAATCCCAGTAAAAAAAAAATCAAGATATTAAAAGATATGCTTTGCTTTGATTATTTTAAAAGAAAAGAAATTAGATTTATTTACGATTCCCATCTTATGCAGTTAAGTTTCTCATTCGTTCTTCATTGATTTTAGTATCCCCAACTTCGAGTTGGCATTTTGGATCTCCTCTTTTTACTGATTACCATGTATATCTGCTCAATTCGTTTCCTGTCCGTATGCAGGCGGTTTGCTATCAGTAGAGGTTCTTGATTACTCTTAGGTCTTTTCCAAATTTGTCGAAGTTGCTGAGCATCTCTATCAATTCTTTGTGGCGTATTTTGTCGAACGCCCTCGCATAAACTATGAAACGCAGGTAAACTTACTTCTTCATTTGTATTGCCTTTTCGGTAGCATTCTAAGCATAAATATTGGAGATAACGTTAAGTATTTCCTACTAGTTCAATTATATCTAAACTTATTTATAAATGAAACTTTGTCTGTGTGTGTATGTGTGTGTATCTGTGTGTGTGTGTCCGTTATTTATAGACTCCGAAACGACTGAACCGATTTTCTTGAAAATTTACACAGTTGTACTATAAGCGTCTGCGAGTCCTCTTAGCTAGGTTTTGTGTCGAGGTACTCCCGATAAATATCGAAAATTGATAATCGAAAAAATCGGGTTATAGAAGAAGTGGTCCGATTTTAATCAAATTTGATACACTCATAGACAAAGACATAAGAAACGATATTCAGAAGTTTCAAGGTTGCAGTTCTTACAATAATGCAGAAAATCGATAATATATATATATATATATATATATATATATATATATATATATATATGTATATTGTGTGTGTGTATTTTGGCAGCATTTTTTCATTAATACAGGTTTCATTGAATAATATAGACAAGTTGCGTCTATTTATTTTGTGTAAGATCCGTTCGTATGATCTGATTAGCTTGATAGTGTTGTCATGGAAAGACGACAAGAAATGGCAATAATTGTTGATTTTTTTATCAGGCCTGAGCTTTCGGCTTACATAAGCCATTATCAAAGGATGAACATTTAATGTTCAGTGAACATAGAACATTTAAATTATTATTAACAGAGTGGAGTTATACAGAGAAAATTATATATATATATATATATATATGGCAAGATGTTTGTGTGTGTATGTCTGTATTTTTTTCAGCCCTTTTATTTTAGTTTTTGCTTCGGGTTTGGCTCTAAGTAGGCATAATTGTAGTTCTTAGTCTCAGCCATGATACCATTTACTCAGAGGACTTATTTAGCCTTCAAAATTCAGTTTACGACGAAAAAACTTATTTGATATCGATACCAGGAAATAAAAATTTGACTTACGTCCATTTATTTTTCTTTCAGTCTACGGTTTCGCTTTAACTGGAAACAACTATTGCTTTTTAGTCTTTCGTACCAACGTCCAAAGTGTCTGAGATCCAGGAGAATGGATTAGTTTTAAAGCTTTCATTACACCCGATCGACGCCGGGCTATACTGCTAGTAACTGAATAATAAACAGATATCATATTTTGAAAGGGATTTTTTCTAATTATTCATTGACTGTTATATTTTTCGTTGTTTTTTATGCATTATAATTTTTAAGTATTAGTATTGTAGCGTAGGGGAGATGGTTAATTTTTCTTGGTTCGGCCTTGTGTCTTACTTAACCGAACTCCCTAAAACTTACAAGTTTTATGCAGAATGAACATCAGAAGGTTTTCATCAGAAGGTTGGTTGTCAGCAGGTTGGAATATGTGGAATTATGTGGAATAGTGTAAGAATAAAATATACATTTTGCATTTTAAAATAAAAATGTATTAAAAGAAATGAATAACGAGAATTCGTAGAAATTACTGTTCAATTAGAAAGTTTAGGGTATCAAGAATTGTTGAAAATGTTCGTAGTAATAATGTAGGCATTTAAAATGTCCGCTGAAGTTTAGAGTTCATGGTTGTATCCTAGCAGAATGTAAAGTCTTTGTTCCTTCCTTTTTTTAGTTGGTCATGACAGGTGGAGAGAAAGAGAAGGCAAAACAAATAAAGGAGTGGTACTTAACACGTGTCCATTCGGTTGTTGTGTTGTCCTCTTTAGCCGCCTGGTGTGAAAATGAAGAAAAGAAAATTGAAAGAAGAGGTCGAATGAAACTGTGACGTGCCCTGCGTCCAGGTCGGCTTCTAGGATTTTCTTTCGTTACATTGCCACGAGGTCGTCAGCTAACCGCTCCCATATGTCGACTGACTTTTGACAGGTTAGCGTCATGGTTTAAATAGTTAAATTTCTCATGATACCGGCTCCACTTTCAGCGAAGTTTTTCACATCGAGGCGTGAAAATATGTAGTAAGTGAATTTGATGTTTTTAATCCAATCAGGATTCAGAATTTGCTTTTCGCACTGACTTGTGAATTTTTCTTAGTTGGGTTTTTCCAAAACGTTCTTTGTTCTTAATTTCTTATTCCTACAGTATACAGGCATGTTTATTTTTATTACTTGTTTTATTACTCAAACGTTTTTTAATTTTTTTTTAACAACAGTTACCTGTAAGTTTTTTTATTTACCGTCTGCAAGAAGCATTTTTAATTTAGACAGGAGTTATTTTAAAATTTGTCTGAGCGTTTCTGTCCTGCTATTTAACTCATAGCTGGATTATTATCTTTCCAAGGGAATCTTCACGTAAGGGAATGCAACGAATTCAACTTAAATTCGAACTCGGCAGCATGGCCGTATCTGACTACCGGGCACACCGGGCACGGGTCCGGGCTGATCCGTGCAATCATAGTGAAAATCCAGGCAAGGAAAAAAGTCTTCGTCAGAAATCAAACTAAACAATTCACGAAGAAAGAAAGAAAGAAAGAAAGAAAGAAAGAAAGACGAAGAAAACATCCGAATGAACGCAGTAAAAATCTGTTTGTTTATTTATTAATTTTGGGAAAAAAGACTGGTTATACTCAGAAAGCCCGAACCCGATTTCCTGCTTTCATTCACGTTCTGTGCCTAATTTCCATTGGAATAGCCGAAAAAATCCGCAAAAATCAGTTTCTGGAAACGGATGACACTGATGACCTCATCACATTGTCAACTAATAAATCCGGGCAATTTTCTCTGTGCCCAGGTTTGTTTTTTTTTAGCATCAGCTACGGCCCTGTATATATATATATTAGTGTATCGAGGCAGCAGATAATTTTCTAAACATATATTGTTAAATATAACAGACAATCAATGTCTATTGTGTTTAATCATGGGCCGTTCTAAACATCGTATTTTGGCTTTAATTTCAGGTGAAAATAAAGACAAAAATGTGTAACATTTGGATATTCTTTATTATCCTGGTTCTAAACTTTCGGTGACTGTTGGCGATAACAGTCACCGAAAGTTTTATGTCAACACTAGATAATATCATCTTTGATGGTGGATGTCTTGATGTTAACATCCTTGTAACCTCTCTGAAGATGGCTCATGTGAGCTGAAAGCTTATAACCAGCATAATAAAAAAAACAATATTAAAATGTTGGACAATTTTTGTGTTTATTTTCACCTGAAATTAAAGCCAAAATACGATGTTTAGAACGGTTCATGATTAAACATAATAGACATTTATTGTTTGTAATATTTAACAATATGTTTAGAATATATATATATATATATATATATATATATATATATATATATAGTGGAACCTGTTGTATGCAACCACCCCTGCTGACATTTAAAAAATGGTCGCAAACGGCAGGTGGTCGCTCACTAAAGACTTGTGACCTATCCTCCCCACGATCGTATATTTCACTCTCCAGAATGTACATATTTTAGTATTTTACCATGTAATCTGGTAATAAATAAATGAAAGCATAAGTACCGATCTCCCATCTCCATTACACCACAAACTGCTCTTAAATTCAAGAAGTTTAGGTAACATAACAAAGAGCTAACCCTAACCCTTGCCATGAAAGTATTTATAGGAAGATCACAGGGTGTCCAAGTTAACGGCGATGGGAAAGTGATTGAAACCGACAGTCCAGATCACGTCCAATAATATTGCAGATTCTTCTTTGAATTTTATCAAAGTTTTGAAATAAATATCAAGGGCACCGGACCCTGTGTGTTGGCAATATTCTCAGCATAGATGAATAGTAAAAGATATGATTCAAATTTGTTTCTCGATCAGAGTCCCCAGCTATGACATCATCAAGATGGCTGCCCTTTTGTTCTGATTGACCGTATTCAATTAAACGTCACAACTCGCACATTTAAGAGAGAGGGAAAAATATTGCTTTTTTGATGTTTCAAATTAAATTTTCAAAGTTTGCTATTTATCGTGCATGTAAATTCTTCTCCTTCTTCTTCCTCCTTCTTCATTCAGTTAATACGTGATACACACTTGGGCGATCATGTCTCGAAAGAGACAAGACTGACTGGGTAGAAGATTATCCCGCAGTAGTTTAGTTTTTTTTTTGTTTTGTTTTTTTTGTTTTTTTTTGCATCGTATCGTGAATGTGCGTTGTGGTGCATTGGATATCGGCTCGGAACGAGAAATTGGGGAGCCGAGTTCGAATTCCAGCTGAATTCCTTGCATTAACTTATGCACAAATACCCTTGGGAAATGTATTAATCCTTCTCTTCCTTCCACTTATGAGTTAGATTGTGTTCTATAGCCTTGGCTGGCAACCAGTCTACCAGTCTACCGCATAAAGCAATGGCAACCTACTGCGGGATAATCTTCTTCCCAGTCAGTCATGTCTCTTTCGAGACATGGTCGCCCAAGCGTGTTTCAAGTATGGCACTTAACTGACTGACTGATCATGACCGGCGATGAAAAGTGGATACACTACGATAACACTAAGCATAGAAGATCTTGAGGTAAGCCCAGTCATACATTAACATCGGCAGCAAAGCCGAATATCCATGTTTCGAAGCTTCTTCTCTGCATTTGTGGAATCAGCTGGGTGTAGTTCATTATGAGCTGCTCAAACTAACCGAGAGCCGGGCATTGAGGAAAAAATGGACGCTATACAACCAGAAACACAACAAATTGATTTTGCATCATGACACATTAGATCACATATTGCAAAACTTATGAAAACCTACTTGGAAAAGCTTAAATGCAAAGTCCTACCTCAACCGCCGTATTCATCAGACATTGCCCCGTCCGATTTTTAATTGTTCTGATCGATGGCACATGGCCTGGCTGAGCAACACTTTCATTCTTATGAAGATGCAAAGCAAGAAGTCGACTCGTGGTTAGCCTCAAAAGACGTGTCGTTTTTTTTTCCGACGTGGCCTTTAAATGCTGCCAGAAAGATGGGAAAAAGTATTAGCTAGCTATGGACAATAATTTTACTGACATGTTTCTTGCTAATTTTTGTAAATAAAACATTACTTTTCACGAAGAATCAGCGAGATCTTATTCAAGGTCCTGATACAATATTATGTTATATTGTTTTATAGTATTATACCATATATTATATTACGTCATTTTTATATTATATCGTATATTTTATTTTATATCATTTTATATTATATATCATTTTTAATATCAATGCCTATTATTATATTTTATCATTTTAAAATATTATATCCTATATTACAATACATTATTGCATTTTAATATTATATTGTATATTATGTTATGTAATATCTTTTTATATTATTATACATCATTACATTGTATTTTGTAATTTTATCACTTTATAATATTATATCATTTATTATTTTATTATATTATTTTCATATTATGTTCTATATTATATTATTATATCATTTTATAATATTATATCTTTTTTTATTATATTATATTATTTTCATATTATGTTCTATATTATGTTATTATATCATTTTATAATATATCATTTATTATTTTATTATATTATTTTCATATTATGTTCTATATTATATTATTATATTATTTTATAATATTATATCATTTATTATTTTATTATATTATTTTCATATTATGTTCTATATTATATTATTATATCACTTAATAATATTATATCATTTATTATTTTATTATATTATTTTCATATTATGTTCTATATTATATTATTATATTATTTTATAATATTATATCATTTTTTATTATATTACACTATTTTCACATTATGTTGTATATTATATTACAATATTATATCATTTTGTAATATATCATTTATTATTAAATCATTTTCATATTATGTTGTATATTATATTATATCATTTTATAATATTATATCATTTATTATTATAATATATTATTTTCATATTATGTTTTATATTATATTATTATGTTATATCATTTTATAATATCTCCTACATTATATTACGATATTATATCATTTCATAATATTATATTATATATTGTATTTGTATATTTTATCATTTTATAATATTATATTATGTACTATATTATTATGTTAAATTATTATATTATATCATTTTGTTACCGTTCATGTCCAGAATTGCAAATCTATAGCCTTTGTCAGGCTTATTGATAATAAAATCTTTCTTGTCGCGTAACTACTCCATGACTTTAAAATGGACTTCCCTTTTCATATTGCAAACGGTAATCAATAAGAACGCCACAGAAGGCGTGGGGCAAATCAGATAAACGAGATTTAAACGCCGAATATATAAAATTGTCTAGGTTGTACAGTATCAGCCTTAGGTTCTCCTAACAAATTACTAATTCTGTCAGTTATTGGCTCCCGGCTGTAAATTTGCGCCTGGTGTTTACCACGCGGAAGGCTTTTACTTCTATTAGCAATGATAGCGTTCCTTTATCCCATAAAGGGTTTTGTCGTTTATTCTTTAACATGTCAATGTCAATCTGGTTACATTGGACGCCCTTCGCAGAGACTGGTGTCGAGGATTGAGCCCCCTAATCCATTTCGGATTAGGAATGGCCAGTTGCGTCATACAACATTGACACATCCCCAGAAGATTTCAAATTCAGCGACTGGCCAACATCTCATGGATAATCCTTTTTTGTGTGTGTGCTAACGCTTTTTCAAACAGCCATTTCAAAATTCTAAATGTTGCACTGCCTTCATTGCATCTGAAAATCCTTGAGACTTTTTTTTTCTAGAAGACAAGAATTCTTTGTAAGCAAATATTTTCTTAATTCGCTAAAAGTATCAGATAAAATTCACCTAATATGTCTTTTTCGTTTATATATTTATTACTATTATGGACTCTCCCGTCGATTTCGACATATAAGCGTCTAACATTAGTTAGACTGCCACACAAAGAATTGTTTAAAGTGGTGAAGGCTTGTGTAGCACCATCCACACTTTTTGGAACAGCTGATAACAAACAATCGGTGCAGAAGTCTGCCACAGATCGCATGAACAACAGAACTCAGTTATTTAACCCATAACTGGAGAGAAGGGATGGATTAATACCTTTCCCAAGGGTACCAGTGCGTAAGTGAATGCAAAGTGTTCGACTGGAATTGGGACTCAGCTCACCGATTTCCCCTTCCGAGCCGACATCCACTGCACCACAGCACACACACACACACACACACACACACACACACACACACATATATATATATATATATATATATATATATATATATATATATATATATAAGAAAGTAGATTAAAACCCGCTGTTCAAGCATTTACTTTTATAAAGTATGCTCAATAGAGTAGAGCTTAATATTGTAATTTTGTTATTGCAATGGTTTATAAAAGCATATAAGCCTCGGATAATTAATATGACTCTCGTCGTCGTTGGTTGAACTTGTTGCTGAGTATTCGGGTGCTCATTGGCATTTTTATCGATGTCCTGCGTTGGGTCTGAAGAGACGTCCGCAACCACTGCAATGATAGGTCAAGAAGTTTTAGGGAATGTAAATCTCTTGACTTTTTTTAGGATCTCTTTGTCTTTTCTATTTGCCTTCTGGTGTTTTCGAAGGGTTTTGTTTTTTTCGTAGACTGCTTTTCATCAATAGTTTTTTTTTTTCGGCAGTTCACAACTCCTAATTGTCCAGGTTGATTTCTGTCCTTTGGAGCTTTAAATCAACGATGTGTGTGTATGTGCTTGTGTGTGCAAGTTTAAAACTTATTTTTAGTGAATAGTAGTTGAGTAGCCTCTCCATTTATTCATTAAACAGAATATGTATTTATTTTAACCTCCCGGCTTGAATGTTTGAGAAATTTTATTAAAGAATTATAACGTTTTAAGTGATACAAATCAGCCTGATTAATAAAAATCCATTCGAAAAATTCTCTTTGTTTTCGTTTGAATACGAAACCGCGAGATAGGCTAGCTTCTTAAATCAGTCGTATTTTTAAAAATCCATTCTAAAAATTCTCCTTGTTTACGTTTGAATACGAAAATGCGAGTTAGGCTAGCTTCTTAAATCAGTCGGATTAATAAAAATCCATTCGAAAAATTCTCTTTGTTTTCGTTTGAATAGTAAACTAGGTGTAGATATGAAAACCTTCATGAGATAAATTTTGCTTGAAAGCATAAAATTGACTGTCTGTTCCTCTGTAGCTAAGGGGTAAAGCGTGTCAGGATTAGCGATGGTTTCCCCTGCCCTGAGTGGCACAGGTACAATTTTAGCTGAATGGCACAAATTTTTCTTTAACAAGATTTCTTGAACATTCAGACCGGTAGGCGAATGAATGTGTGTGTGTGTGTGTGTGTGTGTGTGTGTGTGTGTGTGTGTGTGTGTGTGTGTGTGTGTGTGTGTGTGAATAAAGACTTGCTATCACAGAATTTAAACAAAGTTTTGAAGAGGGAAAGATTTTTTAATAACAAATCTCTGATGATCCTTTCGGCCATCAGAGAATGCCGTTGACAAAGGAAATTGACACAACAATAATTATTGGAAGCATGTAGTTATTTCATTACGCTAGTTTAATAAGTTAAATTTCGGGAATTTAATTATTTAACTTTTTTCTTGTAAACAAAGAAAACATTTTTCATTAAACGATTTACATGTTCTAGCTTTTGTTAATATCTTCCATTTTACTGTAGTTGTTTTATTTGCATCTTTCAATTGCCAATAGTATTTGGAAAGCGAATTTTAGTTACTATAGATTTTATTATAAAAGGATAGCTTATGCTGATACAATCGTGACTTTAAAATGTTTTTAGTACTTCCAGTATAATGTTTGATAAAAGTTGCATTTTCTATAGAGGAAATAGTAGTTTGGCTTGGTAGACTATAGAATCTGTAAGTCACCTATAATTTACGCAAAGTGAAAAAGTTTTTTTTAATTCAAATATTTCCAGTTCTACTTAAAATTTAGAATAAATCTTCGTACTTGATATTTTTTCATTCTTTCAGCTCTCAATTCATAAAAAATGACTATAAAATTAACTTTTATACTTTTTGTCAGAATTTAAGGAATGAGGAGTTATCATTATTTACACTATTTATATTCAAACAAGGATGTGCGTTGTGGTGCAGTGGATATCGTCTTGGAACGACAAATCGGGGTGCTGAAATCGAATTCCAGTTGAATTTCTTGCATTCACTTACGCACAAATGCCGTTGAGAAAGATATTAATCCGTCTCTTCCCCCAGTTATGGGTTAAATAATAGGATTGGGTTCTATAAGCTTGGCTGGCAATCATTCTACCACAGAAAGCAATTAAACACACATCGAAATCAACCAGGACCCATCCATGATATACTTGTTGACAATACATACATAATAGCGTCATCCATATGCAAAAGAATATTAAAAATAATGAAGGCATTACTAGTATGAAAGAGAAATCCTGCACTTAATAACATCAGTTATGAACACGCTAACAATGTGCTTACCGTGTTCGGAACTTAACATACACATGACTCTATATACATAAACTTTACACATTTATTTACAAGTAAAATAAAATTCATTCTAGATAATGGCTAAAAGTATAGTCGAAAGCGCTCAAAAATACAAAGCCTTTGGACAATTATAATTTGAGTTCTGAAAAGAAAAAATAATAAGAACACATGAAAAACTATATAAAAAATTTAATGACAATACCTTGTCTGTCATTTTTAATGAAACCTGCATAAAAGAGAGGTTGTTGTTTAAATACACAATGTATATATATATATATATATATATATATATATATGTGTGTGTGTGTGTGTGTGTGTGTGTGTGTGTGTGTGTGTGGAAAGCAACTTTTTCTACGCAGCCTTTTTCTAATTCGACTGACAAGGATGATTTAATCAAATCTTTTATTGACCTTTTCTACTATTTTTTTTCCATTTTAAAAGAGTTAAAGAAAATGAAAATTTTCTTTAGTGTTTATTGTTCCGAGCGCTTTCGGCCACTGCTTTAGCAATTCTAAAGAGTGTTTTACAACATATATATTTTATTTATTTTTTGCATTAAGGTTCATCCTGTATAAGGCACGTGAGTCACTCGAGGTAGGGCGTTACTTTAAGGGGTAGTTTCTTTTATATGGATAAGAAAGAAAGATAACGTCTGACTCTAGATTTGAATTGGTTAAGATGGTAGTGATCGGGGAAACATCCTCTTGGGAGTCAGTTCCACAGAGCAACGCTTTGTGGGAAGGAACTATTTGGGTGGAACTTACTTCTCGCTGATGGAATACAGAGGGAATGTGGGTGGTTTTCTACTATGTAAGCGATATTCCGAGACCTTGCCTTGAAATTTAGACCTGGCAAAACGTATCACTTTCCATAGAAGTTACGATAATGTAGTGACAGGCTTAACACATTCCGCCCGTGAGAGAGAGGCTCGAGGGTGTAAAATAATTCTTCTCCAACAAGGAATCGGAAAGATTTTTTCATTCTCTCAAGACTGGAAAGTGAGGTCTGCGTGCGGACGAAGAAATGGCATTCCGTTCTCTTTACACTAATATCTTTGGAAAAGTATGAATTCATTTTTCTCCCTGACCCCACCCGTAACTCTAGGTTAGATAGCAGGGCAGATTGGGGATTTTAGTCTGAGGAAAGCCAACTATCAAGAGTTGAAACTGAGGACTGGGCAACTCCCACCCAAATATGGCAGCAATACTGTATTTACCCAGCTCCCCCAATAGAGCGAGATTAGACACGAAGTTGAGGTTTAATATGGGGAGCCCGAACGCGTGCAAACAGGCAAATGACCCAAAATTGCCCAGTCCCCGCAACAATCGATCGCTCTGGCCTCGGTAGCGACTACTGATCCACCCATTTGGTGCAATAGAGCAGTCCAACCTTGGGACACTGTTCCCTGGGATTGGATACTTCTCGTTATAATTTATTCTCAGATGCATATCTGTTCTTGGACAGAGATACAACGGAGCCGCTAGAGGACAGAGACGCAACTGAGTGATGATGATCCCTACCAGCTAAAAAATGGTAGGTAAGCGGTATTCCATTTTTGGTCTGACCTGTCTCTTATAAAAGCAGAGAATAGCATGAGGAGTCAGGTACTTATTGTAACGGTACAGGGAGCTGATTACTTTACGTTTATCTTTAGCGATGGATCGTATATAAGAGTTCCACTTGAAGTCAGGTGTGAGTTTGAGGCCGAGTATTCTCTCATGAGACGATCTGTTCGTCGTGACGTGTTGTAGTTCGGGGTTTGATCTGACTCTTATAAATGAAGAGGATATCATGAGGAGAGCATAATATGTAACTCTTATAAATGAAGAGGATATCATGAGGAGAGCATAATATGTAACTCTTATAAATGAAGAGGATATCATGAGGAGAGCATAATATGTAACTCTTATAAATGAAGAGGATATCATGAGGAGAGCATAATATGTAACTCTTATAAATGAAGAGGATATCATGAGGAGAGCATAATATGTAACTCTTATAAATGAAGAGGATATCATGAGGAGAGCATAATATGTAACTCTTATAAATTTCTTTGCAAATAAATGACGTCTTTTTCTTTGCAAATATACAACATTTCTTTGCAAATATACATTTTTTGCAAACGTACGACTTTTTTGCAAACATACATTTCTTTGCAAATATACATTTCTTTTTTCTTTGCAAATATACATTTCTTTTTTTGCAAATATACGAGATTTCTTTGCAAATTAAAGACGTCTTTTTCTTTGCAAATATACGACATTTCTTTTTTTTCTTTGCAAATATACGACATTTCTTTGCAAATATACAACTTTTTCCTTTGCAAATATACGATATTTCTTTCTGAACAGACAATTACACCCGACCTTTGCATTTCATTCGAATTAATCACTTTGTTATGCTCTCGACTGACTTTCTTAAGCTATCGATGAATCAGCTTCTGTCTGCAAGCTTTGCAGTTGCTTAATGCTTGTTTTTTAATCGGCGTTTATTTATCTATCTAAATACCCTTCAAGTTTCGCAAGCCATCGAACCATTACTAGAGAATTTGTTCCTCGCTAAGTGCGCCAATATAATTACCTTTTTCATGCACGCTATACAGTGAAATCTTCTCAATATTTAATCTTTGCAATCAATATTCACCCCTCAATTAACTGCACTGTTATGCTGAAAATAAATATTTTTGTATAAAATAAACCTTTTTCTCTCATTAGACTAAGAACTTATTGATGTACGTAATTTTATATTACATGCACGTGCATGAGTGTGTATGGGTGTGTCTGAAATCAACACTGCATTGTGCTTTAAGCGACCACTGGACCAAATATATATGAGATAGAAGATAAATGGCAGTTGACATAGCATTTAAATACACAAAAATAAACTGTAAGCACACGTAAGATCTAACCCTACAATCACACTAAAAAATACTAGAAATTTGAATAGATATTTTTATTATTATAAAAGATAAAAAATGCTATAGAAAAAATCGATGTAATAAATCCTTAAAATAAGATCTAATACCCGCAAAAATATCTAAATAAATAAAATATTTAAAAAATTAAAAGAAATAAATAGGATTCCAAACAATAATTTATAGAAAAAAAAAATATAAAAAAATTAAAAGAAAAAACCGATCCTCTAAACTTAAAATTAAGATTAAACATACAACTTTATATAAAAAACCAATAAAATGCTAATTTGCATTTACTTCCTAAAAAATACAAGTTTAGATTTCTTGAAATAACTTCGCCTAAATACAATAATACTCCAAACTTGAATATAAAATTAAAAAATATATTTTTTTAAAAAAACTATAAAATAAAAAAATATTCCATACCGAAAAAATCAAAATTGGAAAGAAAAAAAAACCCACACTCCACCCCTATCACGTCTATCTAAGAAACCCCAAAGTGAAAACCTAACCACAAGATCAAACTAAATACATGAATTAGGTCCGCTAACAACAGACATCAATTAAACGATAGCCAACCATAAAAAGGACAACTCAACACGCAGCTCTCTTAGAAATTCTAGCCAAAAGATATACCCGACCGATAAAACGTACATTCCAACAGATAATACCATTAATCAACAATTTCACACTTACACACCAGGTTCTTCAAAAGTCTAACGGTCAAAACAAAAGACACATTCACTTAATTATCAATAACCCCAACCAACCACCACGACAACAACGAACCAAATATAAACATAGAATGATTCCAAACTCTTACTCTTTACTTCTCCCGATGATATGTTTGAGTCCAAACACTGAAACAGCCATATGATTGTAGAGAAGAGGACATATATAGAAAAAATTATGTACATGTTCTAAAATATATATATATATATATATATATATATATATATATATATCGGATTCAGTCACTTTATCACCACCGCAACGTAACTTCCATGTGCCATTTTTATAAAACACTTTTATAGTAATTGTTCTAGTCAACTTTCCTCCGGACTTTTAAGCGCAATACTAGATCGGCGGCTCGGAACGAGAAATCGGGGAGCCGAGTTCGAATTCCAGCCGAATTCATTGCATTCACTTACGCGCAAATACCCTTGGGAAAGGTATTAATCCGTCTATTCCTTCCAGTTATGGGTTAAATAACAGGACAGATTGGGTTCTATAGCCTTGGTCGGCAACCAGTGTACCGCAGAAAGCAATGGCAACCTACTGCGGGATAATCTTCTGCCCAGTCAGTCATGTCTCTTTCGAGACATGATCGCCCAAGCGTGTATCTCGTATGGCACTTAACTGACTGACTAGATTGGCGGCAAGGTCTCATCATTTTACAGCTGAGATGGCTAGACATAGCTATGCTAACAGTTTCTTCTATTACACTTTTTTCTTTTAGAACTTTTTCAATTTATTCAATTGTCGTTTCTTTCAACTGTTGTTTCTGCGTGTTGAGTTCTTGGTCGGACTGAGAATATTTCAGCATCCCACTTGTAGAGTAATTTCAGTAATACATTCCTAACAATTTAATAATGCAGGCAAAAATAGATAGATAGATAGATAGATAGATAGATAGATAGATAGATAGATAGATAGATATGAACAGAATTAGACAAACAGGAGAAGAGAGAGCAAGTCAGATATGATATTATAAACAGACAGACAAGCACGTAAATATGAACAACGTGAGATAGATAGATAGATAGATAGATAGATAGATAGATAGATAGATAGATAGATAGATAATCAACACTTTAGATATATCGATAGATAAATCTTAGCAAAAGAAAAGATATAGATAGACAGATATATCAATATATCTACCCTTTAAATATATCTATAAACAGATATTAACAAAATAAAATAAATAGTTTGATAGATGGATAGACAGATAGACTTAACACTTTAGATAGATAGATAGATAGATAGATAGATAGATAGATAGATAGATACATACATACATACATACATACATACATACATACATACATACATACATATGAACACTTTCGATAGATATGTAGATAGATATTAACAAAATAATTTTTTTTCCATTTCCAAACGAGTTATTACGCGACCTTGGTTTCAACCATGAGTGGTGTCTTCAGGCGATTTGCAATAACTGATTTTACCGTTTTCCTAAAGGTGGTTTTTTTTTTGTTTTGTTTTGTTTTCTTTTCTTTTTTTTTGTTTGTTTGTTTTTGTTTGTTTTGGGATTTTTGGGGTTTTTTTTTTTTTCATTTTTTTACGCTCACGTGGCAGGGAATTTTTGAACGCGCAATTTTTAATATTGCAAGAAATTATAACAAATAATCCGAAGAAATGATAACGTTTTCATCCATGGTTCGAATTTAATTAATTCTTGATTAATTCGTATTGTATATTGAACACTTTTTAATATAAATGTACACTGATCTAATCTTATTATGACCAAAAACTAAGTAATTAAACAATATTTATATATACCAGAAAGTGTGTTACTAATTTCAGTGTTGGTTCACTGTAGTGTCCCGGTCACACTCGATATTTCATCTGAAAATGCTGGAGTCTCTTTATATCGGGTCCTGCAAACTTCCCCTGTGTAAACAGCGTGGATGTTATTATTTGCCTCTAGGTCTTTGTTTTCTATTCAGGGATATTTTTCTTCATTTGTGCCTTTTTTTCTTTCCATCACACATTTCAATGGTTATTTTGTTCCAACTATGAATCTCCCGTAGGGCGAAACCGGTTGCTTCGCTTTTAGAATGTCTTGTTATACAAAGCTACACTTCTTTCTATAATTAAATTTTGTACCTACAAAAATCTCTTTACATATATATATATATATATATATATATAGTAGAACAGTAGTAAGCTAAACATGGGGTGGAGGTTATATATATATATATATATATATAACCTCCACCCCATGTTTAGCTTACTACTGTTCTTCCTCTCTCCCCTTCTTGGACTCATTCTGTCCAACCCTCCTTCATTGCCTTTTTCTTTTCTTATTTAAGGTCACACTAGAATTTATTCATTTTACTCCCGACTGGGGTTGAATAAAGCTGTTTCTAAACTTGTAGAAATAGTTATTCCACAAATGTAAAATATTGAATATATATACGTCATCTACAAGTAAGCCTGTTTTGCTGTATCGCAGCTTATCAGTGTGAATAGACATCCACTTGCTTCTGGCCGAGTTCGAAACTCGACCGATTTGGTGTTAGTTGCAGTCGCTAACTCCTAAACTATCGCTCATTTCGTAATGAATTAGAGCACTCTGGCTATTGAGCTTGTATAATGATAATGTATACGCTAAAAGTCTGCCTTCTTCTACCGAGCGCCGACTGACGCCAATTCTGTCGGGTTTCAATCCTGGGTTAAAAGCAATCGGAGTCTATCCGTACTGATTAGCTGTGATACAGCGAAACAGATCTGTCTGCGAATGACTATAATATATATATATATATATATATATATATATATATATATATATATATATTAGTGTATCAAGGCAGCAGATAATTTTCTAAACATATCTATTATGTTTAATCATGGGCCGTTCTAAACATCGTATTTTGGCTTTAATTTCAAGTGAAAATAAAGACAAAAAATGTGTAACATTTGGATATTCTTTATTATCCTGGTTCTAAGCTTTCTGTGACTGTTATCGCCGCATAGCAATGTTTTATGTCAACACTAGATAATATCATCTTTGATGGTGGATGTCTTGATGTTAACATCCTTGTAACCTCTCTGAAGATGGCTCATGTGAGCTGAAAGCTTATAACCAGCATAATAAAAAAAATAATATTAAAATGTTGGACAATTTTTGTGTTTATTTTCACCTGAAATTAAAGCCAAAATACGATGTTTAGAACGGTTCATGATTAAACATAATGGACATTCATTGTTTGTAATATTTGACAATATATGTTTAGAATATATATATATAATGGAACCTGTTGTATGCGACCACCCCTGCCGACAGTAAACAACTGGTCGCAAACGACAGGTGGTCGCTCACTAAAAACTCGTGACCTATCCTCCCCACGATCGTATATTTCACTCTCCAGAATGTACATATTTTAGTATTTTACCATGTAATCTGGTAATAAATAAATGAAAGCATAAGATGGTCTAACTTTGAAAAGATTTATAATTATTTTTTAACATTAAAAACGTATTTACAACGGTTAACAAAAGAAATAGCAATTATTTATTCACGCTGATGTAGGCTTAGAAAAATCAGTTATTGCAGTCTGTGTGGTGATTCTTTTTTTGTTTTTTTGTTTGTTTGTTTGTTTGTTTGTTTGTTTGTTTGTTTGTTTGTTTGTAATGTGGCCACTTCGATTCTAATTGATGTTGACAATTATTTATTTGGTCTTCAGGAACCAAAGCTTTCAATTTTTTCTTAGAAGTGAGTGATAGTAAAAGAGAATCTGCTGTAATATATGGAAAAATAAACAAACATACCAGAAAAAAAATGACAACGATCAGGTTAGAGAGAGAGAGAGAGAGAGAAGGAGAAAGTGAGAGAGAGAGAGAAGGAGAAAGAGAGAGAGAGTAAAACGACTGAGAAAAAAATAAAGATAATGAAAGAGATAAACATTGAAAATGTAAATTTCACATAGATGTGATTTTTCCCCTGCGCCCGAATTTATCCAAGTTAGTTCAGAAATCGACAAATTTCTTGAACTTGTCAAATATAATAAGTACAAGTTAATACAAGACAGCCACCGTTTGACCACCGCTATTTCAACAAATAATAAAAATCTGACACTTCACTACAATAACAAAACAACGAGAAAGTGTTTCTGGCTTAGGTTAAAGGAAAATGAAATAGATTACTAACTTAAATTCTCCTAATTTAGAAGTTAGGACTGTACTGCCAAAATGAATTTTTGTTAAAGTGGTCGCTTGACCAGTGATTTTTATTCGTTCATGTTGGTCGGTGGTCACGTTTTGAAAGAGGTCGCTCAATGGGGGTCAATTAACATTAGCAAATCGTCCGTGCATAGAAAAACGGTCATTAATGGCAGGTGGTCGCTGACGACAGTGGTCGCATACACCAGGTTCTACTGTATATATATTAGGTTGAGTAATAAATAACTTCCTTTTTAAGGAACCAATCATAATGATGAATTTATCATTTTTAAATGGAGTACATTGACATTTATTAGTTTTGTGCACGGTAGACAGTTGATGAAAGGAAAAATATTGTTTGTCACCATGACGATGTAAGACCTCGTACAGGAAGAAAAACACCGGAAAAGGTTTTTGGGAACTCACTTAGTCTGTTTCCCTGCACCCACCTTGCACCAACTGAATATTACTTTTTTCTGTTACTGCAAAACACTTTGATGTAGAAAACTGTCTACGACTATAGGTCTACGTCTATTGACTACGCCTACGTCTCAGGTTACTGCATACGATGAGTACCGGTCCATTATATCTATGGTCTAGATTGTGCTACCCGGTTACATTTGCCTAAACCTCTTAGCTATTTCGAATCAGATATATATCCTTTTCCCTGATATATCACCAACCAAGGATATACAACCCAATTTGTCCTGCTATTTAACCCGAAGCTACAGGGAGAAGAGATGGATTAATACCTTTCCCAAAAGTATTTGTATTAATGCAAAGAATTCAACTGGAATTTGAACTCGGCTCTCTGATTTCTCTCATTCCAAGCTGATATCCACTGCACCACAATGCACATCCACTATTGTACATGGCAGTTAAAAATAAATTTGGGGTGCACTGACATACATTAGTTTTGTGCAGAGCAGTGGCAGCATATATAGTGGATTAAAAGGAAAATATTGTTTGTCACCATGACAATGCAAGACCTCGTACAGGAAGAAAAACACCAGAAAAGGTTTTTGGGAACTCGCTTGGTCTGTTTCCCTGCACCCATCTTGCACCAACTGAATATTACTTTTTTCTTTTACTGCAAAACACTTTGATGTAGAAAACGATCAGACGAAAACCGGATTCAAGAGTTTTTCAAAAAAGTTGGAATATTACGCAAAAGGTATCGAAATACGACCTGAAAAGAGTCAATATGTCATAGCGAGAAATGGCGAAGATATGAATAAAATTTAACTGAAGATTATTTTTTGAAGAATAAAGTCGATAAACGAAAAGGTAAATTATTCAGTTAGATTTCTTCAAATACAATCAATTACTATATGCACATTTATACCTCCAGCAGCTGCAACATGTCCATAAATGTTCCCCTAAAAATAACCCTTGGCTCATCATTATGAAAAATGTTCTCTTCCATAACAATGCAAGTCCACTTACAGCAAGAATAATGCATAAAATTATTTTTAACTAAGTCGCCTAATCTACCCCCCACTCGCCATGCTGATAATATGTCATCGCAATTAATGGTGAATATATGATTGAATAATATGTAATTGTAGTTTATTTTTTAAATGCGTTGTCAGTTATTATCGTCTATCTTAATTCCCGTTCTTCTTATTGTTCTCTCTCTCTCTCTCTCTCTCTCTCTCTCTCTCTCTCTTTCTCTCTCTCTTTCATAGTGTGTTTATTCTCATATTCTCTCACCCTCAGTAACTACTTGCATCTTAGTGGCTTTATTTTCTTGCTCGGGGTGACCAAGCAAAGCTGTAAAGATACTAAGATAATAAAAAGTAAAGAGTAGACTAAAATATCTTAGATTTTGCATAGCAGTGGAAGCGTCAGTCAGTCAGTCAAGCGCCATACGTGATACACGCTTGGGCGATCATGTCTCGAAAGAGACATGACTGACTAGGCAGAACATTATCGCATTACTTTCTGCAGTAGACTGGTTGCCAGCCATACCTATAGAACCCAATCTGTCCTGTTATTTGACTCATAGCTACAGGGGGAAAAGATGTCTTATCTTATTAAGTAGTAATTGGTAAGGGATCAGTTTATTACTTCATAACAATAAAAAACACATCCCTTATATATATATATATATATATACAACGTAGTACACTTGGTAAGTAATCTGGGTAAATTCCAAAAGAGACGAACTCGTGAGAACTCAATGTTAAATTCATTTATTTAATTTAACAGAGTAATACTTTCTAACGGATTTTTGATTATTAGTTTGGATGATACATATTTCACTGATTTGATGTTCTTAGCGCGGCTCGTCAGATCCAAAGTAATATTTTATAACGGATTTTTGATTATTAGTTTGGATGATACATATTTCACTGCTTTGATGTTCTTAGCGCGGTTCGTCAAATCCACCGTAATATTTTATAACGGATTTTTGATTATTAGTTTGGATGATACATATTTCACCGCTTTGATGTTCTTAGCGCGGCTCGTCAGATCCACGGTAATATTTTATAACGGATTTTTGATTATTAGTTTGGATGATACATATTTCACCGCTTTGATGTTCTAAGCGCGGCTCGTCAGATCCACCGTAATATTTTATAACGGATTTTTGATTATTTGTTTATATGATACATATTTCAGTGCTTTGATGTTCTTAGCGTTGCTCGTCAGATCCACGGTAATATTTTATAACGGATTTTTGATTATTAGTTTGGATGATACATATTTCACTGCTTTGAGGTTCTTAGCGTGGCTCGTCAGATCCACGGTAAATTTTATAACGGATTTTTGATTCTTAGTTTGGATGATATATATTTCACCGCTTTGATGTTCTTATCGCGGCTCGTCAGATCCACCATAATATTTTATAACGGATTTTTGATTATTAGTTTGGATGATACATATTTCACCGCTTCGATATTCTTAGCGCGGCTCGTCAGATCCACCGTAATATTTCATAAAGGATTTTTGATTATTGGTTTGGATGATACATATTTCACTGCTTTGATGTTCTTAGCGCGGCTCGTCAGATCCAAAGTAATATTTTATAACGGATTTTTGATTATTAGTTTGGATGATACATATTTCACCGCTTTGAGGTTCTAAGCGCGGCTCGTCAGATACACGGTAATATTTTATAAAGGATTTTTTATTATTAGTTTGGATGATACATATTTCACCGCTTTGATGTTCTTAGCGCGGCTCGTCAGATCCACCGTAATATTTTATAAAGGATTTTTTATTCTTAGTTTGGATGATACATATTTCACCGCTTTGATGTTCTTAGCGCGGCTCGTCAGATCCACCGTAATATTTTATAAAGGATTTTTTATTATTAGTTTGGATGATACATATTTCACCGCTTTGATGTTCTTAGCACGGCTCGTCAGATCCACGGTAATATTTGATAACGGATTTTTGATTATTAGTTTGAGTGATACATATTTCACCGCGTTGATGCTTTTAGCGCTGCTCGTCAGATCCACGGTAATATTTTATAACGGATTTTTGATTATTTGTTTATATGATACATATTTCACTGCTTTGATGTTCTTAGCGCGGCTCGTCAGATCCAAAGTAATATTTTATAACGGATTTTTGATTATTAGTTTGGATGATACATATTTCACCGCTTTGATGTTCTAAGCGCGGCTCGTCAGATCCACGGTAATATTTTATAACGGATTTTTGATTATTAGTTTGGATGATACATATTTCACCGCTTTGATGTTCTAAGCGCGGCTCGTCAGATCCACGGTAATATTTTATAACGGATTTTTGATTATTTGTTTATATGATACATATTTCAGTGCTTTGATGTTCTTAGCGTTGCTCGTCAGATCCACGGTAATATTTTATAACGGATTTTTGATTATTAGTTTGGATGATACATATTTCACTGCTTTGAGGTTCTTAGCGTGGCTCGTCAGATCCACGGTAAATTTTATAACGGATTTTTGATTCTTAGTTTGGATGATATATATTTCACCGCTTTGATGTTCTTAGCGCCGCTCGTCAGATCCACCGTAATATTTCATAAAGGATTTTTTATTATTAGTTTGGATGATACATATTTCACCGCTTTGATGTTCTTATCGCGGCTCGTCAGATCCACCGTAATATTTTATAACGGATTTTTGATTATTAGTTTGGATGATACATATTTCACCGCTTCGATATTCTTAGCGCGGCTCGTCAGATCCACCGTAATATTTCATAAAGGATTTTTGATTAGTGGTTTGGATGATACATATTTCACTGCTTTGATGTTCTTAGCGCGGCTCGTCAGATCCAAAGTAATATTTTATAACGGATTTTTGATTATTAGTTTGGATGATACATATTTCACCGCTTTGATGTTCTTAGCGCGGCTCGTCAGATCCACCGTAATATTTTATAAAGGATTTTTTGTTCTTAGTTTGGATGATACATATTTCACCGCTTTGATGTTTTTAGCGCCGCTCGTCAGATCCACCGTAATATTTTATAACGGATTTTTTATTATTAGTTTGGATGATACATATTTCACTGCTTTGATGTTCTTAGCACGGCTCGTCAGATCCACGGTAATATTTGATAACGGATTTTTGATTATTAGTTTGAGTGATACATATTTCACCGCGTTGATGCTTTTAGCGCTGCTCGTCAGATCCACCGTAATATTTTATAACGGATTTTTTATTATTAGTTTGGATGATACATATTTCACTGCTTTGATGTTCTTAGCGCGGCTCGTCAGATCCACCGTAATATTTTGTAACGGATTTTTGATTCTTAGTTTGAGTGATACATATTTCACAACTTTGATGTTTTTAGCGCTGCTCGTCAGATCCTCGGCAAAATTTGATAACGAATTTTTTATTATTACTTTGGATGATACATATTTCACCGTTTTGATGTTCGTAGCGCGGCTCGTCAGATCCACGGTAATATTTTATAACGGATTTTTGATTCTTAGTTTGGATGATACATATTTCACCGCTTTGATGTTCTTAGCACGGCTCGTCAGATCCACGGTAATATTTGATAACGGATTTTTGATTATTAGTTTGAGTGATACATATTTCACCGCGTTGATGCTTTTAGCGCTGCTCGTCAGATCCACCGTAATATTTTATAACGGATTTTTTATTATTAGTTTGGATGATACATATTTCACTGCTTTGATGTTCTTAGCGCGGCTCGTCAGATCCACCGTAATATTTTGTAACGGATTTTTGATTCTTAGTTTGGATGATACATATTTCACCGCTTTGATGTTTTTAGCGCCGCTCGTCAGATCCACCGTAATATTTTATAACGGATTTTTTATTATTAGTTTGGATGATACATATTTCACTACTTTGATGTTCTTAGCACGGCTCGTCAGACCACGGTATTATTTGATAACGGATTTTTGATTATTAGTTTGAGTGATACATATTTCACAACTTTGATGTTTTTAGCGCTGCTCGTCAGATCCTCGGTAAAATTTGATAACGAATTTTTTATTATTACTTTGGATGATACATATTTCACCGTTTTGATGTTCGTAGCGCGGCTCGTCAGATCCACGGTAATATTTTATAATGGATTTTTGATTATTAGTTTGAGTGATACATATTTCACCGCTTTGATGTTTTTAGCGCTGCTCGTCAGATCCACCGTAATATTTTATAACGGATTTTTGATTATTAGTTTGGATGATACATATTTCACCGCTTTGATGTTCTTAGCGCGGCTTGTCAGATCCACCGTAATATTTTATAACGGATTTTTGATTATTAGTTTGGATGATACATATTTCACAGCTTTGATGTTCTTAGCGCCGCTCGTCAGATCCTCCGCAATATTTTATGACGGATTTTTTTATTATTAGGTTGGATGATACATATTTCACTGCTTTGATGTTCTTAGCACGGCTCGTCAGATCCACGGTAATATTTTATTATGGATTTTTGATTATTAGTTTGAGTGATACATATTTCACAACTTTGATGTTTTTAGCGCTGCTCGTCAGATCCTCGGCAAAATTTGATAACGAGTTTTTTATTATTACTTTGGATGATACATATTTCACCGTTTTGATGTTCGTAGCGCGGCTCGTCAGATCCACGGTAATATTTTATAACGGATTTTTGATTCTTAGTTTGGATGATACATATTTTACCGCTTTGATGTTCTTAGCGCCGCTCGTCAGATCCACCGCAATATTTTATGACGGATTTTTTTATTATTAGGTTGGATGATACATATTTCACTGCTTTGATGTTCTTAGCACGGCTCGTCAGATCCACGGTAATATTTTATAATGGATTTTTGATTATTAGTTTGAGTGATACATATTTCACCGCTTTGATGTTTTTAGCGCTGCTCGTCAGATCCACCGTAATATTTTATAACGGATTTTTGATTATTAGTTTGGATGATACATATTTCACCGCTTTGATGTTCTTAGCGCGGCTTGTCAGATCCACCGTAATATTTTATAACGGATTTTTGATTATTAGTTTGGATGATACATATTTCACCGCTTTGATGTTCTTAGGGCGTCTCGTCAGGCCCACGGTAATATTTTATCACGGATTTTTTATTATTTGCTTGGATGATACATATTTCACCGCTTTGATGTTCTTAGCGCGGCTCGTCAGATCCACGGTAATATTTTATAACGGATTTTTGATTATTAGTTTGGATGATACATATTTCACCGCTTTGATGTTCTCAACGCGGCTCGTCAGATCCACGGTAATATTTTATAACGGATTTTTTATTATTACTTTACGTGATACATATTTCACCGCTTTGATGTTTTTAGCGCTGCTCGTCAGATCCACCGTAATATTTTATAACGGATTTTTGATTATTAGTTTGGATGATACATATTTCACCGCGTTGATGTTCTTAGCGCGGCTCGTCAGATCCACCGTAATATTTCATAAAGGATTTTAGATTATTAGTTTGGATGATACATATTTCACCGCTTTGATGTTCTTAGAGCGGCTCGTCAGATCCAAAGTAATATTTTATAACGGATTTTTGATTATTAGTTTGAATGATAAATATTTCACCGCTTTGATATTCTTACCGCGGCTCGTCAGACCCACGGTAATATTTCATAAAGGATTTTTGATTATTAAATTTATAATCATTAATTTCTCCTCCAGGCATAAATTGCACCTCTCCCTGAAATTGTCGAGACATGATCGCCCAAGCGTGTTTCACATATGGCACTTAACTGACTGACTGACCCCTAGTCGTAGTGTATTCTAACCATAGTTAAAATAATGGCTCTCACTTGAAAATATATTTTTTTAAATACTCTCTTAAAATACGACCCTGAAGATTATCTAAGATACGAGTAATACTAATAATCGATCAATCAATTAAGTGCCATACGTGATACACGCTTGGGCGATCATGTCTCGAAGCAAACATGACTGACTAGGCAGAAAATTATCCCGCAGTAGGTTGCCATTGCTTTCTGCGGTAGACTGGTTGCCAACCAAGGCTATAGAACCCAATCTGTCCTATTATTTAACCCATAACTGGAGGGAAGAGACGGATTAATACCTTTCCCAAGGGTATTTGCGCTTAAGTGAATGCAATGAATTCGGCTGGAATTCGAACTCGGCCCCCCGATTTCTCGTTCCGAACCGATATCCAATGCTCCACAACGCAAATACTAATAATAGATAATGGTAAACCGGAGAATAGTAATAACAAATTAAACAAAAAAGAGATAAGACATTTCTGCATCCCTACGTATATACGTATATAAATTGTCATAACTGCACATAATCGACCCTCTAAATACCAAGAACAATGATCTTAGAAATAAAATTAACAGAAAATAGATCCCACACTCCCCTGTAAATGGTGGTAAATAGGCTATCGGCATTGCATAAAAAACTATCGACACTGCATAAGATAAAGCTAAGAGGATCATATGTCCCAATATGAGATACCCAAACTCAACAAAAAAAACGACTTGTTCAAAACTAAGCTACCGCGTATCTTTCCAACCCCAAACGGACGTCCAACTTTCACTCCACTTGGGTAGTATTAAAATAAAAAAATAAATAAACTGTCTACCCTTCCTTAAGAAAACCATAAACCCCATATAATAGTTCCCCAGACAAAATAAGTAAGGGACCTGTCTTAAAGTAAGCTACCCCTCCCTACCCATATCTTTAAGGCTACAATGCGGCCGACAAACTTTGTATAAGCTCCCAACCCCGCTCTCATTTAAACATCATATCACCATACCTAGATCGTTTCCACCATTTAATTTACGTTATAATTCTTCCCCGACAAGAAGTGCGCCTTGGAAGTCAAAAACGGAACGTTAGACAGATGAAGATAAGGGGGTAGGGGGAGGGAAAGATTAAAAGAAAGAGATAAAGATTAAAACGATTTAGGGAAGAATTTAAATCGAAATGGCTTGCCGTAAATTTCATGTAGAAGAGAACCGTCTACTATGTTAGTCTTCATTCTTAGGAACACGATATGAGATTTCCTTATAAATTAAAATATACCGATTCTACTGCATATTTTCAGTTAAAATAAATCAAAGGTCATATCTCCTCCTGTAAATTACAATATGATCATTAGTGGTAATTTATTGTAATTTATTTAAAGTAAGGATGAAATAAAAGTGTCTAGTCTGAAACAATAATTGAAAAAATAATTAAGGAAATTTATAAGAATGAACGAAAACCCTTAAGTATTTATAATATTCATACTCTATAATTATAATAAAAACATTTCAATAATGGGAAATCGAAAATCGTAACAATATGTCCATATCTACAGATATGTACATATACACGTACATATCTATACATATACATATATGTACATATCCATACATGTACACACCCACATACACATGTGTGCGCGTCCATCAAATCAGATAGTTTTTTATTAAACTTTGATAAGAATAAAAAATGATGGCAATAAGAAATAATGGAAATAACATAATACCATTCCATAAACCAAAACATATAAAACGATATACAATTATAATACTTATAAAAATAAAAAACAAAAAATGACAAAAATTAAGAATTAGAATTTAAAATTTAACAATCACGAGGAGAAAACAACCCTTGCTGCAAAAAGATATTAACAGTTCATTCCGGAATTTTCTCAAATTCAACACTTTTTTAAAAAATTCAATTCATGTAAATCGATATAATTCACATTAATTCAAAACCTAATCAGTATTTTTCTATACTATTTTAAATCTATTTTTGTGCCTGCATTTAAATATTAATTCGTTCCTCTGATTTAGTAGCTCCTTTAAATTATTATATTTTATAATCATTAATTTCTCCTCCAGGCATAAATTGCACCTATCCCTGAAATTGTTGGGAGTGCTGGCGTGTTTCACAATACTCCATCTGACCAGTGGGGTAAACCCTCCGTCTTTGATATTCTAATATTGTTTAGATAGGGCGGTTTGATTTTTCAAGGAGGTGTTGGGGAAAGATTGTCTGTAGTTGTATAGTCTCTGCTTCCAACTACCTGCGGATATCCCTATATAAACTCTTTTATTGTTGGGGTCCTCCACTGGACATACAGTGGCTTCATATATAGCTTTTTCGGAATTGCACCTGCCCTCAACGGGACAATTTGTCTTACTGATGCAATTGCAGGAAGGCTTGTTTGCCGGAGGTTTGCTAAGGAAGTCTCTGAGTAATTTGTTATTGTGCGAGTTGACTATGTTCCGCATGTTTCTTGTGGTAGAATAACTAATTTTAAGTGTTTTCCTATTAAACAATTTACCTAAGGGGTGGTGTTGGTGAAAGTGCTTGCTAACTAGATTTAAAAAGTATTTGCCTATATTTACCTTGGACAACTTGCAGAAAGGAGGGTTGAACCATATTATTTTTCTATTTCTAAGTCTATTTTTGTTTCTGGCTTTGTCATTCAATTTTTCTTCGTATAATATCTCATCTTTAAACTCACTCTTCTTAAGGGCTTCATTATATATTGCTTTATTCCCATCGAATATTTCCTTGTTCGACAATAGTTTATTGATTCTAATTTTGACTGTTTTGGGTATTTATTTTATGGTAGATTCAGGGTGGTTGGAATTAACATTAATGTAAATAGGGGCTTGGTTACTCTTTTGATGCGGTTTAAATGTATTTTTGGATAGGTTAAGGCTAATATCTAAAGAATTAACGATCCTGAGATTAGATGAAATTTCTATTCTGAAGTCCAGCATTTTGAAAGCTCTAATTCTTGATGTCAGGGGACCATTAGTGTCAGGGATATACATAAGGCCATCGTCCCGATAGATACCTACTTGCTTTGGTTCAACAATTCTACCGGGAGTGTATAATATATATATTCCTATCAGATCCGCGATTTGAGTTGAATCATAAGATCCCATTGGGATATCAAAGTTATTGTTAATATTTTTAATCCAGGTAGAATCATTGCATACTAGTAGAGATTCCCTCGAAGTTAAAATGATATCCATTTCATTATTAGGAATATCTATGAAGTTTCTAGCGTAGTTTAAACTGTTAATCAATAAATCGTACGAAATTGAACGATAAAACTATATCAAATTGCAAAAAAAGAGGCTTTTTTCTTGTTTGGGATGTTTGGGATATATATATATATTTTTTTTTTAATCATATCACCCCGAGCAAGGCGGTAACGCCACTGATGTGCAAGGGGCTACGTAAGAGTGAAAAGATTGGAAAAAAGAAAGCCGGAAACCACATCCTGAACAGGGAACAAGGGAGGAGCCTCTACACCTGTTCAATAGACGTGGGTGGAGTGTGAACCGGGCGATAGTTTAGTCTATCTACTCCAATTGAGATAAAAAAGAAAAGTTAAAAGATTGGAAAAGAGAAAGCCGGAAACCACATCCTGAACAGGGAACAAGGGATGAGCATATATATATATATATATATATATATATATATATATATGGGGGGGGGGACATATATATATATATATATATATATATATATCAATTTCTCTCGTTTGAACAACCCTATTTCTTTATCCAATATACGACTACTACGAGAGGGTGCCACGGACGGAAGACGAAACTTTGGAGCTTCTCCTGAATCTGCAGAAAAACCTAAAAGAGGAAAGACTCAAATTAAACGAAAAAATGGACTTCATATTAAATCACCTCACAACCCAAGAAAACAAAGAAATACAAAGAACAGAACAACTAGTGGAATATTTCAAGGCACAATATGAACGATTTGATGAAATTTCCAAATCATACATACAGGAAAAAGCACACAAAATAAAAAGCCAAAAAGCTCAAAATGTAGGGCAACTTAATAAACACAAGAAAACTAGCATTTTACAATGCTATGAAAAATAAAGAAACTGCCACCATATACAGAGCATATAAAGAAGGGGAAAATGCCTTCATACCCAAAGAATTTCGGGAAATAATAACGACCCAGGATACTGAACAACAAAAACAAATTAAAATAACCCTGAGCCAAAACAAATTACAGGCAAATATCGACATACAAGAGTACAGAGCAAAAAACTATACCAACAAATACACAGAAATAGACAACACAATTCTTACAAAAATAAAAGACACATGCCCAAAAGAAACACAAAAATTCTTATCAGAATTATGGGAATTAAAATGTAAGGAGGAAAAAGAAAATCCAGGAAAATTCTGGAAAAGAAGATAACCTGGTTGAAAGCACTGCCAAATCAGGAAGAATCGGGCAAAAAAAAAAACACAAGGCACACAAAACAGGGCATTATTAAGAAAAGAAACCCTGGACAAAACACATACCCAGGAAACCCATATGAGAGACAAAATAGACACAAACATTTCAGGCCACACTATTATAACACACAAACACATCCAAACATCAGGTACACTCACGAAATCACACCGAACAATAACAAATCCACACAACAAACAATTATTTCATAACAGTAATTATAATATTCACATACCTACACGTCCACCCATACCAGGCCAAACATCAACAAACACACATAAAGGGCCGCTATCTCATAACACAAACAGACAAGACTACAAAACATTCCCTAAAACACAGAATGTACAATACAACTACTACTACAAATCCCCGTACGGAAATACACTCACCCACCAAAGACCACCCAGACATACAAACACCATATTCTTCAACCCAAACACCTACCACCGGGAAATGAGTAGAGATACCTCACCAATTAATAAACATTTTTAGAATATCCGATCAGAAGGAAAAGACCAATTTAAAAAATCTAAAAAATACAAAACCCATTCTCATCAATCTTTCTTCATACCCTTTAAAAGAAGAAATAAACATTCTAAAATTAGGTCTAAAATTCTGTCCCATCCCCAAAAAGAACATCCTTTTTTAGGTCTTACAGACCTAAAAAAGGATCTTAAAACATTCGAACGGAAATTTAGACTTCTTGAAACATTACACAACAACAGCAACACGACCGATAACTCAATAGTAAAAAATAAATCTAAATATTGCCCTAACAAAAACAAGAATTCAAATGAAATGAACATATTCTTTGAAAAAATCTGGGATACAGGCTTTCAAAACAAACACAACACCCATAGCAATCTCACACACAAGCAAAGACTAACACTAGAAAACATCCGTATGAACAATGATATAATAATAAAGGAAGCAGACAAAGGCGGTGCTGTAGTCATTATAAATAAAACTTATTACAAAACAAATATTCAAGATATGCTAGGAGACGAAAATAACTACTAAAAAATCAACCAGAATATAGATGAAAAAATCACATCAAATATAAAAAATAAAAACACTGCCTTACACAAAGTAGAATATTAACGAAAAAAGAAAAAGACTTCCTTATAGACTTTACTTCAAAAACCAGTAATTTTTCTGGACTTCCAAAGATACACAAAGCAAACACAATTAAAGCAGCTATCCAGGAACAAAATTCGGAATATATCCACACCCCAAACCCCAGTGACCTTAAATTTAGACCAATTGTTGCAGGACCAGCCTGCTTTATAAGCAGATTGAGCAATTTAATTGATAAAATATTACAACCTTACACCACAAAAATAAAAAGTTACATCAGAGACAGCATACAATTCCTAAGCTTTATGCCAAAAAAAGTAGACCCAGATACACTCATAGTAACTTTTGACTTGAACAGCCTGTACAGCAACATATCCCATGAATTAGGAAAACAAGCCATTTCATTTTGGATAGAAAAACACCCAGAAATACTCCCCACACGCTTCACAAAAGAATTTATTTTACAAAGTATAGATCTAATTTTACACAACAATTCCTTCCAGTTTAATAACAAAAATTATATACAAATAACAGGTACCGCGATGGAAACAAAAATGGCACCGACATATGCAACACTCACCCTAGAATATCTAGAAGAAAACCTATACAACCAAATAGGGCATAAATATGGGGAAAACATAAAAACAAAATTCATGAAATCAAGGAAGAGATTCCTGGATGACTGTTTTATCTTTTGGAAATCAACGGGGGGGGGTGAACTAAACAAACTACACAATATACTACAACATCTGCACCCCAAAAGTTCAGGCTATAATATAGTTCTAAAGAATTACCATTCCTAGACATACTCATAAAAAACGAAAACAATCATATCATCACAGACATTTACCACAAACCCACAGGCACCCAAAAATACCTCCACTTCAAGAGTCACCATCCAAAACGCTGTTTAAAATCCATCCCCTATTCCATAGCACGACGAATTTGCACGATAGTAACTGACAAAATACTCCGTAATATACGCCGAGAAGAACTACGAAAAACATTACAAATAAGAGGATACCCCACCTCACTAACAGACAAGGGTTTCCAACTAGCAGAAAAAATACCATGAGAATCCCTCCGGAAGCCAAAAAACAACAAGAAAAACACGAAAAAGAAGAAAACATTCTAGCATACGTCACAACAAAAACAACCCGGAATTATTCACAAAGATCAAAACCCACATGGAATTAGTCAACAATGATGAAAAAAATAAAAGAAATCTTAAAGACAACCAAAATAATTAACAGCAAACGCCAGCCCCAAAATTTTAAAGAGACCCTAGCCTCATCGAAATTCGAACAACACACAACACAGGGGGTCACAAAATGCAACAAAAAAAGATGTGGAGTATGCAACATAATCATAGAAGGAAAACACTTCCAGTTCAAAAACACATCTACATTCGAAATAAAATCGGATCTGAGCTGCAAGTCGAAAAATGTAGTTCACGCTCTAAAATGTGACAAATACGCAAAGATATACGTAGGGGCGACACAATGCTTGAACAATAGAATTTCCCTTCATAGAAGCAATATAAGATCATCACATAACAGGAAATTATATGTTTCCCAACATCTGCATGAATGTAGTGATGGCAAATTCAAAGTTATACCTATATATCAAAACACAGATTACGAAATATTAATAATGCAGGAAGAAAGATTCATAAAAAAAATGCACGCCTTCGCTCAACAAAACAACATGAAAAACACACACACACACACCGAAAAACATACAGACACACACATACATACACACATATACACACACCCACATACATACACACAAACCAATTTCAAAAGATAACCCCAAACAATAAAAAAGAACCAGATGACCCATAAAAAAACAATTCTAAAACATAAAGACGTAATAAAAAAAAACGCTCACACACACACACACACACACACACACAAAATTCAAAACACCGTCAAAGCAATAAAGAACAACCAAATGACCCATAATAGATCAGCAAAGGCGACTAGAAGATAATTTTAACAGACTAAAAAGGTAACCCCAGACCAAAATCACTTTAAATTGGGATAAACACTTGATTCATTTATCCGTTTATTTATTTATCTGTTTATCCATTTATACACGTGCTGATGTGAAAAAACACAGACCATTCAACGTGCCAACATTTGATTTATTTTATCTTATTTTATTTTACTGATTTTATTTATTTTCTTATTTTTTCTATTTATTTGTAAAAACAAGTTGAACATCAAAAACAAAAGGAACTCGATAAGTAAAGCCACAAAGTTATTCGCCTGAAGAGAGTCAATTTTAGACTCGAAACATGTGTAGCGTCACAAATACCATTATGGACACTTAAAGTATCATAACATGTATAAGAACAACAACAATAAATATACACTTTAAACAAAACGTTCACGGCCTCTCACACTTTTTATTCTATAACAATTTCTCTCGTTGGAACAACCCTATTTCTTTATCATATATATATATATATATATATATATATATATATATATATAAATTAAAAAAGGATTGATTCAATGATGTTGAATGACCATTTCGATATGAAGATACCCACGGGGGATAACACATCACCTCAGCAACAGAAGAATCCTTTCAGCTGAGGTGATGTGTTATCCCCCGTGGGGATCTTCATATCGAAATGGTCATTCAACATCATTGAATTAATCCTTTTTTAATTTATATTTGCTCTGTAATATTTTATTACATGGAGCTCTCTTCCTGTATCATTTTTTAATATTAAAAATTTTTTAATATTAATTAGGATCGGGTTTTTGGAATTTACCTTCCTGCTATTTTCCCTTGGATTAAAGTATCTGAATTAAAATATATATATATATATATATATATATATATATATACACACGAAAAAAATCGCAAGATCGCCAAGACCTACCGCGGTTTCGCACAACGGCTCGTCAGGGCAAAGGCAGACCAAGGACTAATCAAATAAATAGACACCTATTAAAGACTAACCCATTTGGGGGAAGGGGTTGCTTGAGGAAGAAAAAAAAAAAAAAAAAAAATTTTTTTATTATTATTATTATTATATATATATATATATATATATATATATATATATATATGTATATATATAATTCCAGGTGAAGAGAACCAACACTTTTAGACTTCCGAGTTCTCCGACATTTACTTTTTTTTAAATAATGCTTAATACAACAAATGTTGTAGAGCATAATATAATTATAACTAAATTTGTTTTTTATTTAAAATTAATTTTATTTACATTTACGGAAATTTCTATGTTTCGAGATAATAATCTTGTAACAATAATGGATACATCAACACCGGTAAAAAGTAGTCATTTCAACGGACAGACACATTCCCCTTTGAGATTGAAAGAACTTCATTCTTATTAGTTAAATTAAACGCACACGTAAAATCTAGATTCTTCTGTCTTCCCCATCTAAATTAACTCTTTAAATAACAAAAGTATTGTTTTCTACATTCAACTAGAAATCATTTTCACACTAACCAGTCAACATTGCCTTATGACGAGGTAAAATCTCGAAACAGAAAATTCCGTATTGCAATGTAAATTAAATTAATTTTGAATAAAAACAAATTTAATTAAAATTACATATATATTGTGTCTTTCCTTTTCCTTTTTATTTTTTTATTTTTTTTAATCATCTCACCCCAAGCAAGGCATTCCACTGCCACTGTTGCGCATGGGGCTACATAGGGGAAGGTAAAGAGAAGGAGTGGTTAGACATAGGGAATGTCAGGAGGAAGGTGACAGATGAGTAAGGATAGCGAGGATGAGGGTTGGGCAGATGGGAAGAGTGTTTGATAGAATGGGAGCAGGTTAGTGTGTTAAGAGGTGTCTAGTGACCTTACATTTAAACTCCTGGAGATTGTAGCCGTCGGGGAAGCAATCGTGTGGAAGAGAATTCCACAGTCGGGAAGTGCGAGGAAAGAAACTGTTGGAGTAGAAGTTACGGCTGCATTTTATCGGTTTCACTGTAAAAGGGTGGGATCTAGTTGCTAATCTAGTATCTCGTTCAAATTCGTATTTAGAGGGCACCAGTGATCTAGTGATATTTCCTTTTTTATAGAGGTATGATTTTTTTTAATGCAAAAACTTGGGACCAGACACCATGTAACCGATATCTATATCTGTTTACAATTTTCTTCCAATTTAAAATTTTTCTCTTTCTCTTAGCCGTTTCCACTGGCTCTTTCCTCTCAGTGCTTTCTCTCTAGTTTTTCTCTTTGCTTTTTGTTACCTCTGTGTCTTTTCCTTTTCTATTTCTTTAATTTTCTTGATTTCTCATCTTGTTTTCTGATCTTTTCTGACCTCTTTCTTTCTTTCCCCTCTTTTTTAATATCTTCTTACCTCGTACAAAAAGATTTCCAAAAATACAAGGAATTATTGTTTTTTATTATTTTTTCAATAAAACATTTATTACCATCATTATTAACTACTCGTTTCAATGTCGAAACAAAATGTACAATTTTGTAGTAGTTTGTAATTTGTACATGCTTTAAAGTATAATTAATAATATATATATATATATGTGTGTGTGTTTTTATATATATATATGTACATATATTTTTATAATTTATAACATACATACACACAAACAAACACACACACACACACACATATATATATATATATATATATATATATATATATATATATATATATATATGACAATGAACAGGTATCGTACGAAAAGAATTTTGATCCAGAACTTCTCGCTTGTGAACTCTCTTCAGTCTTCTTGCTTCCGACCAACTTTAACCTTCAAAAATTTAAATACAATGCTAATCATCTTCTGCTTTTATTCATATTCTTTCATTGTCCTTTCTCCTTTATAATGTTTTTATTTTTTATTTTTTTCTCAGACTCTTTCACTCTCAGTAACCCCTTGCGTCTTTGTTATGGGGAAACACACCTATTCCTCAGATAATGGACTCTCCCTCCTATATTAATAAGAGTTAACAGGAAGTTCTTAGAAGTTCATAAGAGTTCTTTAGAGTTTTATTGAAGTTCAGTGGAACTATTAGTTAGTTCCAGTTTGGACATAGTTGGACTAAGGCAGTTGATATTAGTCGACAGTTAGCCGAATACTAAGGAGTCAGCTTTCAATAGAAGATTTCCAAGTTCCTAACATTTTTGAGTCAATTAGCAACCGACATAGCACGATTATAACCTTCAGTGCGAAAACTACTCCACAACAGTCTTAGTGGATTTACCGCCTTGCTAGATGTGAAATGATTTTAAAAACAAACGTCAATATATGCGAGACGAAGCGTAATTTACACTAAGCATCATTTGCAAATTTATTTTTATAAAAAAAAAAATTAATTTTAACTCAGTTTGGATTTATATTTATTTATTTTTTTTTTTTTTAGATTTTATTTTCAAAGTTACGTCACAAATGTAGCAAGAACAGAGGATAATCCGCATAGATATTAATTGTGGAATACTCATGGATCATGGCCCTTTCAATGTATCTTCGTCTAAGTAAATTAAATTCATTTTTATTCAAACGGCTTTTTCCAGATTCCATACGTCTCTTCATCTCTCTCCCTCTCTCTTTCTCACTCTCTCCTTCTCTTGCTTCCTTTCTCTTTCTCTTCTTCTTTCTTTCTCCCCTCTCTCTCTCTTCCCTCCTTCTTCTCTCTCTTTTCTCATTCTTTCCTTCTCCCTCTCGCTCTCTCCTTCTCTCCTCCTCCTTTTCACTCTATATATCTCCCTACTTCTCTCTCTCTCTCTCTCTCTCTCTCTCTCTCTCTCTCTCTCTCTCCAGTTAACGTCAGCGTATTCATTATCTTCAATTTGGGGCTTCCAAAATTGCCCTCTGGTCCTAATCAGGACCTTTTTATTTCACAAGAACCTCTTTTTCTCTTCCCGCATACGGTCCTTGCTCTAGTGTTCGTCCCCTCTCCACCATCTGTCGCCTGTAGTCGCTTTTCCACATTGACGCCTCGATTTCCACCGCCATATTGATTTTATATCAAAAGTGATAAACCCTCCGACAAATTCGCGCTGCCCTCGGCTGGCGAGAAAGCAAAAATGTCGGCAATGATTTCAATGAGTCAGATGCGACTTCTTGGAAGATTTGAAAGGGTGGAAAAGGAAAAAAATAAAAAAAGCAAAGACCGCGATAATTTTTTTTCTTTGTTGGGTGGGGGGTGGTCGAGAAGTGGATGTGGCTGTGGACAGATATTAAAGGAGTGGAATGAAAATATTTACACCAGTAAGATTTTACAAGAATACTAACGTAAAGGTTTTCAAAATATGTTTCACCGAATGACCACGTAAGAGAGGATCTGCATAAAAATCAGCATTCGAACTTTGTAAGTTCTGACTGGGTTCGATCACGGACCAGAAGCACCGAAAAACACAGACGTGGCATTCCAGCATAGTGGAGATAGACAGATAGGGATAAATCGAGATAGATAGATAGATAGATAGATAGATAGATAGATAGATAGATAGATAGATAGATAGATAGTAACTTTTCTAAGCACCGCTGAAATATGGCACAAGGCCGAAAGTATGGGACACTCAGTGAGTATCGAATTCACTATTCGGTTGTAACAGGCTCCAGTGTGACAGGCTTGCTAACCGTCACACCACGTCGAGGTGCCCAGGATAGATAGATAGATAGATAGATAGATAGATAGATAGATAGATAGATAGATAGATAGATAGATGAGTCAGGTAAGTGCCATTTGGGTGATGCAACGAATTCAACTGGAATTTGAACTCTGCTCCCCAATTTCTCGTTCAGAGCCGATATCCTCTGCACCACAACGCACATCCCAGATCGATACATACATACATACATACATAGAAATAGACGGAGATAGATAGATAGATAGATAGATAGATAGATAGATAGATAGATAGATAGATAGATCATAAAAAGATTGTGATAGATAGATAGATAGATCATAAAAAGATTGTGATAGATAGATAGATAGATAGATCATAAAAAGATTGTGATAGATAGATAGATAGATCATAAAAAGATTGTGATAGATAGATAGATAGATCATAAAAAGATTGTGATAGATAGATAGATAGATCATAAAAAGATTGTGATAGATAGATAGATAGATCATAAAAAGATTGTGATAGATAGATAGATAGATCATAAAAAGATTGTGATAGATAGATAGATAGATCATAAAAAGATTGTGATAGATAGATAGATCATAAAAAGATTGTGATAGATAGATAGATCATAAAAAGATTGTGATAGATAGATAGATAGATCATAAAAAGATTGATAGATAGATAGATAGATCATAAAAAGATTGTGATAGATAGATAAATAGATCATAAAAAGATTGTGATAGATAGATAGATCATAAAGAGATTGTGATAGATAGATAGATCATAAAAAGATTGTGATAGATAGATAGATAGATAGATAGATAGATAGATAGATAGATAGATAGATATCGATTTATTAAACGAAATAATTTTTACAAATAAAAGAAACATTCATGCAGTTCTTTGGTGTTATGTCTTTAGAGGTACAATCAAATGAATGCGAACCCTCGGGACACTCTCTGAAAGAACAAGAAGTATATATATATATATATATATATATATATATATATATATATATGAGTGGAATTGTTGTATATGTGTGAGGGAGTAAATAAGAGAGTGAGACAGTTGAAAAAAATAAATAAATAACTTTTTCCAAGAAAACAAAGAAGAGGAGAAAAGGTTAAAAATCGATCAGGCTACATATGAGTAATGAGGTCACGTGATCGCTTCTACTTCATTTGATTTCATAACATTTGCAATTAGCTTCAGATTCGCGTCGCCGTGAAATAAATAAATGAAACATGGCGACGCCGATATTGACTGGAGATCCCAGAGTGTAGTTGCCTTCGAGGATCTAGGGCCTTAACAACCTCCACAAAAACCCTTACCCTTTAGACGTCATCTTTAAGCGTTACAGGTGCGTTTTTGGTTCGATTAAAACAAGGGAAATAGTTAAGTTTTCTCTTCTGTGTCCATGCACCTGATTAACTCTCACCGTCCGCTCAGTTAATCTAATCTTTAATACGTCCTCGCTCTGCTCAATAATTTTTTTGGATAAACTTGAAATTTCATTTTTGTTATCTTTACGCTTTCTCGGGTCAGTCAATTAAGTGCCATACGTGATACACGCTTGGGCGATCATGTCTCGAAAGAGAAAAATTATCCTGCAGTAGGTTGCCATTGCTTTCTGCTGTATATTGGTTGCCATTCAAGGCTATAGAACCCAATCTGTCCTGTTATTTAACCCATAACTGGAGGGAAGTGACGGATTAATACCTTTCCCAAGGGTATTTGCGCGTAAGTGAATGCAAGGAATTCAACTGGAATTCGAACTCGGCTCCCCGATTTCTCGTTCTGAGTCGATATCCACTACACCACAACGCACATCCTTGCACGGGTACCACACCTTAAAAGACAGTCAGTCAATTAATTGACGTGATATACGCCTGTGGAATCATGTCCCGAAGAGACATGACTAACCGGGCAGAATATTTTTCCACAGTTGGTTACCATTACTGCGGTAGACTGGTTGCCAGCCAAGGCGATAGAACTCAATCTGTTCTGCCATTTAAACAATAGATAGGAGGAGAAAAGACGAATTAATACCTTTCCCAAGGGTATTTACGCATAAATTAAATGCAACGAATTCAACTGGAATTCGAACTCGGTTCACCGATTTCACGTTTTGAGCCGGTATTCATTGAACCACATTACACTGAGCAGATATCCACTGAAACACATAAAGGACAACAGACTAAATTTATTGCTATACGTACATTTTTTACAATAATGTTCACTCTATACAAGGCACAAGAGCCACAAGAGTGTCACAGAGTAAAAGGCAAAGGATATGTGGGGAATATATCGGTTGATCCTATATTTGAACAGATTAAGACTGTCGTAATTGGTGAAGTATCCTGTTAGCAGTCGATTCCACAAATTAATGATTCGTGAGAAGCTGCTACTCGAGTAGAATTTGCATCGCACCAGGGAATGCACTCTCCTCAGATTGACACCCAATCACTATGAAATGTTAGTATTGAAGCTTTGGCTCTATCATAACGTGCAGTCAAAAAGATCAAATACAAGCAACGCGCATGCGCGAAATTAAAAACATTAAAAAGTGACAATTTACCCATCGTACTGTGTGTACGCACATGCATGTGTGTGCACCCTTGTACAAATTAATTTGGATAAAACGAATAATGTCTTCCTAAGATCTTTCACCTTTTCTCTGATCGTCTCTTGGCATTGTTTTGCTTTTCTGACCACATTTTCCTTTTACGTTTTGGGCCGATGGATCCAGTTTCTTTCTTCGACTTGATGATACGACTGACAGTTGAAAGGCTGACACTGACAACATCCGCAATTTCTTTTTAAGGCTGCCAGTGTAAATTAACAAAATTTTATTATACACCATGAAAATAGATTCATATCACTGTACACAACTGCAAATGACCTAATCTGAGGAAAAATAGAAATTGATTACACCCTGTCACTCTGGGAGGTCTAAAACTGATTGTATGATGAAATAAAGCAGTTGTTTGAATTAATTTGCACAAATATATATATATATATATATATATATGGACGGATGTGCGTTGTGGTGCGGTGGATGTCGGCTTGGAAAGGGAAATCGGTGAGCCGAGTTCCAATTTCAGTCGAACACTCTGCATTCTCTTGCGCACTTGTACCCTTGGGAAAGGTATTAATCCGTTCATTCCCTCCAGTTATGGGCTAAACAACTGAGGTCTGCTCTTCATGCGATCTGTGGCGAACTTCTGCACCGATTGTTTATCAGCGGTTCCAAAAAGTGTGGATGGTGCTACACAAGCCTTCACCACTCTAAACAATTCTGTGTGGCAGTCGACGGGAGAGTCCATAATATACATATATAGGGATTTTTTAAGTGTGTATTGGCAGACATGAGCACTGCGAAACAGTAACCATGGATCAAGATGAATTTCCAAGCAGGTTATGGATGTCAGATGAGGCCCATTTTCATCTCATAGGTTACATGAATAAGCAGAACTACCGTTACTGGGCAGACACAAATCCTAATGAAGTTCATGAGCGCCCTTTACACGCTGGTAAGGTGACAGTATGGTGTGCTGTTTCATTACATGGATTCATCAGACCTAATTTTTTTTTAAATGAACAGGGGATCTCAGTCACTGTCACTGCGAATCGTTATGTGATGTTACAATCCTTCGTTACACCTGAATTGAAAATTTTTTCACACGTTCAAGAAACCTGATTTCAACAGGATGGAACGACATCCCACACTGCATGGTAATCAATGGCGGTTGTGCGAGAATTGTTCGGTAACCGTGTGATCTTAAGATTCGGTAATGTTCCATGGCCCCCTAGATCGTCAGATTTGTCCGTTTGTGATTTCTTTTTTTTGTGGGGCTGTCTCAAAAGGAAAGTGTACACGACTCGGCCAAGAACTCTGGATGAGTTAAAACATAGAATTCAGGATGAAATTCACTGTATTCCAGTTGAGATGTTGCAACGGTCAATGAGGAATCTCAACAAAAGATTTCAAGAATTCATTCGTACAGGAGGACGCCATCTACAGGACGTAATTTTTTTTAAATGAAAATTCCATCATTGTTTCTTAAATGGTATATTTTAAGGTTTCGATTACTTTGAATAAAATATTTTTCTTCCATCACTCTTGGTTTTATTGGATTGTTAAAAGTTCCCGTTTTTTTTGGGGGGGGGGGCCACCCTATACATATCACAGCTCATCAGTACGGTTAGATATCCGATTGCTTTTTACCCAGGATTGAAACCCGACCGAATTCTACCTCTGAGCTATGGACGCTCGGTAGAAGGAGGCAAACTTTTTAGCGTGTATATTATCATTATACCCAATAGCTGAGAATGTTCTAATTCATTGCTGAATGAACGATGGGTATATGCTAAAGTAGCTACTGTTTTTCAAAGTCTACCGTTCTTCTTCCAGAGTGCTCAATCAGGGTGTGAGAGTATATATATATATATATATATATATATATAAAATGTGAATATATTTTAGTATTGTGTTTTATATATTACCCTAGTTTAATTAAAAAAAAACATCAACAAGAGAAACTGACTCGAAAAGAAGTTATACTTGGAAAAATGAGGCGATATTTGGAAAATGATGAAAATAGTATGGCACAAAAATCAATGCATAACTACAGCCATAAAGATTTCAAGAAAAACTCTTTCATCATGACTTGTGAAAGCTGAAAGTACTCAGACATGGGAGAATTTATATTCAAATTTTAATCAGAAGCCAGGACATTGATTCGAAATATAAAAAAAGTAAAAAAGAAATGCCCAACAAAGATCTATCTTTTTTTTTGGTGGGGGGGGGTGGGATCCCCCCCCCCCCAAGTTTGATTGTGGAATTAAAAGCAAACTGCACATATAAGCAGGTTTCATTAAAATTAACAGGCAAGATATTATGATTATGTTTTTTATATATATTTTTATTGTGATCTTATGATTTTTTTTTTCATTTCTGTACATAAATTATATAAAAACTGTCTAAATATTTTGTTTCTCCGAGCACTTTCGGCTATACATTTAGTCATCATCGAGGATGAATTTCATTTTACGTGTGACGGAATATGCGTAGTGTTTATGTATTTGCGTAGACTCATGTGTGTGTTTTATATTCCGAACACGCACATCCTATATATATATATATATATATAGAGAGAGAGAGAGAGAGAGAGAGAGAGAGTGAGAGAGTACCAAATTGTATTTAGGATCTTTTGGCTGATTTTACCAATTTCTGGTCTCGTTGGGTTGATGATTCTCGTAGGCATACTTGTCTGGAAATCTGGTTTGTGGTCTTTTAATGTTATGTATGCTTCTTTGGGGCAGAGTTTACTAACTTTTTCATTGATTTTTATTTTTCCTGTCATATTTTTACTAGTTGTACTTATCATGTCCACTACATTAAATAAGTTATTGTTTGCTTTTTTATAATTTTTTGTTAACTTTTTTTTTATTAAGGTTGTGTAATCTGTTGCTGAAATTTTGTAGAAATTTGCAGTTTTGTCTGACTTGACTAAGAGTTTGTCGGAAGTTTTTATGTTTGAGATGACTCGGTACTAGGCGTATTTGAAACTTATTATTTCTTTTGTCGAAGGAGATGTTTTTGATTACTTGGAATAAATCGTTTTCAAATCCAGAAATCGTACTACACTCTCATCACATTCACTTACATATCATATGACCAAACATAAATCGTTTTCATCATTTATTTTTCATTTAAACTTATCACCAGATGAGGGGCAAACGTAGCTCCGAAATGCGAAATTTTTTGTGTAGTGATACACTCAACTGTGTGTTTTATATTCCGAACACGCACATCCTATATATATATATATATATATATATATATATATATATATATATATATATATATAGAGAGAGAGAGAGAGAGAGAGAGAGAGTGAGTGAGTACTAAATTGTATTGATGCTTAGTGCAAACATTGCTGTTTTTTCAATACTTTCGGATGTTCGTTGTGGTGCAGTGGATGTCGACTCGGAACGACAAATCGGGGAGCCGAGTTCGAATGCCAGTTGAATTCGTTGCATTCACTTACGCAAAAATACCCTTGGGAAAGATATTAATCCGACTCTTCCCCACAGTTATGGGTTAAATAATAGGATGGATTGGGTTTTATAGCCTTGGCTGGTAACCAGTCTACTGAAGAAAGTAATGGCAACCTACTGTGGGATAATCTTCTGTCCAGTCAGTCATGTCTCTTTCGAGACATGATCGCCCAAGCGTGTATCCTGTATGGCACATAACTGACTGACTGAATGAATGAATGAATGAATGGTAGAAATGCATTTTAGGCAGGCAGGATTTGGGCGGGGTGTCATAATGTGCTCGATATCAAGATTAGGTTCGTTAATTGAATATATATATATATATATATATATATATATATATATATATAATTAATGAGGAGAATTTTATTACTTAGTTGAGAATTGCTTTTTTCAGTCATGCCGACTTCGAAATTTTGTCAAGACTTTATTGTAATGCCTTCATGAAACTTCGAAGTTGTCAGAACAGAAACAGAAACTTATTTATAAATGGAACTTTGTCTCTGTGTGTGTATCTGTGTGTGTGTCCGTTACCTATAGACTCCGAAACGGCTGAACCGATTTTCTTGAAAATTTACACAGTTGTACTATAAGCGTCTGTCAGTGTTCTTAGCTAGGTTTTGCGCCGAGGTACCTCCGATAAATATCGAAAATCGATAATCGAAAAAATCAGGTTATAGAAGGAGTGGTCCGATTTTAATCAAATTTGATACACTCATAGACAAAGACATAAGAAACGATATTCAGAAGTTTCAAGGTTGCAGTTCTTACAATAGTGCAGAAAATCGATAATATATATATATATATAAAAGTCAAGATGTTTGTGTATGTGTCAGTTTATCTGCCTGTATGTTTGTATTTTTTCAGCCCTGTTATTTTAGTTTTTGCTTCGGGTTTGGCTCTAAGTAGGTATAATTGTAGTTCTTAGTCTCATCTATGATGCCATTTACTCAAAGGATTTATTTAGCCTTCAAAATTCAGTTTACGACAAAAGAACTTATTTGATATCGATACCAGGAAATCAAAATTTGACTTACATCCATTCATTTTTCTTTTAGTCTACGGTTTCGCTTTAACTGGAAACAACTATTGCTTTTTAGTCTTTCGTGCCAACGTCCAAAGAGTCTGAGCTCCAGGACCATGGATTAGTTTTAAAGCTTTCATTACACCCGAGCAACGCCGGGCTATACTGCTAGTATATATATATATATATATATATATATATATATATATATATATATATATATTTCCAAGTGAAGAGGACTCAAGGTTTTTTTTTTAATATTTTGAGTGCTCTGGCATTTATTTTATTATAAACAGTGCTCAATATAATGAGTATTATAGAGCTTAATATAATATAATATAATATAATTCTATGGTTATGTCAATTTTTCATTGCTACATGGAAATTTCTATGTTTCGAGATTAATTCTCATCATCAGGCAATGCTGGTGTTGTTGTGCAGACGATTTGCATTTAAATGACAAATACTTTCTGTGAATGTATGTGGGTGTTTTTTTTGGGAGGGGGGGGGGCTAATCCGAATGGAGATTCACTTAGGGGTTTGAACCCGAGGAATTTCTGTGCTAACCAACTTTTTTCCTCCTCTTTATTTCTTTTTCCTTGACCCTATTCCTCTCTTGTCTGCTTTCCTTCGCATTTATCTGATCTTATCATTTTCCCTTAGTTTTATTACATTTGATGTGATATTTCTTCTTGGTAGTACCAATCCCCTTCCCTCTAGTCTATTTGTTAAAGAAAAGATTTTTTCCAAAAGTAAACCCCGAACTGCTATTTTTTCGCTCCATCTATCAATTTACTGTAAAGTTTATTATCCTGATACAAAGGGGGGGGGTTATTTTAAAAAAAGGATAACTAACTTATTCTATCTTTGGCTTTATTTTTATTTTCATTTTTTATTTTTACCTAATTCGTCGGTGGGATGTGCGTTGTGGTACAATGGATATCGGCTCGGAACGAGAAATCGGGGAGCTGAGTTCGAATTCCAGTTGAATCCATTGTATTCACTTACGTGCAAATACCCTTGGGAAAGGTATTAATCCGTCTCTTCCTTCCAGTTATGGGTTAAATAGCAGGACAGATTGGGTTCTATAGCCTTGGTTGACAACCAGTCTACCGCAGAAAGCAATGGCAACCTACTGCGAGATAATCTTCTGCCCAGTCAGTCATGTCTCTTTCGAGACATGATCGCCCAAAGCGTGTATGGCACTTTAAAAAAAATCGTCGGTGAACATGTTATTTAATTTAGAAAATGGATAAAACCTAAATCATATATATATATATTGTAATGGTTGTTACATTGGTTTATAAAAGCATAGTATCACTACACAAAAATTTTCGCGTTTCGGAGCTACGTTTGCCCCTCATCTGGTGATAAATTTAAATGAAAAATAAATGGGGAAAACGATTTATTTTTGGTAATATGATATGTAAGTGATTTAGCCAACAGTTTGTAGCCATAGGGCTACGGTCTTGGGTTAGGAGAGGGGTGCGGAGTAGCTTAGTTTTGGACAGGTCACTTTTTATTTTGTTTGGGTAATTCTTATATTAGGATGTAAGATTTTTTAAGAAAGGGTAGATACTTTTTATTTGACTACTATCTATGAGTGGATGGAATAAAGTTGCTATTAATGTTGTGTGAGTTTATTTTCTTTTATTTATACGATATTCGTTCTTTTTATTTTGAGGTTTAAACATGGGTGTTTATTACCTTTTCAGAGGGGATTATTTTATGTGAATGAGGTATTTTTTGGTTAATTAAATTTTAAGGAAAAATATTTTCGATGTTTACATAACACTGCTAATTCATCTCTTCGGCTCAATAGTTCGCCATTGTTGGGGTACTTTAGAATGTGTAGCTTTTAACTAAAGCATAAAGGGCAGATGTCTTTAAGCGAGTTGCAGGTTCTAGTTTTTTCCAGGATTTTCTATTTTACTTTGGGTTTCTGTTTTGTGTTCTTTAATTTCCAAAAATATGCAGAAAGGGATGTTTGGTTTCGGTATAAGTTGTTTTTGAATGAAGCTAAGTGCATGTACCATCGTTGCTTAAAAGTGTTCTTTGTAGATCCGATATACACTCTATTTATAGTGGGGTTTTCTATTGATGCTATATTGCACTGAGAGACAAATGAATTTAATTTACACCTATTTTGTAGTGGGCAATTGTTGGGGTTTTTATAATTGCATAAGTTTTTATTGTTGTTCTCTTTATTATTTTGGTAGTTATTTTTATTTCGATCCACGTGTTGATTTACGATATATTTATTATGATTAGTTATGATTCTTCTAGGTTATTTGTGCAACTATAACTCAGTTTAAATGTATTTTTGTCAAAAATTTTGCTTAGAGGGTTGTTAGTGTAGTGATACTATGCTTTTATAAACCATTGTAACAACCATTGCAATATAAAGCTCTACGTTGTGTCGAGCACTTTTTATACAAGTAAATGCATGAACAGTGGGTTTAAAACCTACGTGTCCTATAACTTTCTTACAATATATATATATATATATTTCTCTAATTTAATATATATATATATATATATATATATATATATATATATATATATATAATAAAACTGACTCTGTACGTATCTAGATCCTAAAATTTTACAAAAGCAAACCTTGAGGACCACAAATAACCGGCAGAATCTAACTCCGTTACTGTCCGTCGCTATAAAGCGTTGGACAAGAGTGGGAAAAAAAAAAGAAAACCGCGGAGTACCGACAATACATACAGTACCTCGCAGCAAAGAAAAAAAACCCTCAAACGGAACCAACCACAAAGAAAGAAAAGTGCTCGATACAAACTAACCAATTCGAATTAACAAAGAGGAAGTAACGTAGAGCAAAAACACACGTGAAAAAATCACAAGATCGCCAAGACCTACCGCGGTTTCGCACAACGGCTCGGCAGAGCAACGGCAGACCAGGGATTAACCAAATAAATAGACACACCGAGCAAAGACTAACCAATTTTGTCTTTGAGGGAAGAGTCTAAGATTATTTGTTCCATTGCTAACTGGCAAAGAGTGCTCGATGGGTAAATCCAGAGCATAAAATAATAATAATAAAACTGACTCTGTACGTATCTAGATCCTAAAATTTTACAAAAGCAAACCTTGAGGACCACAAATAACCGGCAGAATCTAAGTCCGTTAACTCAATGTCAAATTTATTTGATTTAACAGAGTAATATAATCTAGAAAAATTTTTAGATATTCTACAATTTCATGGGTAATACATATTTCGCAGGCAAACATGCTCGTCAGACCCAAATGATACAACAGTTAATATTAACTGTTGTATCATTTGGGTCTGACGAGCATGTTTGCCTGCGAAATATGTATTACCCATGAAATTGTAGAATATCTGAAAGAATTTCTAGATTATATATATATATATATCCAGGTGAAGAGAACAAACAGTTTTAGAATTCTGAGTTGTCTGGTATTTATATACTGGCATCTTTTTTCAGTGTGCTTCGTCAAGGATACGTTGAAAACTAGGTTTTGTTGCATATTTTTATTTTTTTTATTTTATTTATTTATTTTTTTTTTTTTCATGGTCAATTTCCCCAAACTGTTTTCCTCGCAATTTCTATACTGGAAATAAAAAATAAAACAGGGGGTCATGTTTTTTTGTCCTGGGGGCAAGGAGAATTCTCATAATGTTCACGCGCAAGGCTCTTTCAATAGCAGACGTCAACAAATATTAAAAAAAAAAACAGGTTAATGTATTTTTTTCGTGGCTTTATGCGGCAATGTTCGGGACTGCCGCACGCAGACGCAGGTATATTTATTTATATAGTAGAAGAAGAATTGTCTATAAAATAGGAAAAAAAGAAAAAACACAGAAAAAGTAAATTATATACGATGTTCTAAAACGTTTTTTACTAAATCGTTCAAATTTTATTTTTTCGGAAAATCATTTATAAGCTTACATGATGTAAAAAAGATTTTTGTTTTGTTTACATAGATAGATAGATAGATAGATAGATATGAACAGAGATAGATAGATAGATAGATAGATAGATAGATAGATATGAACAGAGATAGATAGATAGATAGATAGATAGATAGATAGATAGATAGATAGATAGATAGATAGATAGATATGAACAGAGATAGATAGATAGATAGATAGATATGAACAGAGATAGATAGATAGATAGATAGATATGAACAGAGATAGATAGATAGATAGATAGATAGATAGATAGATAGAACAGAGATAGATAGATAGATAGATAGATATGAACAGAGATAGATAGATAGATAGATAGATAGATAGATAGATAGATAGATAGATAGATAGATATGAACAGAGATAGATAGATAGATAGATAGATATGAACAGAGATAGATAGATAGATAGATAGATATGAACAGATAGATAGATAGATAGATAGATAGATAGATAGATAGATATGAACAGAGATAGATAGATAGATAGATAGATAGATAGATAGATAGATAGATGATGAACAGAGATAGATAGATAGATAGATAGATATGAACAGAGATAGATAGATAGATAGATAGATATGAACAGAGATAGATAGATAGATAGATAGATAGATAGATAGATAGATAGATAGATATGAACAGAGATAGATAGATAGATAGATAGATAGATAGATAGATAGATAGATAGATAGATAGAAAGAAAATGGTTGAAATTTAAATTTCAAAAGAAATCCCTGCGTCAAAATTGAATGAGCAATCATCAGAAAACTCTGAAAGGAAAGAAATGTCTTGCTTTTTATTTTTTATTTTTATTTCTTTTTAATTATATTCGTTTTTGGATAGCTTAAAATTGATGTCTTTCTCTTGGGATTTGATGGTTGAATGAAAAATGTATTTAATTCTTTTTCTGTATTTAATCTAGAAACAATTTTGGCATTTTTTTCTTTTTTTTAATCAAAAGAACGGAAAGCGTACAGTGAAAATAAAGTCAAAACAAGGAAGTTGACAAGAGAGACATGTAAAAAACAAGAAACAAGAAAGAATATTTACAAAGAAAAACGAAAAGTAAGGCTAAAAAGAAAATCAAGGTCAATAACAAATAATTTAGAATTTGAAAGAGTCTTGCGTATACTAAACTAGGCTAAGGGTCGATATTCGAAATTGGGAAGCGGGATAATAAAATTTCGAATTCTGACATTCAAAGATGGCATATAGACACTCCTTGTTTAGCGCAACAATTTGGCGCATCACAATCTGCCTGTCTCCGTTTGACTTTGTGTAGTACTAAACTCAGTTTAATAAATATCAACAACACAAATAAGTATAGTAGAAGGAAGATGGGGAGGAAGAAGCGATAGAATAAAAGGAGGAGAAGGATGAGATAGACGAAAAGAAGGAAGAAGAAATTGATGAAAAGAAAAGGGGGAAAAGAAAGAGAAGATAGACGAAGAGAAGGATGAGATAGAAAACGAGGAGAAGGAAGACAAGATAGACGAAAAGTAGAAGGAAGAGGCGATATAAAAAACAGGAAGAGGAGGAGGAAAAGGTGAAGGGTAGAGATGTAATAGGGTCACGTGGGTAGTGGAAATAAGAGAATGGGTAAACAAGGGAGACAACCAACTAAATCCTTCGATTCTGCTCAAGGATATAAAAAAAATGTCTCAAATCTGAAATCATTGAGCCTTGAGAAGATTAAAAATGTTTCCGGGGATGAAAAAGTATTTACTTTTCTTTTCTTTTTCTTTTTAGAAAGAGAGAAAGAAAGTAAGAAAATTAAAGAAGATCAAAAACAAAATTAAAGAAAAAATATGCCAAAACTTATGACGATGATTCGTTCAAAGAAAAAAATGAAATAGTTGTTTGTCAAAACTGACCTAATTTCTTAAAATCAAAACGAGGCGGAGTTTTTACAAAAGAAAATAAACTTAAAACTAATTGGAATATTTAAGCTATTTTAAAGGAATATATTTTCGGAACAAAATATTTGCAGTTATTATTTATAAATATACTAACGATAACAACGTTATATATATATATATATATATATATATATATATATATATATATATTGACTTCGTTTAGACTGTTGGTCATTCGTGGTCGAAGACGCGCCAAATCATATATATATATATATATATATATATATATATATATATATATATATATATATATGAGAGTGAGGTTCATTATTTTCATATAGATTGTATCTTAAAAGGAACAAAACGAATAAAAAGACAAGAGGGGAAACGTATTCTTACCTGCCGTGGGGGATTTTATTAGGGCAGATGACTTATTTAAAGTCCCTCAGAGGACAAAACGCGTCGGCTAATAATAGTTTTTCTTTTTTTGCTTTATATATATATATATATATATATATATATATATATATATATATATATATATATATTGATTGATTGATTGATTGTTTAATACTTAGTTTTTGGTCCTAGTAGGGCTCGACAAGTAAACATTTGCATTAAAAAGTGTTCTATACAATTATATTGTAGAACTTTTGAATATTTTCCATTTTTAAACGAGTTATTTCGCTCATGGTAGAAACCTGGGTCGCAAAATAACTCGTTTAAATATATATTGGAATAGTTGTTACAATGGTTTATAAAAGCATAGTATCACTACACAAAAATCTTCGCGTTTCGGAGCTACGCTTGCTCCTCATCTGATGATAAGTTGAAATGAAAGATAAATGATGAAAACGATTTATTTTTGGTAATATGATATGTAAGTGAATGTGGGATGGAAGTTTAGTATGATTTAGCCGGCAGTTTGTAGCCATAGTGATAGAGCCTTGGGTTAGGAGAGGGGTGCAGAGCAGCTTAGTTTTGGACAGGTCACTTTTTAGTTTTTTCTGGGTAATTTTTATATTGGGATGTAAGGTTTTTTAAGAAAGGGTAGATACTTTTTATTTTACTACAATCTATGAGTGAATGGAATAAAGTTGCTATTAATGTTGTGTGAGTTTATTTTCTTTTATTTATACGATGTTCGTTTTGGGGGGGGGTTTAGGATTAAACATGGGTATTAATTACCTTTTTGGAGGGGATTATTTTATGTGAACGAGGTATATACCTCATCCACATAAACCATTGTAACAACCATTACAATATAAACCTTTACGTTGTATCGAGTACTCTTTATAAAAGTAAATGCACTATATATATATATATATATATATATATATATATATATATATATATAAAGTGTGTATTTGGGTAGCAACATCTCTTTCATACAAGTTTCGTTTCTGTTGACAATGCAGCTGATACGGAAAGAGTTAGATGGGTCTAATGGTGATTACGAAGGTGTTTGGAGTGGTCACTACTGATGGCGATGTTATGCTTCCATTCATCTTCCCCACAGGGCCTCAGACTCAACACGGAAGCCTACATCAAGTGCCTTGAGGAGGTAGTGCTGCACTGGGTCAAGAGGGTGGCTGTTGGAAGAGCCTATATCTGGCAACAGGACTCTGTTCCATGCCACACAGGCAGAAGAACCCAGTCATTTGTGACCACATGACCCCATTACATTTGGCTATTTAACTTTTCGGTCTGCAACACGCTTAATTATTATGTTTGGGACGCAACATCATCATCATCATTCTGCGGCCTCGGCCGAGATAGAACTCACTACACCCTTCCAGTATTCCCTATTTGTCATAACTCCTGTAAGGTCTTCCTTGGCGATAGATGTATCTCTGTGTATCCTGTCTGGAAAGGTTAACTTACGAGATCGATTGTGAGGTGATGGGTGCCTCCATAATACAAATATAGAACTCACTACACCCTTCCAGTATTCCCTATTTGTCATATGGATGAAACATGGATCCACCACTTCACTCCGAAGTCACATTGGCAGTCAGCTGAGTGGACAACAGCATGTAAAAGTCATCCAAAGTGATCAAAGATGCAAAAATCAGCAGACAGGTTTTAGCCTCCGTATTTTGGAATGCGCAACGTATTATGTTCATCGATTACCTTGAGAAAGGAAGAACCATCAATAACGAATATTTATAGCATTATTGGCGCGTTTAAAAAGAAAGTCGCCAAAAAATGGCCACATATGAAGAAAGAAATGTGATCTTTCACCAAGACAACGCACCGCATCACAAGTCGATCGCAACGATAGCAAAACTACATGAATTCCACTTCGAATTGCTTCCGCATCCACCCTGTTCTCCAGGGATAACAGGTTGTTTGCAGACCTCAAAAGAATGCTCCAGGGAAAGAGATTTGACTCCAATGAAAAAGTGGTATCGGAAACTGTTATGGTGAAACACACTTATTCCTCAAATAATGGACTCTCCCTCCTATATTAATGTTATGGTGAAACACACCTATTCCTCAGATAATGGACTCTCCCTCCTATATTAATGTTATGGTGAAACACACCTATTCCTCAGATAATGGACTCTCCCTCCTATATTAATGTTATGGTGAAACACACCTATTCCTCAGATAATGGACTCTCCCCCTATATCAATAAGAGTTAACAGGAAGTTCTGGAGAAGTTCTTGGGAAGTTCATAGGAGTTCTTTAGAGTTCTATTGGAGTTCAGTAGAACTACCAGGCAGTTGATATTAGTCGGCAGTTAGCCGAATACTAAGGAGTCAGCTTTCAGTGGAAGATTACCAAGTTCCTAACATTTTGGGTGCGTTAAGTCGATTAGCACCCGACATAGCACGATTATAACCTTCAGTGCGAAAACTACTCCACAATAGAAACTGAGGAGTATTTTGAGGCCAAAGACAAATTGTTCTACAAAAAAGAATCGAATTGTTAGAGAGGCGTTGGAATCACCCTAGAAGGAGACTATGTTGAGAAATAAAGTAGAATTTAGCCTAAAAATTATTGTTTCTTTTGTTAGATCCGGGATTTGTTTAATGATGTGTTATTATCCTACGTCTATAGCACGAGTCAAAGTTTCATGATTGATATCCATACGTGTGTGTGTGTGTGTGTGTGTGTGTGTGTGTGTTCATTAAATTTCTTCTTCTATGCGCCATGTCCCTTCAGGACGTAGGCGATCATCGCCCTACACATTTTTCTATCCCTTGTAGCTCTTAACACCTCCTATCCTGTTATCCAAAAAGCACTACTCAGCCATCTTTCTGCTAAGCAGATATTTTAAAAAGCACTCTTTAACAGGGATCGAACCAGCGTCCCCCTTTCTAGGAGAAATTATTGTTTGATTCAGCCCCATTTACGTCCCAGACTCTATTTTCCTTCTTAAGGAAAGCATTTTCCCTTCAGTCAGATTTTTCTCAAAAGCTTATATCTGCTAAGTTTCATATCTGAAGCGTAAACAAAGTAATTTTTAAAGAACTAATGGATTTATTTTTAATCTGACATTCAATTACTTCAGACATGACCAACTCCAGCTTCTTTAATCATGAAATAATAATTAAAAAAAAATAATTGTTCAACAAAAAGACCTAAAATCCAACCACCTGTTAAAATTATTGGCTCCCCAGATAAAACAAATCTAAGGTCCCACTATATATCTTATCCAGACAAAATTTAAAAGTGACATGTCTGGATCCAAACCATTCTGCCCCCTTTCATAACCCAAATATTAAATCTCCATGATTATATAATTCTTATTTTTGACTGAACAATATTGACACACCTAAAGCATTTTCTCCAACTACCACTCCCTAATTTTCTAAATAACTATGAATTCATCTTATATTTTCAAAATAATTTTCACCATTTACTTTAACATATCACCTGAAGAAGAACAGTATTGTTCTGAAACATGGAAATTTTTGTGTGGTGATATCATACTTTTAAAAGCCATTGTAATAACAAAATATATTGTCATCCGCAGACAGATATGTTTCGCTGTATCACAGCTCATCAGTACAGTTAGACTCCGATTGCTTTTTAACCCAGGATTGAAACCCTACCGAATTGGCGTCAGTCGGCGATTCTACCTCTGGGCTATAGGCGTTCGGTGGAAGAAGGCAGACTTTTTTTATCATTATACGCGCCCAATAGTTAGAGTGCTCTAATTCATTTTACTGAATGAGCGATGCGGTATATATATATATATATATATATATATACCGATTTCCTTAGGAATGTATTCGCGACGTGAGCGATCATGGCCCTCCACATCTCCCTATCTTTTGTAGCTCTTAACACCCCTTCTCCTGCTACCCCTCCCAAACCCTGCTCCACCATCCATCTGCTAAGAAGATATTTTAGGGTTTTGACGAAAAGTTCTTCCTGCTCAGACGTATACATTACATTTTATACATATTTTAATTATCTCTAACGTTAATTAAATTCAATTTATATATATATATATATATATATATAATACAGTACTTAGTCTTTTGGATGAGACTGTAACAGGTAACACTTTCTGTCTTCCATCAGAATGGCAGATGCTAACCTATAGGAGAATGACTCATTGCGCCTAACGTTTTCCACTGACATGAAACATTGATTTATATTAAATCAATTGCTCAGTCGACTATTAGTAAAGTTGGTTCACTGTGTTGTACTAGACAAACCACATCCTAAACAGGGAACAAGGGATGAGCCTCTTAACCTGTTCAATAGACGTGGGTGGAGTGTGAACCGGGCGATAGATAGATCTATCTACTTCAATTGAAAAACAAAAAAAAAGAAACCAAAGTGAGAAGATTGGAAAAGAGAAAGCCAGAAACCACATCCTAAACAGGGAACGAGGGATGAGCCTCTTAACCTGTTCAATAGACGTGGGTTGAGTGTAAACCGGGCGATAGATAGATCTATCTACTCCAATTGAAAAAAAAAATGGTAGATCAAAAAAAAAAAAAGAATTAAAGAAAACCAATTAAACATGAAAAGCTTAGAATTTAAATTTAAAATTAGACAGAAAAAAAAAAGACTTACTTTAACAATATTTCAAATAAAAGATTCTCAACTCGACACGAGGGTCTTATTTTGTTTCTACATTGAAGGAGCGATGTTTCATCAGGCAGTTAACGCTATTTAAAAAATAGTATTTGCTGACTGATTTATCATAAATACTCAGATCTATTTCTATATTGAGCATTGTTTTAAATTAATGTTTTGAACGTTGTTAATATTTTCTTCGTTCCTTATACATTTGGATATATCAGATTACTAAGTTTTAACTTAGTATAAGTCGAAAATAACTGAATTCAAAGATTAACGGTCTTCAAAATTCTCTCCTTGGAAGAGGTCACTAGCAGAATAACAAAAATTTCAAACTATCTATATCGAACGACCTTTAAACAACCGAGCAATTTAGTATAATTTAGTAACAAAGAAATGAATAACAATTATAAGTGAATAAAATACAAATTCTGTAAAATAAATTAAACAGAAACTCAAACTTACCACGTACCGATAACTGAAAAAGTTGATAAAATTTCTATCAGACATGTCTTTTTGTCGGCGAGTCGCAGCCCGTAAAGAAACTTGGAGTGTGTTGGAGAGGGCAGAAACCGGAGTGTGTTGAGAGGGCAGAAACCGGAGTGTGTTTAGAGAGCAGAAACCAGAGTGTGTTTAGAGAGCAGAAACCAGAGTGTGTTTAGAGATTCTTGATAAAATCCAAATAAGAATCTTACCTAGCATCTCGGCTTCAGCCATTTTCCGATCACCGTAATGTAGCTTCCGTCTGCCTTTTCCTTTAAATACGTTCATGGTGATTGTTCTAAAGAACTTTCCTCTGTGGTACCTAGATTCTTTACAAGTAATTTCAATACCTGGGAAGCGTTCTGACAAAGAATAGAAAGTACGACATTAAAATTCGAAGACGCATTGGCATGGTCAAGGACAAGGACGCATTTCAAATGCTAACCAAGAAATAGCAAGATCTCATTAGAAACAAAGAAAAGAGTGCTGGATTGCTATGTGATATCTGTCCTTCTGTATGGCAGTGGATGTTGGACGATCTCATCAAGGATGAAGGAGAGGCTTGAGGCAGCAGAAATGTGGTTTTACAGAAGGATGCTGAGGATACCATGGACCGAGCAGATGATCAATGATGAGAGAAGATACAAAGAAGAAAACTCATACTTAACATCAGGAAAGTTCATTGGATACGTAATGAGGAAGGAAGGCATGGAGAATCTAATACTCACAGAACGCATAGAAGAAAAGGGAGACAGAGGAAATCAGCGCGAGACATATTTGACAGGTTTGAGCAAATTGATGACGGAGCGGGGTTTGGCTGAGATACCAAGAGGAAAAATATTGAGAGCGACAAGAGATAACGCCAAGTGGAGGTCCATGATCGCCTACGTCCTGAAAGGATACAGCACATAAAGAGAAGATGTTAGCCCTTTTAGTCATCCTGGCAGCAAAGACTGATTTTATTTTTCCTTCCAAGTTGTAGGAACCTGAATTCCGGGTGAGAGTAGTTTTCGGCTTTCGGACATACGCACGCACACGCACGCACGCTCTCTCTCTCTCTCTCTCTCTCTCTCTCTCTCTGCTACCAAAGAGCAAACTGGAAGTCGTTCTGCGACATTCATTGGAACAAAGTTTTTAGTCTCTCTTTTGAAGACTGCATCCGAGGCCTCCTCTTGAGTCAAAGCTGGCATCAATGTTTATATCCCAGCAAAGAAGTTACGACTTAAACCCCATTCATCTCTGGTTCGCACCTGCTTGTTCGGCTGCTATTGCCCACAGGAATCTCTTCTTCCGGATTTATGGCTTCCACGCGTATGACCACAATAGGCGCCTTTTTTGCCTCTGCTCGTAATGAGTGCAAAAGAATCCTACATGATGCTAAGCTTTTGTTCGTTGACAAAATGAAGAAGCGTATAGCATTCCGCAAGTTCGGTTCCAAAGAGTACAAATGTTTTTTTGTTTTGTTTTTTTAATCATTTCACCCCAAGCAAGGCATTCCACTGCCACTATAGCACAGGGGGTTACATAGGGGAAGATGCTGAGAGAGCGATTAGATATAGAAAATGTCATGAAGGAGGGTGATAGACGAGTAAGGATGTACATAGAAAGAGTGTTTGAGAGAATGGGTGCGAATTAGTGTGTTAGGAGGTGTCTATTGACCTTGCATTTAAACTCCTGGGGGTTGCAGCTGTCGGGGAAGCAAGTATGTGGAAGGGAATTCCACAGGCGGGAAGTGCGAGAAAAGAAGCTATTGAAGTAGAAATTGCGGTTACATTTTATCGGTTTCACTGTAAAAGAATGGGACCTGGTTGCTAATCTAGTATCTCGTGCAAATTCGTACCTAGGGTGCACCAGTGATCTAAGTTCATCGGAGCAGAAGCCGTGAAAGTATTTATAGAAGAGGCATAGGGAAGCCACGTCACTCCGGTGAGAGAGTGACTGCAGCCGGTCTGCCAAGTCAGTATCGATCACATTACAGATTCTCCGCTGTATTTTGCCAAGAAGCCCGAGGAGAATAGCAGGGGCACCCGACCATATGTGGCAACAGTATTCAATACACGGGCGGATGGTAGATTTATTTATGTGCAGGATAGATTCAAAAAAAAATTCCGAGCGCTACACAGAGAACCGACTTTCATGTCAGCGGATTTAGCAATGTATTCGATATAGTCATTCCATTTGAGGTCCGCTGAGAGTGTGAGGCCAAGCAGGCGTAGTGTTTTACTCTCTGGGAGGCAAGCCTGTTCCATGCTAATGGGAGGTAGGTGCGATTGTCTATGGTGATTAATTGATAGTAGCTTCGTCTTGGAAGAATTGAAATTTACGAGCTACCTCTTACCCCAGTCAACTACGGATTGAAGGTCCTTTTCTCCTTTACAAGCTTCGCTTTGTCGCTCACACCAGATTTTTGATCAAGGCGAGAGTAAACAGTGGTGTCATCGGCGTACATGCCTACTTGAACATGTTATGGTACAACAGCAAGTCCTCAATCCCGCCTTTAATCAATAAAGTTGAGGTCCTCACATCTTCAGCAGACAAGACCGAGTGCTTTGTTCACAGATACTCCAACAACTCGACATTTAATTCGTCTGAGGTATCCACACCCGACTTCCCACCTACAAATGAGGCTCAACTGACACTCACTGGTCTTTAACATAATTATATATATAATTGACCCACCACCATAAGCTAAGCGGAGGTGACAGAATCCCAGTCATTGTCCTGAAGAAATGTGCCCCTGAACTCTCCTCTGTCCTCTCTAAACTCTACAACTACTGCCTTTCTGCTTATTGCTTTCCTGCCTGCTGTGGTTCCTGTATTTAAGAAATCTAGAGAACTCTCAGACCCATCAAATTATTGCCCTATCAGCCTCCTACCAATTTTTGGCAAAGTGTTCGAATCTATTATCAGTACTGAAGTGGTTCAACATCTCACAGCCCACAGCGTTTTCTCCGATAAACAGTATGGTTTCTGCTTCACCAGGTCTACTGCTGATATGCTAATGACTATCACAGATTATATATACCAGGCTCTTGATAAGAACGGTGAAGCCCGAGCTGTTGCAAAGATATCTCCAAAGCATTTGACAGAGTCTGGCATGCTGGCCTTCTACGCAAGCTACAGGGCTATGGTATAACTGGACGATTGTTTGACCTAATCCAGTCTTTCCTTTCAAATCACATAATGAAGGTAGTATTGAATGGGAATGCTTCCAGATACTATCATACAAACGCGGGTGTCTCTCTAGGCTCTATTCCAGGTCTTACGCTTTTTCTGATCTTCATCAACGATCTCCCTGATGTAATCAGATCCCGGGTAGGCATCTACGCTGACGGCACAACTAAAAAGGTCGGTTCTCTGTGTAGGACCGGGAAGTTTTTCTCTTCTGAATCCATCATGCACATATATAAATATACTATCCGCCCGTGCATTGAATACTGTTGTCACATCAGGTCGTCAGCACCTGCTACTCATCTCGGGGTTCTTGACAAAATCTAACGGAGAATCGCCAATGCAATCGACCTGGTAGCTCAACTCCAGTCACTTTCTTACCGACGTAATGTGGCTTCCCTCTGTCTTTTCTATAAATACTTTCACTTCTGTTCCGATGAGCTTAGCTCCCTGGTGCCCCCTCTGCATGATTTACTCGAGCTACTATACTAACAACTAAGTCCCATCCTTTTACAGTGAAACCAATCAAATGTAGCCGTAACTTCTACTCTATAAGCTTCTTTTCTCGCACTTCCCACCTGTGGAATTCCCTCCCGTATACTTGTTTCCCTGACAGCTACAATCTCCAAGAATTTAAAAGCAATATCAATTGCTATCTCTTTGACTCGCATCCGTTTCCTGAGAACCGTTGTATCATGTTCTTTTCCCTTTCCACTCTACTCTCACGCAGCTCTCTTCACACTAGTGTTCTCATCCTTCTCTTGTTCATTCTCTGAAACCCCCTGTAACTTGTTACTCTTTCTTATCACTCTCCTCTTATGTAACTCCTTTCGCACCAGTGGCAGTACTGCCTAGCTTTGGGGGGAATTGATTATTTTTAAAAAATAGGTTGGTAGTAAACATTTTAAAGTTGAAATGATTAGATGTAACTGTAAATTCTATGCTAAGTTTCTTTTGCCGTGATTCTCGCCTGTAGAACACTTATTTAGCTTCTTGCTTTTTAAACAAACATGGTCTTCAAAAATGTAAATGCAATATCAATTTTTATCTTATGTCTCCTTAATTTCTGTGTTTGTTTTTGCAGGGGAGGTACTGTTCTTGCTCCCTAATAACGTTTTCCTCATATATATGTATATATATGTATATGGTTCTGTTGTCATTTCGCACTATCACGCGGTCTGACGTCATAAAACCGCATTGCAAATTTGAGAACTGCGTTTGTTATTTTTGGTAACTATTGCCGTTGCTTAGCGGAGTTTTATGTCAACACAAGATAAAATCGTCGCTGATGGTGGATGTTATTGTGTTACCATTCTTATAACCTCTCTGAAGATGGCTGATGTGAGCCGAACGCTTAGAACCAAATTAACAAAAAAGATTATCCAAATGTTGGAGAATTTTTGTCTTTATTTTCAACTGAAATTAAAGCCAAAATACGACATTTAGAACGGCCCATGATTAAACATAATAGACATTCATTGTGTCTTATATTTAACAGTATATGTTTAGAAAATTATTTGCTGCCTCGATACACTATATATATATATATTATAAATTATACTTCAGGCCTGAAGAGGCATTGGGCTCCCAATGCCGAAACGAACGTGCCTTCGTCGCGATTATATATAGAGAAATTATGTACATGTTTTAAAGTATAATTTATGATAAATATTCACAGCTCTATATCGTATATTATATATCGAGCACTGTTTTAAATTATTTTGGACGTTCAAAGAATTCTTCGTTCTGTATTCACTCGGATATATATATATATATATATATATATATATATATATAATTTTTATATCTTTTTTATATTTTTTATTAATATTTTTTTGCATAAGTGTGATCCTTGCACACTTATATTCGATTGCATTTTCTGTTTTTAAATGTGGATCCATGCGAAGTCATCAATTCCATAATCTGCAATATCCTCGCGTTTCCAAAATCGCTTCCAACTCATAGCCGGCATTAAGCTCCGTACACTAATTGTAAATAATGAACGTTATATATAGGAAGACTTGTCAAGAAAATTGATGCCATTTTTTAGTACCATTTCCTTTCCAGACGTAAAGGTTCATGGCTCTCTATTGTTTCCCTTCCTTTGTTATCTGTGAATTGCTATGCCTTCTTGGGAAAGGTAGTGAAGTGGTTTCTGTTATGTTCCCAAGAAATCAAAAATGTGGTTTTGTGGAGAAAAATAAAATGATGAAAGGAGAAGATAACTCTTAACAAAGTTTTATTAAAAGTCGGATGGGGGGGGGTTACTGCAGCCGCTGAACGCGTGATGATGAAAAGTGGGCCCTGGAAAACTGTCCTGGTCAACTTGGTATCATGACTGAATCAGCTGTCTCAGAATGCCTAGCTTACCAAACAAGGGATATGACCAAAAAAAAACATATTTTTCGCCCGCCCGGTCAAAGGGGGAAACATGTTTTAATATTTTTCGTTAGGGCAAACTGTACCCTTACAGTTTAATGTCGCTTTTTCTCTGGTATTGAATTCTGAATTGACCATCTCCTAGAATGGCTGCTACTGAAAAGCTCAGTCTATCCTGTTATTTAACCCATAGTTGGGAGATGTAAGAGAATCATGCTTTCTCCAAAGGCAATAGTGCAAAGTGTACGCTGCAGACTAGGTCTGAATTCTTTATGGTTTTAAGGTCATAGTAGTCCTTCAACTAAACTAACTGCTAGTTAAGGCTCGAGAGCCGATATTGCGCTGTTATATAATCCATAGTTGTGGCGAAAAGAGACAAAATGGATCCATGCCTACCCCCCCCCCCAATGGGCATGATTGATTCAGGTAAAAAGAGAGAAAATAAGTGTGAGGAAAATGGGAAATTACGAAGGACATGCAGAATATGCAGGAAGTTGAAATCTAAAATGAGGGTGGGTGATAATCACGTAAAACTATTTTAATGCCATTTCGCATTTGGGATAAGAGTGATCATGGCTCTCCACAGAATCCTTTTCTTTATTATCTTTGAATCACAATAATTTCCTTGGAAAAGAACTGAAATGAGTTGAATTCTGCATGATTTCGAATTCATAGTCGGTATTCCCCTAAACTGGCCGCCAGCCAAGGCTATAGAATCTATAAATTCTTCTGCATAGTCTGTCATGTCTCGAAAGAGCCATGATCGCCCAAGAATGTATCATGTATGGCAACTGACTGAATGGGTATAACAATAACAAAAAATGCAAAAAAAACGGTAGTCAATTACTGAATCCTCCTGAAGAGTGGACTAAACAATTACAAAAACAAGGTAAAACTACGAAACTCAAAAGACGAGGTGACAAATATCGCATCAATCACCTAAGAGACAAATAACAAACGCAGTTCTCAAATTTGCAACGCTGTTCTATGACGTCAGACCGCGTAATAGCGCGAAATGACAACAAAACCATGTATTCAAATTGTAACGTGTTATGTCCGGATTTAAACGTGTTTTGCAGAGGTTTACATAAGAGGCAAGTTAGGAGAAAAAGTGACAGGTTATAGGGGTGTCAGGAAGTGGGTAAGAGAAGGATGGCTGTGTCCATAAAGTGAGGGATCAGTTTATATATTGATTGTAATGTAGAATTCATTCCCTACTTAATATTCACATTATAATAGTGTAGAATTTTTTTTATAATCATATTGCCCCAAACAAGGCATTTTACTGCCACTGTTTTGCAGGGGGTTACATAGGAAGAAAGTTATGAGAAAGAGTGACAGGTTATGGGGGTGTCAGAAAGTGGGTAAGTAAAGGATGAGAATACTTATGAGAGTAGAGTGGACGGAGAAAGATGCATCAGAGAGAGGATGCAGGTTTGTAAAATAGGAGATAACTATTGACTTTACATTTAAATTCTTAGAGATTATAGCTGTCGGGAGAGCAAGTAAATGGAAGAGAATTTCACATGCGGAAAGTGCGAGAAAAAATGTATATATATATATTAAGCTTGTCCTTCATCTAAGCTTTCTGCACACATGAGCCATCTTCAGAGTAGTTGTAGGGACATTAACACAAAGATATTCACCATCAAAGATTATATTCTGTTATGTTGACATTGAAGATTACTATGCGACGATAACGGTCACTGATTAGCTGACCTGGTTATAAATTCATGTGGTTCCATACCTCGTGAGAGACCGAAATATTAACAACATAACCATATGTCTAGATGCAATGTGATGTGTTGTGACTAGTTTGAAATGTAATTGAGTGTGGGCTGCTTTGTTTTAATGCTTTTGGATACAAATCCTGTATCATCTGACAGTTAACTAAAACAAAAAGTCAAATTGCACACCAGCAAAATCAAATCAAAACGACTAAAAACATTTTGGAAAAATCCATACCATGGTAAATTTCACAAGCCAGTGTGAAAGTTAAGATTCTAGATTCTGATTGGATAGGAAATAGAAAATTGATCTATGAGCCCGTCAATTTTTTTTTTTTTTTTTCACACCTAGAAAAATGGGTATGCTGTTGGAGCCGGTCACATGACTAAAATCCACTACTTAAACCACATCTCTTGACCGGTCAAAGCAGTCAAAGATGAGAGTAAAGTTGAAGGACCTCGACAAAATGTAAAGAAATAAATTTCAAGAAGCCGACCCGGACGTAGGGGCGCGTCACGTATTTGTTTTTCCTTTCCTTCCAATTTTCCTTTCTTCATCTTCACCCACACAGCGTCAAAGAAAACAACAAGATACTTCAACTGACTTCGATGAGTACAATTTCTGTTATTACTTGACTTTCCTCTTCACTTTTTCTCCGGCCATAAAAAGTAAAACAAAATAGACTCTATTAGTTAATTAAATTGATTAATGTTTTTACATACACACATTCTGCTACCATCAACTATGAACTCTAGAATTTCTGTGGAACATTTAACTACTTCCATTTCTCTTTGAACAATTAACTACATGCATTTTCTCTATGAACATTTTTTTCTTCTTACAATTTTGTTTTTCTGTTAATAAAAATTTTACTTTTTTGTACAAACGAAATATTTTATCCTTCCACATTTCAACATCCAACCTTCAACCTTCTGATATTTTAAATTGTGAGGATTTTCGGTTGTGTTTGGCACAAGGCCAATTTGAGAAACATCACTGTGGCCCTTACAATGTAGAGGGCCTCTAATATCTGAATGTTTTGTTTTGTCTTTTTTTACTGCGTGTATGTGAGCATTGTTCTGTTATCGACGAATATCTGTCTAATATTACATTCAAGACTGTTTTTCTAAGAAATGTTGTTTAAGATCAAAAAGGTGACAGGTAAGTTTTCGGGAGAGCTTAGTTGTAGTAAAACCAATATATGTAGTGGGTTTATTATTAGTGTCAGAGATAAAATCTCTTAGTGAACATATAAATTGATACACTACATTGTCTTGTTGTGTTTTTTTTTTGTTTTTTTTTTTGTTTTGTTTTTTTAGGGGATTTGTTTGAATGGTTGTAGGGTTATTAGAGACTATGAGGTCAATTGATGGTGAATATCTTTGTGTTAATGCCCATACAACTACTCTGAAGATGGCTCATGTAAGCCGAAAGTTTAGATCAAGGACAAGATTAATAAAAAAAAAATCCAAATGTTGGGCAATGTTTGTCTTTATTTTCACCAGAAATTGAAGCTAAAATACGATGTCTAGAATGACTCATGCTTATTAACATTTATTTTCTGTTATATTTAACAATATATGTTTAAATAATTATCTGCTGTCTCAATACACAATATATATATATATATATATATGTGTGTGTGTGTGTGTGTGTGTGTGTGTGTGTGTGTGTGTGTGTGGAGGGAGTGTTTTTTTCATTTAGAAAAGCCTCAAATACGGCGATCACTGTGTGAAAAAGGGATCAGTATTTGGTGTCTTGATTTTAACATTAAAAACTTATTCCATATTTCTGCTGATATAACTTAAACCTCTTTACCATATGAGCCACGTCGGCTATCCTTAACAACTTAGGGTATAGTATAGTATCGTATGCAATGCATATTTAAGTCCAATGATTTTTAAAATATATTTCCCTTCAAAAGCCAGCAGTTAAGTAAAGATTTATCATGTAGGAATTCTTTATTTATACTCTATGAATGAAGGCATGTCTTTTAAACATGCACAGGAAGCGTATTATTCTGTCTTATTGTACAACATGTTATATTGAGTGAGTTCATGATATAATTTCGTCTGTATGCTTTATTAAAGTTTCGATATGTTAAAATAGTTGATGTGGATGATATTAAACGTTAAGGGAAGTGAATTCTCTCTTCCCCGTGTCATTGTCGTCTAATTAAAACCAGATAGAGAGAAAAAAATGTCGGTCATGTTGAAATCGCAAATGGAAATCACTTTGAGATATTTCATGGCGTGTACATACTTTTAATTCGCGTCTGCATATCCCAGTACTTTTGTAAACAATGATGAAAAATGCTGAGCAGACATGTTTTATTTTTTTATTTTCATTATTCTCCCCTTTGTTACGTTTCAGATGACGTCTGATGAAATGGAATATAATTGTGTTTAATTGAATTAAAGTTTTTATTTAGCTAACTCAGCGAAATTGTTACTGGCTTAGTCGTCTTTTTAATGTATTTTTATTATTTTTACAATTATTAGTTGTTAATTGTTTTTGTTTTTTTTTTTCAAATATTACTTTTCGTCAAGTGTTAAACTAATCTTTGAATGAAAACATCAGAAAAAAATTTATTTTAGATTTTTAAAAAGTGGGGTTTTAATTTAAGAAATTTGAATAACGAAACTAATTTTATTTCTCTCTATTTTAGCTTTTTTATTAGGGTGCTTTTTTGTAGCAAAGGTAAGCTGAAAGAAAGGAAAATGGTATGGAATTTTCGACAAGGTTACAGTGACCCATTAATACAATTGTTAAGATCGATTATCATTCTAAAGTAAATGGAAGCGAAAAGAGATGGGTGAAAAAAGACAGTGAGAGATTACAAAAACCTTTCCGAAGACAAATACCAGACAGGATTAAAGGTAAAAAAAAAAAAAAAAAAAAAAAAAAAAAAAAGAATCACAGCAATGCGTAGATAGTGAATTGGACAATATTTAAAGATATCTCGACCAGCTTTTGTGCGCATGCGTGTCTTATACGTGTCTTTCGCTTGACGCCAAACTGAAGCAAGCGTGCATTCGAGAATCAGAAGAATAAAAACTATTTCAAAGTAGGTTAGTTGGCCATGCACAAAATTTAATTGGAAAATCTTAATAAGCTATGCAAATACAAAACTAAAAATATATCAAACAGCCATAATGTTTTATGGTTAAATACATTTCCTAAACATGTTATTTCAGATTCTCAACAGCACACGGTATTCAAGTGTAGTACGGACGTTTGGCAACATCCTTTACGAGATTGGTTTACACATGCTAAATATTGTAAACATATTTTAATATCAAATTATTCTGTGGAAATGGGCTACTAAGCTAATACATTTTTTTTGGGTGGGGGCTTGGAATTCCAGAACGAATATGGGGCCTTGGCGCTACAGAATCTTAATCAAAGAAATGTGCCACATCACTTGTGAATTTTAAACAACTACAATGGATATCACGTGTAACTGGAAGAAAAACTAACGACATAATCAAGATGTCGGCATCCCACACCAATCCAACCAAAAAAAAAGAAATCTCCATCGACAGTGGAAAGAGCGGTAACTTATACACGACTTCAGTAACCTGCTTTTCTGAAAAGTTGTTTTAAGAGAAATACTTTGTAAATTTTAACTGAAATTTCGGTCAATGATTAGCAAATATTTCTTTATAAGGAAACAGTTGATATTACCATATATATCTGGCGACTCGACTGCAGCCACTTCCCCATCGTCGAAATGTGGCCTCCCTTTGTCTCTTCTATAAATACTTTCATGGCTTCTGCTCGGACGAGCTTAAGTCACTGATGCCTCCTCAACAGGTGTTTACTCGTGCAACCAGACTGGCAACTGGGTCCCACCCATTCACAGTCAGGTTAGCCAAATGCAGACGACAATTCTACTCCTGCAGCTTCTTCTCTCGCACTTCCCGCCTGTGGAACTCGCTCCCGTATTCTTGCTTTCCTGACGGCTACAACCTCCAGAAATTTAAATGCAAAGTCAATACTCATCTACTAACCACTGGACTCTAGCTCTCTCCCCACCCCTGTATAACCTTCCCTTTCTCTCCACCTATGTATCTGTCATCGCACCTGCTTTCTCAGCTTTCTATTGTTCCTTTCTAACTAGTTTGTACTCCTCACTCTTTTCTAATTAATCTTTTTACATTTATGTAACCCCTGCACATCAGTGGCGTTTCCGCCTTGCTCGGGGTGAAATGATTAAATATATATATATATCAGATACGTGCCGTCAGTAATTACTCAGGGTAAGCAGCTTGTGAACTTTATGTAGTAAAAATTTACAAAAGAAAACAAATTTTGCATTTTATACATAATAATTAGAGTTACCTTCATATTTTTGTTGGATTTGATGCTGATCTATTTTATTCAGGGTAGGCATTGGCTACCTAGACGGCACGTCCCTGATATATATATATATATATATATATATATATATATATATATATGGGGGGGGTGTCAATCATAATTAAGACCAAAAAAATAAAAATATATATAGTCATCAGCAAACAGATCTGTTTCGCTGTATCAGAACTCATTAATACGGTTAGACATCTGATCGCTTTTTACCCAGGATTGAAACCCGACCGAATTGGCGTCAGTCGGCGATTCTACCTCTGGGCTATGGGCGCACGTTAGGAGGCGGCAGACTTTTAGCACATCATACGCAAGTGACCAGCGTGCTCTAATTCATTACTGAATGAGCGATGCGTAGATGCTAGAGTAACTACTGTTTTTTCAAAGTCTACCATTCTTCCAGAGTGCTCAATCAGGGTGTATATATATGTACTTTTTGGTCATAATTAATTCAAACCTGTAGACAGTTGTATTAAAGAGTGTTCAATAGAATTATATTGTAGGGCCTATAAACATTTTTCATTTGGAAGTGAGTTATTTCCGCAAACTAGGTTGAAACCTGGGTCGCGTAATAACTCGTTTACAAATGAAAAATATTCAAAAGTTCTACAATATAATTGTATTGAACACTTTTTAATGCAACTGTGTCCTGGTCTAATTTAATTATATTTATGTGTGTGTGTGTGTGTGTGTGTGTGTGTGTGTGTGTGTGTGTGTGTGTGTGTGTGTGTGTGTGTGTTAAATGTTACAGATATACAGATATACTAATTTTTACATTTTTTTTTTAATCGATTTCACCGGCAAGGCAGCAAAGCCACTAAGTCACGATGGGTAACTGGGTGGGGAAGAATTAAGAACAAAAATATAAATAATGACTTCAATAACCACTTTTAAATTTACATATGCTGTATCCCTGATATTGAGTAGATTGATATAGCATACCTTTAAACTATAATTTTATCATATATATATATATATATATATATATATATATATATATATATATATATATATATGTATATAAACCTATCACTATACTCGCATCCAAAAACCCTCCGAGTATATACGCGGAAGGAAAAAAATGGTTGTAAAAAAAAGAAAGAGCCAAGTACGTGAACATAAGTCAAAATACATAGCCTAAAGAAAACACCTGAGTAATCTATAACAAAAAAGCGCTCAATACGTAAAAAAAAAAAAACCTACCAAGGTTTCACCTAACCGGAGCCAACCTTCCTTGAAGATCCAGTTAGGTGAAACCTTGGTAGGTTTCTTGGCTCTTTAGGCTATATATATATATATATATACTAGCAATATAGCCTACGTTACTCGGGTGTAATGAAAGCTTTAAAACTAATCCATTGTCCTGGAGCTCAGACTCTTTGGACGTTGGCACGAAAGACTAAAAAGCAATAGTTGTTTCCAGTTAAAGCGAAACCGTAGACTGAAAGAAAAATGAGTGGATATAAGTCAAATTTTGATTTCCTGGTATCGATTTATATATATATATATTATCGATTTTTTGCACTATTGTAAGAGCTGCAACCTTGAAACTTCTGAATATCGTTTCTTATGTCTTTGTCTATGAGCGTATCAAATTTGATTAAAATCGGACCACTCCTTCTATAACCCGATTTTTTCGATTATCGATGTTCAATATTTATCGTGGGTACCTCGACACAAAACCTAGCTAAGAACACTCGCAGACACTTATAGTACAACTGTGTAAATTTTCAAGAAAATCGGTTCAGCCGTTTCGGAGTCTATAGGTAACGGATACACACACACACACACAGACACACACACACAGACAAAGTTTGATTTATAAATAAGTTTAGGTAGATTAGATATCAGGCACGTGCCGTCATTAATTTCTCAGGGTAGACAGCTCTTGACCTTTATTTAGTAAATCTATAAAAAAAAAATGTATACATTTTATGCATAATAATCAGAGTAACCTTCAAAATGTTTGTTGGATTAAAATGCATATTGGGCCACAGAATGAAAATGTAGCTGTTCATCTCTTTTATTCAGGGTAGGCACTGGCTGTCTTGCTTATCTAGACGGCACCTCCATGACATATGAATAAAAAACAACAGAAAAGGAAAACTACTCTTAACCAACACTTTTCGTCATCTGAGAGACTTTATCGAGTTACAAAACTTTTTTGTCTTGTCTTTTTTTATTCATCTTCTTCCTTTACAGATACACTCTGTCTGAAATTAATTTATATATATATATATATATATATATATATATAAAAGAAAAATCAAGAGAGACAAGTTATTTCATGGTGAATCGGAAGTCTAGGCCTATTTCAGGCGAACCATCGTCAGCTTCCGTCTTTATTTTACAAAAGATTTTACACGAATAAAGACGGAAACTGACGATGGTTCGCCTGAAATATGCCTACATTTCCGATTCACCATGAAATAACGTCTGTCTTAATTTTTCTTATATTGCTCTGTATATACTTATGTATTTATATGCATATATGCTTAGAGCTCTCTTAGAGAGTTATCCTACCACTGTATGTACAGGATACTCCTTTGAATTCTTCTATACCCAAACTGCATGCTGATTATATATATATATATATATATATATATATATATATAGTATTGAGGCAGCAAATAATTTTCTAAACATATACTGTTGAATATAAGAGACAATGAATGTCTATTATGTTTAATCATGAGCCGTCCTAAACGTCGTATTTTGGCTTTAATTTCAGTTGAAAATAAAGACAAAAATTCTCCAACATTTGGATAATTTTTTATTAATTTGTTTTTAAGCTTTCGGCTCACATGAGCCATCTTCAGAGAGCTCACCTAGACGGTAACACAATAGCATCCACCACCACCGACGATTTTATTTTGTGTTGACATAAAACTCCGCTAGGCAGCGGCAATAGTTACCAAAAATAACAAACACAGTTCGCAAATTTGCAATGCGGTTCTATGACGTCACACAGCGTGATAGCACGAAATGACAACAGAACCATGTATTCAAATGCAATGTAATGTGTTATGGCCTGAGAATTTTTGTCTTTATTTTCAATTGAAATTAAAGCCAAAATACGACGTTTAGAACGGCTCATGATTAAACATAATAGACATTCATTGTCTCTTATATTTAACAGCATATGTTTAGAATATATATATATATATAACATAACATAACATAATTTTAAAGCTTCACCTCCATAAAGTTAGCGTAGGTGACGGGATCCCAATCATTGTGCCCCTGAACGCTCCTGTCTCCTATCTAAACTCTACAACTACTGCATCTATGCGTCTTGCTTCCCTGCCTGCTGAAAGGAATTTCAAAACGCTGCAGAACCCTCTGGACCCTCTAATTATCACCCTATCAGCCTCCTAACGATTTTTGTCAAAGTGTTCGAGGCTATTATCAATGCTAAACTGGTTCAACATCTCACAGACTACGGCCTCTTCTCTGAAAAACAGTATGGTTTTCACTTCACAAGGTCTCCTGCTAATATGTTAACGACCCTCACAGCTCTCGATAAGAATAGCGAAGCTCGAGTTGTTGCACTAGATATCTCCAAAGCATTTGACAGTATCTGGCATGCTGATCTTCTACGCCAGCTACAGGGTTATGTTATGACTGGATGCGTGTTTGATCTCATCCAGTCGTTCCTTTCAAATCGCGTAATGAAGTGAGCATGTTTCCAGATGCTATCATACGAACGAAGGTTTCCCTCAAGGCTCTAGGTTCTCCGCTTTTTCTGATCTTCATCAACGATCTCCCTGATATAATCAGATCCCAGGTAGGTGTCTATGCCGAAAACACAACTATTCACTCCCGCCTCAATAAGAAATCTGCCGAGGCTGACAAAGCAAACTTCGCTGCTGATCTGGAAAAGAACCTCCAATCTGTGGTAGACTGGGGTAAGAAATGGCTAGTATATTTTAATGCATCCAAAACAAAGCTGCTATCTTTTAACCACCATATACAACCGCTCATACCCACCATCAGCATGGATCAGGTTTGTCTCCCTGCGCCTCCTCGGCCTAACTCTCTCAGCCAACCTCAAGTGGAATGACTACATTGAATCTATAGCTAAATCTGCTGCTAGCAAGGTTGGTTCCTTGTGTAGTGCCGGGAAGTTTTTCTCGTCGGAATCCATCTTGCATAAATCTACTATCCGCCCGTGCACTGAATACTGCTGTCACATCTAGTCGGATACCATACAATTCATCCCGGGATTCTAGACAAAATCCAACGGAGAATCTGCAATATAATTGATTTCGTCCTGGTAGCTCAACTCCAGTCACTTTTTCACAGACGTAATGTGGCTTCCCTCTGTCTCTTCTACAAATACTTTCACGGCTTCTGATTTGATGAGCTTAGCTCCTTGGTGCCCCCTCTGCAGGAATTTACCCGATCTACTAGACTAGCAGCTAGGTCCCACTCTTTTACAGTGAAACCGATCAAATGTAACCGCAACTACTACTGTAAAAGCTTCTTTGCTCGCACTTCCCACCTGTGGAATTCCCTTCCGTATACTTGCTTCCCTGACTGCTACAATCTCCAAGAATGTAAATGCAATGTCAATTCCCATTTCTTATCTCCTGGACTCGCATCCTTTTCCTGACAACCATTGTATCATATTGTTCTTCCTTTCCACTTTACTCGTGCAGCTCTCTTCACACCAGTGTTTCCATCCTTGTCTTGCCCATTTTCTGACAGTTCCTGTAACTAGTTCCTTTTTCTCATCTCTTGTGTAACCCCCCTGCGCTCCAGTGGCAGTTCTGCTTTGCTTGGGGTGGTAGTGTTTAATTGTGGTGATGTTTAGCGCCAAGGTTGTTTTTCAATAGTTATTACTGATAAAATGTATTTTTGCAAGCAGGTTTTTGAACAGTTTTATATATATATATATATATATATATATATATATATATATATATATATAATTTTTTAAAAAGTATTTTCGATATAAATTTTAGCATCGTTAGGATTCTCCACGAATGAAATCGAACACATATATACCAGGGATTTTGTTAAGCATTTATTAGATAGTGAACATTCGTTCGGGTTTCTACATTTACATGAGTTATTGTTATATGGCAAACTGAAATGTGTGTTAGAGTTGTTTAATTGTATGATTTCAAAATTTTATTGTTATCCAGTTTGATTATTTCTTTTAAGTTGTTGCGGCAACTATAACTGAGTTTTATTGTATTCCTATTGAAAATTTTGCTTAAAAGGTTATTTTGGGGGAAATGTTTATCTATTAGTTCAAGAAATTATGTCCTAGTTTAAAATCAACTAACTGATTAAATGGATGGTTATACCATATGGTTCCTGCTTATATTTTTCCTTTTTGAGCTACTAAATTTTTCCATAAAATTAATCTCGGAAGATCGATAACCGCTGTCTCTAAGAATTTTATATTACGAAAATAATTAACTAGCACTTCAAATTCTCTAAGCCATCCGTAAGAGTGCAATAAATTTCTGATTTGAAACTCGAGAAAGCTACAGAGATGAGCAAATAAAAGCTCAAATGGAAGAAATTTACGAGAAAAAAAGGTAGACGAACTAAAGACCCAGAAGAACCTACAATGTGTAAAATTATTAACAGGTGGAAACAGCAACACCAACAGTAATTGCCGTAGATGCCATACAAATCATTATTTTTAAAACTGTTCAACGAAAGGGAAACAATGCAAGAAATGCGGGAGAATGAATAATTTTGCAGCAGAACTAAAACGAATACGATACCGACAGTCTCTTCTCATTTTTTTAAATCGTATCACCCCGAGCAAGGCGGTAATGCCACTGATGTGCAGAGGGCTACATAAAAGTAAAAAGATTAAGTAGAAGAGAGTGAAGAGAAAGACGAACCAGTTAGAAAGGAGCAAGAGAAGGAAGGGAATACAGGTCAGTTGCAGAGATGGAGAGAAAGGAAAGGATATACAGGGTGGTAAAAAAAGAACTAGAGTTAAGTGGTTAAGAGATGAGTATTGACATTGCATTTAAGTTCCTGGAGGTTGTAGCCGTCAGGAAAGCAAGAATATGGAAGCGAATTCCACAGGCAAAAAGTGCGAGAGAAGAAGCTGAAGGAGTAGAATTGTCGTCTGCATTTGATTAATCTAACTGTGAATGGGTGGGACCCAGTTGCCAATCTGGTTGCACGAGTAAACACCTATTGCAGAGGCATCAGTGACTTAAGTTCGTAGGCGATCATGGCCTCCCACATTTCCCTATCCCTAGTGGCTCTTAAAACGCTATCTCCTGTTCAGTCAGGTAAGTGCCATACGTGATACACGCTTGGGCGATCATGTCTCGAAAGAGACATGACTGACTGGGCAGAACATTATCTCATAGTAGGTTGCCATTGCTTTCTGCGGTAGACTGGTTGCCGACCAAGGCTATAGAACCCAATCTGTCCTATTTTTTAACCTATAACTGGGGGAAGAGACGGATTAATTCCTTTCCCAAGGGCATTTGCGCGTAAGTGAATGCAAGGAATTCAACTGGAATTTGAACTCGGCTCTCCGATTTCTCGTTCCGAGCCAATATCCACTGCGCCACAGGGCACATCTCCTGTTACCCTACCCAAACTCCACTCTGCCGTCCATTTGCTTAAACCTACCTACGCGTTGCTTTTTCAAGTCTCTCTGTCCTGGGCATGACGGTAAACTGCATCCGGCAGTAAAGCCTCTGATTGGGAAGTTGTGAGGAGCATGGAACCACCTCTTAATTGCTGTTGTTCTCAGGTCCACCCTGACCCGGAGTGGTAGCAAATAGTTAACCCCCAAACTGGAGTCAAAACACTATGAAAGTATAAAAATACACTTTTATAGAAATATGTACATGAAAATAGACTTTTATAAAAAAAAAAATGTTAAAGGAAAAATATTACCAAAAATACATTTTTGAAGAAAAAATTATTACCATAACACATTTTTGAAGAAAAAAAATTCTCAGCAAAACATTTTTGAATACAAAATTAGAAGTCATTTTCAGTTTTCTAAAATAAAAAAAGAATAAAAACAAACAAACGTTAAAATCTGACTAAATGAACCTTCTCACTATAACTGAACATAAAAAAATCCCTTAAACCCCCACCTTTTTGTCATTAAATAACCCACAGAGGTGTTGATATGCCGTTAAACAAAACTCACACTCACACACTCAAGTCTCTCTTTCCCTGTATCTGATCTGTGAGTATCAGATTCTCCAAGCCTTCCTTCTTCATTTTAAATGAAGGACAAATATTTCCTAGGAGAGCTGACAGAAACAAATTTAAATGGCTCGTGGTATAAAAGTTTAAAAATTGTAAAACACCGGCCAAAATTCAGAATCCATACTGGTGCTGATGTAAAAATGATCATAACTGAAGCTTACAAAAATGCAAGAGAAAAACCTATATTAAAATCATTAAATTTAAGTCCTGGCAAAATATTCCAATACATTGAAAAATTTACTGCCATTGCAGAAGAAGATAAGGACAAATATTATTTGGAGATATATGTCATTGAATGTGTAAAGGGAGAGAACTAATTGTCTAAAAAAATATCTGTAAAAATGAATTTACTGAAACGTTTAGTCAACGTAAAACAGGGAAATTCATTCGACACCAGAGAGTGTATGAAAATAGTGAAAATAGTTCTAAAAACCGACGCTTACTGTTTTAAAATTCACCATCACAACGGAATGCACATTTTATCGCTGTTACAATAAGTGTGTCCTTGTAATTTACCCCTGAACTCTTAGAAAAGAGCGAAAGTACTTGGGTTAACAAAAACTACGAGGTCTTCGTTGATGAATTTAATCTCAACACCAATTAACTGATTAAACAACTGAAAAATATTCAATATAAAAACAAATAGAATATGTCTATATTATTCAATGAAACATGTTTGAATGAACTTGGCTAAATACACACACCCACACACAAATATATATATATATATATATATATATATATATATATAACAGGAACTTGTACCCACAGAAATAACAATAATATATAGACTTAAATAAAGTTGACGTCACCGTAGGATCCTTTCAGCCATCACATTATCAAAGGTGCTCGTTGGCGTTAATGTTAATGATAAACAGGACACGAAAATTGATTACAGAAAGGAAAGTTGGAACTCGTTTAAACGAATATATATATATATATATAATTGCTTATTTGGGCAGCAATCCCTGTTTTATGCAAGTTTCACTAGAAACGACTGTCAGTCGTTTTCAATGAAATTCGCATGTATATATATATATATATATATATATATATATATATATATATATATATATATATATATGCGAATTTCGTTTTAATAATCATAAACTAAGCATACGCCAAACAACCCTTATTCCCCCATAGCTGAACACTTCAATCAACCGGGACACACATTAGAAAACTGCAAATGTTTACTGATAGATTCCGATTTTAGTTCCACATACTCACGCAGAAAGAAAGTAAAATACTGGATTTTAAAATTAGATACATATAGGCTAGGGTTAAATAGAGACTTAGGTATTTTGAATCTTTATAAATATTTCAATAGTTAAACGCTTTTTAGATACACTTAAAAACTTTTTCTTTAAAACAACATTTAAAAGCATTATTACAGTTAGATTTACGTTTTAAAATATTCAAACTCTAATTGCTTTCTGCATCAAGTGATGTACACATCACGCGACGGACGCTTCTCACAACAGACGCATCTCGCGACGGACGTTTCTAGTTTAAATTTTATAATCATTTGTTTCTGATGAAAGGCCGAGGCCGGTCTGAAATATCAAATATGTATATATAATAATAGAAATAAATAAATACTATTAAAAAAATACATTTTTAAACTTACAACGTTTTAGTAGCTTTTCCTATATATATATATATGACTATAGTATTTACGCTCTCACACCCTGACTGAGCACTCTGGAAGAGTGGTAGACTATGTAAACAGTAGGTATTCCGGCATTTACGCACCGCTCATTCGATAATGAATTGGAGCACACTAGCTATTGGGCGTGTTTATACACGCTAAAAAGCCTGCCTTCTGCTACTGGACGCTCGTGGCCTATGGGGAGAATCGCCGACTGACGCCAATTCGGTCGGGTTTCAATCCTGGGTTAGGAAGTCGTACTGATGAGCTGCGAAACAGATCTGTCTGCAGATGACTATAGCATATATATGTCATTCACATACAAGCCTCATTTGTTGTATGCTGCTTTGCTCATCAGTTTGGCTAGAAACATCCACTTGCTTCAGGCCGGGATCGAAACTCGTCCGATTTGGTGTCAGTCAGAGTCACTACTCCCTCAGCCATAGGCGCATAGAATTATCGTGTCGTATATAAGCAGTGCATTCACACACGCCAGTTACCAAAAGAACTCAATTCATTTCTGTAGAGTAATGCGTATATCGCAGAAGTGGAAACTGTTTCTAAACTTTTCTTCTCCAGAGAGCTCAATCATAATGAGAGCATAATATATTAGTCATTCACATACAAGCCTGTTTCGCTGTATCACAGCTCACCAGTGTGTCTAGACACATCCACTTGCTGAGATCGAAACTCGACCGATGTAGTGTCAGTCGGAGTAAGCTTGGATTAGCGTGGTGGTTTATGGAACACCCAGTAAGAATCGTATACGCTACTAATGATCCACCAAGCTAGCCTCGTTAACCATTACACGACGTCGAGAAGCACTTTTTAAAACTAAGCTAGCTTAGTTTGACACAAGGCCACAACTATTAAGCACTTTCGAATTCACTACTAATGACGGACCAGAATAGCCTCGTTAACTGTTACCCTACGCCGATCCGCCCTTTTAAGAAGTAGCTTCGCTTAGACTTAGTTCATTACTCTAAAAACTGCTGAATATATATATATATATATGTGTGTGTGTGTGTGTGTGTGTGTGTGTGCACGTTGCATGTTCGCATCTCTTATTTATGCAGAGAAGCGAGCGATCGAGCACACGTACGCTCTTACGTGCGCGTGCGTGACATTTTTTAGCCTTTCTCCCACTCCGCCAACCATGCCGATCCCTTCCTACTCTGCCACAACGCCACCACCCTCATCCCCAGCTAGCCCTTTGTGTTATATCTACATCAGCGCACCATCACCAATGACTCAGTCAGCAACAAGTACCTTCATCCCTCGCTTCTTTCTTTATCCATCCAACCCCGAGCTCTGACCCACTAGCCACACCAGCCCGGTTCCAAACCCCTAACCTTTCTGTTCCCGCATCCATTTTCGGCACTGGGAACTTGTTTTGCCCTAAGGCGATCTGCGAGGAAATTGCTGCGCACGATCTATAATGAGATTACATCTTCGGGAGAAGAGAGCGCCGGAAAACGAAATGCCGGTGAACTAGAGAACAGACGTTGCATGAATAGTGCATTCCTTTCCAAATGTCATTTCATTGATGAAAACGCTGAGTTTTCAAACGCCCGGAATACGTCTATGTTTCCTTTCGTTTTGTTTTTTGCATATATATATATATATATATATATATATATATATATAAATCGGCAAGAATATATGTATATATGTATATATATTCTTCCCGATTTTTTTTTTTTTAAATAATTATGATTTTTTTTTTCTTGGAGTAGGAATCCATATTTATATTTTATTTATTTATTTATTTTTATTAATTTTTTTTTCTTTGCAGACTAAGTGAAAAAAATTGTTTTCTGAATCTACAAATTTTGACGATTTTGCCTATGGATGCAACAGTACAAGAAATGATTCGTCATTTCCTAACTTCCCATTCCCTCATCCCCCAACTCCAAATGTTCCACCTGATTCTTTAATTGTTGTGTCGTTTTTGTTTGTTTTATATATATATATATATATATATTCTTTTTTTTTTTCTTTTTTTTAGCGTGCAGATCTAGAGGAGAACATTGTTGACCGCCTACCTTTATGGATAGAAAATGTACAGATTGCGATAGGTAAATTGTCGCCATTTGATGTTTTTAATTTTGCGTTGTTTACTTCTATTTTCTCGAATGTAGAGTCACTTCCGCACTGTCTTATAACAAAAAGAGCACCATGACGTAATTCACTCCGCCAGAAACTTGGAAACGGCATTCTGTACTCCAAAAGAGTGTTTAGGTGTCACTGCCAGAACAGTGCAAAGCATTCGAAAGGAGTTGGATGACATATCCAGTCAACATCATGGTGTCTAGAGTGATCACTAGTGATGGTGATGCTATGTCATCATTCATCTTCCCACACGGCCTCAGACTCAACACGTAGGTCTACATCAAGTGCTTTCAGTGGGTAGTTCTACCCTGGTTCAAGAGGGTGGCTACTGGAAGTCTCTATGCCTGACAAGAAGACTCTGAACCATGTTACACAAGCAAGAGTATTCAGTCATGACTGTCAGACAATTTCTGTGACAAACATCACCTCTTACATCTGGCTACCTAACTCCCCAGATCGTACCCCCCCCCTTTGATGTGTGGAGCCCGATGGTAAATTTCTTTTAACCTTTCCTCATGTCCCTTTCATTCTCTCTTTCTCTCCCGTTTTCCTCTTTTTGTTTTTTATTCTCTCAATGTCTCTTTTACAATCCCCATTGTCAATTTATTTTATTTATTTATTTTTTTATTATTATTATTATGTCATTTTTCATCATATTTCAATTTCTGCTATGGTCGCACGACCAACCAAGTCTGCGGGAAGACCTAAGGCAGGTCGTGGCGTGTTGTTATGGCTCCATTTCATGTTTTTTCTATCTCCCCTATCATCCCTAGCGTTACATAGAAAAGTTATCCTTAGTGTGAGGGCTGTACTTAACAAGACAATCTTTTGTATATCTCTTAAGCTGGGGTTTCCAGGGATTCTTTCAATGTGTTGTTTTGTTCCATTTTTTATCATTCCAAGTGCACCTACTATCACTGGCACAACTCTTGTTTTCAATTTCCACATTTTTTCTATTTCGATTTCCAGGTCTTTATATTTTGACAGTTTTTCAAATTCCTTGATTGCTATGTTACAATCCGCTGGACAAGCCATATCAATTAATAGACAAGTTTTCTCCTTTTGGTTTTTAACAATAATGTCTGGCCTGTTTGCTTCAATTTTTCTGTCTGTGTAGATGGTGTAATCCCATAGAATGGTTACATCTTCTATTTCTGTAACCGGTGCTGGGTGATGTTCATACCAGTGTTTGTTTACAGATTTTCCATAATGTTTGCACATTGTCCAATGTAAATATTGCCGAACTCTATCGTGGCGATTTTTATATTCATTTGGGGCAAGCACAGAACAGCCTGAGATTAGGTGGTCTATTGTTTCTTGGTGTTTATCACAAAACCTGCATTTTGGATCCATATTATTATGCATAATATTTGCCTGAAAGTTTCTAGTGAAAAGACTTTGGTCTTGTGCTGCAAGAATAAAGCCTTCAGTTTCAGACTTTAATCCAGATGCACGTAACCATCGATGAGTATTAACTTTGTCAACATTGGATTTATTGGCACGTTCTGGATATTGGCCATGCAGAGGTTTGTCTTGCCAGCGCTGTTTCATCTGTTCAAGAGCTTTATTTTTGGCTTTCATTTTCATATTTTTTGCCGCAATAGTTGGTTCTTGGCTTCTGTTTTGCTTTTCTACAGAATCTACTAACTGTAAATCTTGTTTGTATTTACTGCCTTCTTTTATTATTGAATATTTTTCTTTCTTTCTCCATGTTGCCTTACTAATTGTATCATCCAATCCTTTGTTGTTTCTATGTATGTTAGTAAGCCAATAGTTGTTGTCTTGTATGACAATTCCAGCTGAATAAGACCTCTTCCACCTTCTTTACAGGGTATGTATAGACGGTCTACATCAGCTTTGGATTATGCTTAGAAAGAAGCTTTCTTGTTTTAGAATCCATTCGCCTGACGTCGTTTAGAGTCCAGTTTAAGATGTTGAAGCTATATTGGACAACTGGGATTGCAAGGCTATTAATGGCCATAACTCTATTCTGAGAATTCAATTCAGTTTTTAATATCATTCGTAGCCTTCTATAGTACTCTTTACGCACTATTTCTTTCATTTTTTTATGGTGAATGTTTTCACTCTCATTTACACGTAGGTATTTATAAGCTTCTGGTTTCAATTCTTTTATTGTTACAGCAGGGTCTAAGCTAATTGAGGATGTTTCTTGTATTGATCCACGTAAAACTACAGCTTTAGCACATTTATTCAAATTGAATTTCATTCCAACGTCTTCGCTGAAGCATTTTACAGTTTGCAGAAGACCTTCCAGCTCATTATCATTCTTAGCATATAACTAAGTCATCCATGTAAAATAGATGGCTTATTTTATTTTGGCCTATTTTATAACCACATTCTGTCTTATTAAGTTGACTGGTTAGTGCTATTAATAATATGCAGAATAGTAATGGAGACAAAGAATCACCTTGAAATATACCTCTTTTGATGTTTATTTCATCAGACTTATAGGTTCCATTTATATGATTGAGGTAAAGGGTTGTTTTCCATATAGACATGCACTGTTTGATGAAATTGATGATGACGGGCGATATCTTGTATATATTTAAAGTCTTTAAAATCCAGGAATGTGGCACACTATCGAATGCCTTACGATAATCTATCCAGGCAGTACTAAGATTTTTCTTTGTACTGTAGCAGTTTTCCAGGATCATTTTGTTAATAAGCAATTGGTCTTTACATCCATAACAGCCACGTGTGCACCCTTTTTGTTCAAGCGGTATCATGTCATTTCTTTCTAAGAATAAATATGTCTGTTTTGTTAAAATAGATGTTAATAGTTTATATGTTGTCGGAAGACATGTAATTGGTCTGTAGTTTTTCGGGTTGTTTGTGTCACCATTCTTGGGTAGAAGAAATGTAATTCTTTTGGTCATCCATGCAGGAATTTTAGTGGGATCGTCAACCATTTCTTGAAGTTCTTTGGCTAGTTTTTTATGTACTGTATTTAAATAATATAGCCAAAAGTTAGGAATTTTATCTATTCCTGGGAATTTCCAATTGTGTGCTTTTTTTAGTGCACATTTAACATCCTCTTCTGTAATTCCAGCCCATGTGTGTTCGGGTTTATTTTTCATTCGTTCTATCTCTTGTGCAATCCAATCTACTTCCTTGCTATGTTCTTTAGGGCAAGCCCATATCTTTTCCCAGAACTGTGTAACTTCTTCCATTCTGGGGGTGACTGTCACTTCAATTCTTTTTTTACCTATATCCCTGTAAAATCTCTTTGCATCGGTTTGAAAAATCTTGTTTTGTCTGTAAAATCTTGATCTTTTCTCAAAGCGTCTTATTCTTTGAGCCTTCAGTTGTATTTTTTGCTTTATTTTTTCCTTATTTGATAGGATTTCATTTTCATTTCTAATGTTGTATTCTCTTTCAACTCTTCTGCTTTTCCTAGTTCTTACATTTATTCCTCTACTCAGTTCATCCAGTGCTGATAGTTCACTTCTAAGTTGTTCGATTTCTTTTTCTATTTTTCTTTTCCAATGTGGATCTTCATGTCTGCGAGACTGCCTTGTTTTTAATTTATTATTATTATTATTATGTCATTTTTCATTATAAATCGATTTCTGCTATGATCGCTCTACCTACCAAGTCTGCAGGAAGACCTAAGACAGGCCGTGGTGTGTTATTATGGCTCCATTTCATGTTTTTCATAAGACCTCTTCCTCCTTCTTTACAGGTTATGTATAGGCGGTCTACATCAGCTTTTGGGTGATGCATCTTATGTTTAGAAAGAAGCTTTCTTGTCTTAGAATCCATTCGTCTGATGTCGTTTAGAATCCAGTTCTATATGTTGAAGCTATATTGGACCACTGGGATGGCAAGGCTATTAATGGCCATAATTCTGTTCTGAGAATTCAATTCAGTTTTTAATATAAGTCGTAGCCATCTATAATACTCTTTACGCACTGTTTCTTTCATTTTTTATGATGAATTCTTTCACTCTCATTTACACCTTTATTATTATTATTATTATTATTATTATTATTTTAATATTGTATTTATGTTTGATTACGAGGGTGGACTGAAAAGTTCATAAGATGACTTTGAAGAAGTGATGCTAAAGTTGTGGAATCTTGCATGTATTAATTTCAAATCTTAACTGCATTGTTTCTTTTCAGGTAAACTGACATGTGACTTGTCAAAGAAAACTTAAAACATGATTAAAAGCGGACTTCTCTTGAAAATCGTCCAAATTTGGCATCGTGGTGTTATTAAGTACCTGAAAAAAAAAGGTCCCCACCGACATGGTTGTTACATTACAGAATGATGACCTAACTTCATCAACAGCGCAAAAGTGGGTCGCTGAATCGAAGAGAGGAAGGGGGGAGTTTTGAAGATGATCCACGTTTTGAACGTCCAGCAGTTGCCACCATCAAGGAAAACACTGATCGTGTTCAGCACATGGCGATGGATGACAGACGATTGACTATAAATCAAATAGCCAATGCTTTAGTCTGTCCTGTGATAGATCCGCGAATAATCTGCACAATGAACTTCACATAATAATGGAAGGATTGTATGGACCTCAAGGGGGACTAAACCTCATTCCATGAAAGTGTCTTGGTCAGCCTATGAACTTTTCAGTCGAATCTGAAAGCTCAGTTGATTATACGCAATCAAAACTACCCAGGAAAACCGACAATGTTTCAGCACACAAGTCCTTAGTCCAAATGGCTGCTGTGGTTTTGACCTGGTTAGCTCTTCCCTATTCTCCGGTATTGGCCCAATCTAACTAGTTAATATAACCCGGATATAAGAGAACTTTTATCCGGTCCCGATTACTCTCTTATATCAAGGTTACACTGATCGTCAGTTGCCCAACATGAACAAAACACTGGGAAGAGTGATGATGTCGTCATATCTGCTGCTGTTGGCGACTTTTTTTACCAATGGGAGAAAAGCATCTTCACCAGTGGGCTTCAAAAACTGCAGCACTAATGTAAAAAGTGTGTGGACCACAAGGGAAACTATGTTGAAAAATAAAGCTCATTTGGTCAGATTATGAACTTTTCAGTCGAATCTCAAAGCCCAGTCGATTATACGCAATCAAAACTGCCCAGCAAAACTGACAAGTCCTTGGTTCCAATGGTTGCGTGCATGACTGTGGTTTTGACTTGGTTGGCCTTTCCCTTTTATATGTTTCATGCATAACGGCTTGGAATTTCTCCAATTTCTCCAATTTCCAATTTCAGTCGAGTTTGTTATGGGCAAATACACATGAGAGAGGATGAAATCCCTCTTTTCAACTGCCCAGTTATGTGTTAATTAGAACGATTTGTATTTTTTTTTATCATTTCATCCCAAGCAAGGCAGAACTGCCACTGGTGCACAGGGGTATATGTATATCTAAATTTATTTATAAATGAAACTTTGTCTGTGTGTGCGTGTGTGTCCGTTACTTATAGACTTCGAAACAGCTCAACCGATTTTCTTGAAAATCTACACAGCGTCTGCGAGTGTTCTTAGCTAGGTTTTGTGTCGAGGTACCCCCGATAAATATCGAAAATCGATAATCGAAAAAATCGGGTTATAGAAGGAGTGGTCCGGTTTTAATCAAATTTGATACACTCATAGACAAAGACATAAGAAACGATATTCAGAAGTTTCAAGGTTGCAGTTCTTACAATAGTGCAGAAAATCGATAATATATATATATATATATATATATATAAAAGGCAAGATGTTTGTGTGTGTGTGTGTCATTCATTTTTCTTTCAGTCTACGGTTTCGATTCAGAAATGAATATATATATATATTTCGATTCAGTATGAATATATATATACTCAGAAATTAATTGAGTTCTCTCGGTGACTGGCGTCTGTATACACTGCTTACATACAAGACGTTAAAATTTCCCTTCTCTGACCCCATGCGCCAATGGCTTAGGGAGTAGAGACTCCGACTGACACCAAATCGGTCGAGTTTCGATCCCGGCCAGAAGCAAGTGGATATCTCTAGCCACACTGATGAGCTGTGATACAGCGAAACGGGATTGTATGTGGATGACTAATATTTATATTTATATATATAAAGAGGTGCAACAACTTTTTGTGAACTAGGATCTCCGAGCAGAGGTCATGACTGATTCTAATCATATCAGAGAGTGGATGGATTGTTTGTTGATGGTCCACAAAGATCAGTTTAGAATTAGTTTCCTTTATTTCCCTGTTATGCATTTGATTGATTACTTCGAACGCTTTCTTCTTGAAATTCCACTCGACCAACATTGAACACACTCAAAAATTCCTGTATTCAAACTAAAGGAGACAACGTTACCCAAATTTGTCAACCATTGTAAAGATCACGTGATCATTGCAACACAACGCCACAAAATAAACCTCACATAATAATTTAACACAAACTGACAACACGAAGCCTCCTGGCAGACTGACTCTATAGAGTGTTAAAAGATACAGCAGCCCGAGACCCGTTCGATGCCACCTCTTAAAATTGAATAATAAATATTTTCAAAATAGCAGGTTGATTTCTTTATATTTTCCGTCTTTTCATTTATCGCTTTCTTAGTCATAAATCCTTACATTCGTTGCTATAAAAATCCTTTCTTTTTTTTTTTTCTTCGCCATTATTAATCTCTATTCTTAAACATAGAAACCCTCGCTGCCAACCAGATTTTATGTTGCATTAATTCCTTGAACTTTCGAAGCCCGGAAATTTTATTGACCACCTGTTGGACCCTAAATATTTATTAACCCACTGAACGTTTTCATCGATCCCTCGAGGGTTTATATCGATCAGTTTAGGAATGTTCGTTTACGCATGCGCACAAAAAGGACGACGTCCCTGAGCCCATCATTAACCGGGAAAATGAAGCCTACTACAACTGACGACTTGAATCGTAGATACGGACAAATGCTTGTACGCTGGAATTAAATGTTTATATTATTCTAGTTTCTCTGACGTTTAACATTTTCAATGTACATTTGAGTCTCTTTAAAGTGAATGTATTATATAGTCGATAATTTTGTTATAAATGAATGGTTACTGGGGAAAATAATTTGAATATACTGTATAAGTCGGCGCTGATACTATAACGATTTCTGGTTTAAAATTATTGTGCCGTGAAAACAGGCTCTTCAAGCGATAACAGAGATTTTCTCAATCAAAATTTGACCAATTTTCCTGTAATATTTAGATTGGTTTAAGAGATTTAAAAATATGTGCTAATTGTTAATTAAGCTATTTCTGGGGTTTTCTCTTTTTTTTTTTTTTTTTTGTTTTGTTTATTTTTTTTAAGTCCCAGTCGGTTATCTGTGTATACGCCCAAGTGTTTCAATTAAACAAAAGAGAAATTGTAAAAATAAACAACAGGTGGGGTTCCCTTCACAATTTTCCCGCGGCTAATAAAAGACAAAACTCAAATAAAAATGAAAGAAAGAAAAATAAAGAAAGCGTGAAAATTTTGGAAAAGAAGAAAACGGAAGGGGAAGAGAGAGAGAGAGAGAAAGAGAGAAGAGAATTTTAAAAAATCAGGAAAAATACTACGAGAGAAAGCAAGACGACAGAATATAAAATCGATAAACAAATGCATAAATACTAGCAGTATAGCCCGGCGTTGCTCGGGTGTAATGAAAGCTTTAAAACTAATCCATGTTCCTGGAGCTTGAAATAATAAATTAATTGCGAAAATTTACAAATCGCACCTAATATATATATATACTAACAGTATAGCCCGGCGTTGCTCGGGTGTAATGAAAGCTTTAAAACTAATCCATGTTCCTGGAGCTCAGATACTTTGGACATTGCTACGAAAGACTAAAAAGCAATAATTGTTTCCAATTAAAGCGAAACCGTAGACTGAAAGAAAAATGAATGGATGTAAATCAAATTTTGATTTCCTGGTATCGATATCAAATAAGATTTTTTCGTCGTAAACTGAATTTTGAAGGCTAAATAAGTCCTCTGAGTAAATGGTATCATGGCTGAGACTAAGAACTACAATTATACCTACTTAAAGCCAAACCCGAAGCAAAAACTAAAATAAAAGGGCTGAAAAAATAGACATACTGGCAGATAAACAGACACACACACAAACATCTTGACTTTTATATATATATATATATATATATTATAGATTTTCTGCACTATTGTAAGAACTGCAACCTTGAAGCTTCTGAATATCGTTTCTTATGTCTTTGTCCATGAGTGTATCAAATTTGATTAAAATCGGACCACTCCTTTTATAACCCGATTTTTTCGATTATCGATATTTATTGGGGATACCTCGACACAAAACCTAGCTAAGAACACTCGCAGACGCTTATAGTACAACTGTGTAAACTTTCAAGAAAATCGGTTCAGCCGTTTCGGAGTCTTTAGATAACGGATACACACAGACAAAATTCCATTTATAAATTAGTTTATATATATATATATATATATATATATATATATATATATCCGAGTGAATAAGGAACGAAGAAAAATTTACAACGTCCAAAACATTAATTTAAAATAGTCGATATATAATATAGAGCTGTGAATATTTATTATAAATTATATTTTAGAACATGTACAAATTTTTATATATATATCCACTACAAATTGTACATTTTGTTTCGACTTTGGATTTCCAATGTTTCATCAGGTGGTGTGGAAAAGAATGAAAAACCTATTTTCTTATATTTGGGAGTTGTGTGTGGGATGTGCAGTATTTTTCATGCTTGAAAATACTGCACAAGCCAAAATAGGACCCCCCACTGGAGACGATAAACCTTTATAGTACTAACAACCCTCTTATATCAAATTTTACCTATTACACACCACAAACTATAATCAAATCTAATTTAAAGTTTTATAGAAAAAAAGTAATTTTCTAAATTCAAAATTAGAATAATTATAAAACTGTGCTTAAATACAAAAATATTCTATAGTTGTACAAATAAACATTAAAGATAGGTTCAATCCCATCCTTTCCCACCCTTTACACCTTCTTATTCTCCCCATCTAATAAAGCCAAAGAATAAAGACTAGCCAGGCGGTCATAAAACACACTTTCATGAATCAACTATATCCCCTACCTACCCAACTTTCTTCAAAATTCAATTTACAAGACTTATTCCCTTATCGCTAGCCAACCACAACTCCCAAATATAAGAAAAGAGGTCTTCAATTCCTATCCACACCACCTGATGAGACATTGGAAGTACAATGTCGAAACAAAATGTACAATTTGTAGTGTATATATCTAAAAAAAATGTACATATTCTAAAATATACTTTATAATAAATAAATAAATATATATATATATATATATATATATATATATATATATATATATATGAAAGTCTTCTTTATTATATATATCGGAGGTACGTCAGTATATATGTTGCCGACATTTTAAATATTTTGCCATCATTTTTGACGGTAAGGACCCAGTCGTGTGTGTGTATGTATATATATATATATATATAGATATATAATAAAGAAGACTTTCATAGACATAGTGTATATATATATATAATAAAGAAGACTTTCATAGACATAGTGTGTGTGTGTGTGTATATATATATATATATATATACTATGTCTATAAAAGTCTTCTTTATTATATATATATATATATACACTATGCCTATGAAAGTCTTCTTTATTATATATATATATATATATACACTATGTCTATGAAAGTCTTCTTTATTATATATATATATATATACACTATGCCTATGAAAGTCTTCTTTATTATATATATATATATATATATATATATATATACACGACTGGGTCCGTACCGTCAAAAATGATGGCAAAATATTTAAATTGATATGGCTTTTAAAATGACGGCAACATATATACTGACGTACCTCCGATTGAATATCTCACATTAAGATATAAAAAACAACAAAATAATCCAAACCACGCCCCTGAGCACGACAGGTGGGATATAAATACACAAATGTCTTCATCATAATAGAGATGAGATATATATATATATATATGTTTAATTTTTTTTTTTTTTTTTTCTCCGCAAAAGCACATTTTCACCCACTGGAAACATAGCAAGAAAGAAAGAAAGAAAGAAAGAAGAGAGGAAGGATAGGGAGGTGGAAATTAGCCAATGTAGAAAGAAAGAAAGAAAGAAAGAAAGAAAGAAAGAAAACTGAAAAATTGTGGAAAATATGGCGATTAGAAAAAGGAAAGCAAATAAAACCTTAAAGAAGAAAAACGTACAGAAGAAACTAATAAATGATTTTTAAAAAAGTAATGTAAAATCTTGTCGGACTGATCAGCCTTAGTATTTATTACAATTATGAATTACTTAATTCGAAGACGGTCGTAATGCCTTCCCTATTTGAAACGTGTGCTGTGCTAAGGTGAATTTAGCAAATATAAAAAAAAGCCCGAATTTAACGGTAGGACATGAGATCAATGTCCGAGCTTCTGACGATTGATTGATTGGTTGGATTTTATTACTGCTTTCAACCTTTTTCAACCAGAAAATAGTTTTAGATTGCAAGGCTTTTTTTAGATAATAATGATTTACTGATAAAAGTCCTACTAATTAACCCATAGCTGGAGGGATAAGAGGTGGATTCATACCTTTTCAAAATGGTATATGCGCATAAGTGAAATTAATGAACCCAACTGGAATTGGAACTCTGGCTCCGTTTTCTAATTCCGAGCCGTTATCCATTATATCAACCGCAAGCATCCAGCATCTGGTATTCTCAAACGGTCACTCATCTAGGTACTGACCAAGCTCGATGTTGCTTAACTTTGGTAATCGTACAAGAACCTTTTTTTTTTTTCAACGTGATATAGCCGTGAGTCGAGCCGAGGTTGAAGCTTGATTACGTGCGCTGATTTTCTAAGGTTATACGACTTTCCCCACTTGCGATATTGGCGAAATACAATCTTCTTAACCTAATATCACCCTCATTTTGGCCTTGGGCTTAGAAAATTGATCCAAATATCAATACTTTAAAACGAGAGAAAGAAGTCGTTGACAATTCAAAATAAAAGGCAAATGGAAAGGAAAGAGATAAAAGCAGAAACAGAGAATCTACATATGAAAATTTCGTGACTTCCGTTAGTCCGTCTGTCACACCCTCCAAAATAGTCATTCACTGACCGATTGAGACTAAATTCTGTGGGGAAGGGTAAATAAATAAGTGGATACAAAGTAAAGTTGGTTTTACTAGGATGCGTAGCTTAGTACCATAAATCTTCATTATTTTTTTTAATTATACGTTTTATTATTTAGCATAAAAATACTTCCGCCATTTTAAAAACAATTTAATGATTAAAATAAATACTTATTTAATAAGAATTCAATATTGTTTGTTGCATATCATTTCTTTAAGTTTTTATACATGCAAGAATCTAGTTCCCAATTCGCCCTGCGTTTGCGAGAACTATGAACAAACCAAAAGACAAAACGCTCCAGAAAGTTGGAATTTGACCTCAGAAAGAAGTATTTACGCATGACTAGTTGTATGTTGCATGTTCAAGAATAAGAAATGCTAAAATTTATTTTTCGCTGTTAAAAAGGACAAGAAGAAATTTTCTTAACAAAATACTGTATATCATGAAGTTTTATAAAAATAAATTAAGTTAAATTATAAAACCCCGAAGTAGGGTTTTTGTCTGAGTATTTTTCAAAACAAATCAGCTTATTCAAAATTCTTCGATTTGTTTGCGAAATCAAACGAAACGTATTAACTGTCTGGTAAGGGTAAGGATTAGGAGGTAAGGTTCGGGGTTGAGATTAGGGAAAATAATTAGTTTCAATAAATAGCCGAATACTTATATCTGTAAATATACTCTTACTGAGGTAGGACACATTATTTGCCAGTTTGGGTTGCTCTTTTTGCTGATGACCATGCATTCGGTTTTCTTTCAAACGAAATGTAGAATTTTTAAATCTGGACAAAAAATGTTAACGATAATTTCAACAACACTAAATACTGTGAGGATTTCAACATTCGTCGGTGTTGCAAAAAAGATTCTAGTACAGAATAAAAGCGACGAAAGAAAAACAAAAGAAAAGCCAAAATGAGTCACTCCATTAAAAAAGGAAAATGTCAAACAAAGAATACGCCCGGCAACAATAACTCGACATAAATGAATAAAAATCCACCATGTTGGCCTAAAAACGAGACAAAACATCGTAGGTTGGAGTTTGTGGACGCATCAGTCTCCTAAACTAAGGGAGTGAGAATGAATATGCAAACACTCACCCATTCAGTCCGGAAACACCTCCACATATTAAGGTCTTTTGCTAATATTAGCGAGAGTGTATCCGTAGCCGGTTTGCCAGGCCTTCGCGTAGCGTACAACACATGTGATCACCCATCTAAGTACAAACCAGGCTCAACATTGCTTCACTTTGGTGATCGAACGAGAACCGGTGTTTCAACGTGATATGGCCCTAAGCAAAAGAAATAACTGCGTACAATTGATAATATATTTTATTATCTGAGCAAGACAAATTCAAAATTATGCAAAAAAATGAATGAAGGAGTTTATGTAGAGTTGTGCTTTTTCGTGCATGTAAGGTTCCTATGAAAGATTGTGGGGCTTAAATTTGAGAAAAGATCTTTAACTGTTGGTTTGGTAGAATTATTAGATATGTCTGTGTGTCGTCAATTAGTTATTGTGTATTGTATTGTATGCTACATACTATTCTATACTGTGTTCAATTCGACATGACGTTAACCGGGAATTGAGAAGGCCACCAGGGTGGGGGAACGATACTCTAAAGGATCCTGGGGAGGGGGAGGAGAAAAAAATAAATTTTATCACTTTTTCTTATATACAGATTTGACGATGACATCTAGTGGTTGTGTGCAAACGTTATTCTCACAGACAAATGCAGTAATTCTACAATGAAAAGATCAAGCACCTGAACTGAGAAAATAGACCGAAAAATACAACCAAGTCTCTGTCGTGGACATGGTGTCATATGCAGTAATAAAAAGAAAATTACGTTTTTTTTTTTGGGGGGGGGGGGCCAAATTCTGAGGACTCTAGAAAATAATGTCAGGATTCGTCATCGGAGGTCACAATTTGAACAAGATAGGGTACGCAGATGATACGGTGATGATAGCAGACACGGAAACAAAACTACAAGACCTCCTTCAGAAGGTAGCTGAAGAGAGTGACAAGAAAGGACTACAAATAAACTGCAAGAAAACCGAATGTATGGTCATCAGCAAAATGGGGAGCCCAAAATGCCAATTACAGGTGAGGGACTCTAAAATCAAGCAGGTACAGAAATTTAAATACCTAGGAAGTGTTCTAACAGAAGACGGAAAGTGCGACACAGAGATCCGAAGGCAAATTAGCATGGCGAAGGATGCATATCAGAAGCTAAGCAGAGTATTAAGAGACGGGAAAATTTCACTAGAAACAAAGAGAGTACTGGATTGCTATGTGATGTCAGTTCTTCAATATGGCAGTGAATGTTGGACAATCTCTTCGAAGATGATGGAAAAACTTGAAGCAACTGAAATGTGGTTCTACAGAAGGATGCTGCGAATATCTTGGACTGAGCATGTGAGCAATGGCGAGGTTTTGGAAAGGATGGAGACCAAAAGGAAATTGATACTGAGCATCAGGAAGAGACAACTAAAGTTCCTGGGACATGCAATGAGGAAGGAGGGTTTGGAGAACCTGATACTAGCAGGCCAGATAGAGGGAAAAAGAGACAGGGGAAAGCAGCAGATAACATATTTGAAGGACCTGATTAGGTGGATGACGGAATGAGGGTTGCATGGTGTAACAGGAGAAAGCGTGCTAAGAGCCACCAGGGACAGGGAGATGTGGAAAACCATGATCGCCTACGTCCTGGAAGGACGGGGCACATAGTAGAAGAAGAACCAAAAACACATCATCTCGCTTTTTAATTTTTATTATAAATGCTAATTTAGTGCCAGTGTAGTATGTGACCTACCTTTTGAATGTGGCCTACGAAATTCTGTCGCTGGTATAGTATGTGGCCTACCTTAAAAAGCGTATTAACTGTAAGGGTAAGGATTAGGAGGTAAGTTTCGGGGTTCAGTTTAGGAAAAATAATTAGTTTCAATAAATAGCCGAATACTTATATCTGTAAATATACTCTTACTGAGGTAGGACATATTCAAACCGGGAAAGCAACATACTATACCAGAATCAAACCGGGTAGGCCACATACTATTTCAGCACCGCTTATTTTATAAAAGACAAACAGACTCGTTAAATTTAGAAAAGCGTTTTTTTAAAAAAAAAAGAGTAAACATGGGAAAAAGTTCCTACAATAAGACAGAGTGTCAAAAAGACACTCTTCCCGTGACAACGCTTTTTTTTAACTACTTCCCTCTTCGGCAGTGTTTATTTATACCCCCAATAGGCAATAAATGTATAGAAAATAAATGTATAGAAACTAACGTGGACACAAAATGGGGGATCAGTTTATATATTGATTATAATATAGATTTGATCCCCCATTTTATATCCACATTGTTGGCATATATCTTCTTCTATATACCTTGTCCTTTCAATACGTAGGCGATCATGGCCTTCCACGTCTCCCTATCCCTGATGGCTCTTAGCACGCTTTCTCCTGTTACACTGCACAACCCCCTTTCTGTCATCCACCTGCTCAGGCCAGTCAAGTACATTACACACTGTTTTCCCCTGTCTCTCCTTCTCTCTATCTGACTGGTTCTCCAAGCCCTCCTTCCTCATTGCGTCACAGGAACTTCAGCTGTCTCTTCCTGATGCTCAGTATTAATTTCTTTTTTGTTTCCATCCTTTGCAAAACTTCATCATTGCTCACATGCTTGGTCCACGATATCCGCAGCATCCTTCTGTAGAACCGCATTTCAGTTGCTTCAAGTTTTTTCTTCATCTTTGATGACATTGTCTAGCATTCACTGCCATATTGAAGAACTGACATCACATAGCAATCCAGTGCTCTCTTCTTTGTTTCTAGCGAAATTGTCCTGTTTCTTAATACTCTTCTCAGCTCCTGGAATGCATCCTTGTGCTTTTGGATCTCAGGAATATACATGTATAGAAATTGTTGTGACCACAAAGTGAGGGGTCAGTTTATATATTGATTGTAATATGAAATTGATCACCCACTTTATATCCAGTATGCTTCTGTAGAACCACATTTTGGGTTGCTCTTTTTGCTGATGACGATGCATTCGGTTTTCTTGCAGTTTATTTGTAGTCCTTTCTTGTCATTCGCTTCACTTAGCTTCTGTAGGAGGTCTTAGTTTGACCAAAATTAGGAAACTTATTTCATGCATTGAGAATCAGAAGAAAGGGTGTTTTTGTTGGTCAGAAATTAAGGCAACGCTTACTCATAGAACAGTCATGAGAATTATTAATATTATTCAATGTTGTCTTTTAAAATATTTTATAATTAAAGGGCATTACAAGTGAGTTTATTGTAAAATTGTTGACAAATAATTTACTGCAAAAATCCAATGGTTTTACTATCAAATACACTTCAAATGAGTCAAACATGGAGTAACGAGCTCGCAACAGGAAAAAAGGTGTCAAAAGAACGGCTTTTCCCATTACAATTCTTTTTTAACTACCTTTATTCTTTGGCAGTGTTTATCTACCCCCACAAAAACTTAAATTTTAGCGAAAAATATTTACGATGTTTGCATATTACTGCTAATTCGTCTCTACGGTTTAATAAATCGTTGCTGTTAGGGTACTGGAGAATGTGTAGTTTTTCAATTAGACATAAAGGGCAGATCTCATTAAGTGAGTTGCAAGCTCTAGTTTTTTCTAGGATTTTTCATTTTACTTTGGGTTTCTGTTTTGAATCCTTTAGCTTCCAAAAGTATGTGGAAAGGGATGTTTGGTTTCTCCATCCTCCAACCTTACTCTCACAGGCGAGGTGTGGCGTGTCTCTCACTCTGCTATCACTATTTCCATGAGCGAACTACATTCCTTGGTTCTTCATGTCTAACCTTCACTGCTAGGACCAGCTTTTCCACTTACATCGTCGGAATCCACCCTCATTCCCTTCGTGTATGTGTGTGTGTGTGTGTGTGTGTGTGTGTGTGTGTGTCAGATTAAATAAATTTCAAACATTATGTTTGCTTATTTTTAATAAAATCCGTTCATACTCACGGTTAATCTTTCACATATTATAATTGAAAGATGTCAGAAATGAGTTCTTTTGTTATTATTACTTTGCAAAATTTTACATGGTAGCCAGGAAGCTTTTGCTTCGGCCAGCCAATAATAAGAAGAGACTAGCATGGGGAAGAGAGCACAAAAACTGGACACCAGAACAGTTCATTTGATGCACATGTTATTGTGCAGTATTAACAAAGAACAATTCTATTTTCATTTAGAATTATCCACTTGGCAATAAATACTAAAAATAGTAGGAAATACGTCATTTCTTTTTTTTTTTAAAGTGGGGTGGCCTATTTTCATTTAGAATTATCCACTTGGTAATAAATACTAAAAATAGTATGAAATACGTCATTTCTTTTTTTTAAAAAGTGGGGTGGCCTAATAATTATGGCCGGTAGTATATATATATATTACATACAGTACATATGTAATTACACATGTACATACATACAAACATTTTTAGGTCAGTCAGTTAAGTGCCATACGTGATACACGCTTGAGCGATCATGTCTCAAAAGAGACATAACTGATTGGGCAGAAGATTTTCCCGCAGTATGTTGCCATTACTTTCTGCAGTAGACTGGTTGCCAACCAAGGTTTTATAACCCAATCAGTTCTACTATTTAACCCATAGCTGGAGGTATATGCGGATTAATACCTTTCCCAAGGGTATTTGCGCGTAAGTGAATGCAATGAATTCAACTGGAATTCGAACTCGGCTCTCCGATTTCTCGTTCCGAGCCGATATCCACTGGACCATCAGACGTCCTATAACAATTTTGCAAGTTAATGCTCCGTGGCGCGGCACTCCTAGGTTTGGTCTGGTCTGATTTTTTAACATCATTTGCTGTTCAGCGAATAATGATCGACTTCAAATGGATAAGCACAATTTATACGGGAAAGATATCCAAACAATCCAAGATAATCCAAATAATCAACTGGAATTTGAACTCGGCTCTCTGATTTCTTGTTCCGAGCTGATATTCACTTCACCACAGTCCACATTTTTAATTATCTATACTGTAAATGCACCGTATGTATTAACTCGTACACACTCACTTACGAAAAAAAAAATAACTGTTAATAACTTATTTTCGAATTACCTCTTAAAAATCAAATTGTCCCACTCTCGTGGGGTATGCGCCCCACTTTGAAAAAAACGGATCTAGGCTGAATAAATCAGATGAGAAAACGCTTTAATTCATTATTTCTTGTATATTCGCAGAATTATCCGTATGCAGGCTGTTTGTTCCCAATAAATAATACGGATTATTTGGATATCTTTCCCGTATAAATTGTGCTTATCCATTTGAAGTCGATCATTATTCGCTGAACAGCAAATGATGTTAAAAAATCAGACCAGACCAAACCTAGGAGTGCCGCGCCACGGAGCATTAACTTGCAAAATTGTTATAGGACGTCTGATGGTCCAGTGGATATCGGCTCGGAACGAGAAATCGGAGAGCCGAGTTCGAATTCCAGTTGAATTCATTGCATTCACTTACGCGCAAATACCCTTGGGAAAGGTATTAATCCGTCTCTTCCTTCCAGTTATGGGTTAAATGACAGGACAGATTGGGTTCTATAGCCTTGGCTGGCAACCAGTCTACCGCAGAAAGCAATGGCAACCTACTGCGGGATAATCTTCTGCCCAGTCAGTCATGTCTCTTTCGAGACATGATCGCCCAAGCGTGTATCATGTATGGCACTTAACTGACTGACTGTAGTATTATGGTTGGCAAATTCATCTCGCAGACCGTTATTTCCATAAGTTAGCTCCTCACTATGTGCCGCATATTTGTAACCTTTCACCAGATTATTTTATCCTTCTTCCAACTGCTTCTTCTGTTCTTTCTTCCTATTCACATATTTTTATTCATTCTCTTTTTTCTCACTCACTTACATTTCATTCACTCTCTGATTATCTTCTTATTCCCTTATTTTTTCATTCACACTTTCTTTTTCTTTCTATTCACTTATTTCTTCATTCACTCTTTTTCCCGTTCACTTATATTTCATTCACTCCCTCGTTTTTATCTTATTTACTTATTTTTCCATTCACTCTCTCTCTCTCTCTCTCTTCTCTTCCCATTCACTTACATTTCATTTACTCTTTTCTTCCTATTCACTTATTTTTTCATTCACTCTCTCTCTTTTTCTCTTCCCATTCGCTTATATTTCATTCACTCTTTTCTTCCTATTCACTTATTTTTTCATTCACTCTCTCTCTCTCTCTCTTTCTCTTTCTCTTCCCATTCGCTTATATTTCATTCACTCTTTTCTTCCTATTCACTTATTTTTTCATTCACTCTCTCTCTCTTTTTCTCTTCCCATTCGCTTATATTTCATTCACTCTTTTCTTCCTATTCACTTATTTTTCATTCATTTTCTCTCTCTCTTTCTCTTCCCATTCACTTATATTTCATTTACTCTTTTCTTCCTATTCACTTATTTTTTCATTCACTCTCTCTCTCTTTTTCTCTTCCCATTCGCTTATATTTCATTCACTCTTTTCTTCCTATTCACTTATTTTTCATTCATTTTCTCTCTCTCTTTCTCTTCCCATTCACTTATATTTCATTTACTCTTTTCTTCCTATTCACTTATTTTTTCATTCACTCTCTCTCTCTTTTTCTCTTCCCATTCGCTTATATTTCATTCACTCTTTTCTTCCTATTCACTTATTTTTCATTCATTTTCTCTCTCTCTTTCTCTTCCCATTCACTTATATTTCATTTACTCTTTTCTTCCTATTCACTTATTTTTTCATTCACTCTCTCTCTCTTTTTCTCTTCCCATTCGCTTATATTTCATTCACTCTTTTCTTCCTATTCACTTATTTTTCATTCATTTTCTCTCTCTCTTTCTCTTCCCATTCACTTATATTTCATTTACTCTTTTCTTCCTATTCACTTATTTTTTCATTCACTCTCTCTCTCTTTTTCTCTTCCCATTCGCTTATATTTCATTCACTCTTTTCTTCCTATTCACTTATTTTTCATTCATTTTCTCTCTCTCTTTCTCTTCCCATTCACTTATATTTCATTTACTCTTTTCTTCCTATTCACTTATTTTTTCATTCACTCTCTCTCTCTCTCTTTCTCTTTCTCTTCCCATTCGCTTATATTTCATTCACTCTTTTCTTCCTATTCACTTATTTTTCATTCATTCTCTCTCTCTCTTTCTCTTCCCATTCACTTATATTTCATTTACTCTTTTCTTCCTATTCACTTATTTTTTCATTCATTCTCCTTTTTTTTCCCATTCACTTATTTTATTTCATTCACTTTTTTTCACATTGACTCTTTTTTCATTCACTCTTTCTTTTTCTCCCCATTTGAATATTTTTCGTTTTATCGATCCTTCTTTTCTGTATTTTTCATTCACACTTTCTCGCAATTTCTTTCTCCATAAATCCGTCTTCATTCATTTTTTTTTTTCCTCTTTTTATTGCCACGGTAGGAACTGAAATGAAATCACTTTCTGCCTTATGCCAAAATCTTTTATCATAATGATCTACACAAATTCTTAGAAAACGTCAATATTTTATTATTTGATCAATCTATCACAAAATATTGATCTAAAAAAATCAGCCTTTAAAAATCATATTGGCAGGAAATTATATTGATAGGGTCGCGCCTATCGCCCGGTTCGACCTATTTTCGCGTCTTTTGAACTGAAGGCTTAGCCCTTGTTTCCTGTGTAGGACTGGTTTCATTCTTCAAAATTCTTTTTATTCTCTTTCATTCCTAGTAACCCCTTACGTTTTAGTGGCTTTAAGTTTCGTTTTCAATGAAAGAAATAAAAAGAAGAATCAACAAGAAAGAACGAGAGAGTGTAAAAGAAAATACAGAGAAGAAAGGTCAAAATTCAAATGAGAAAAAAGAAAGAATGTGAATGAAAAATAAGAAATGAATGCGAAGAAAAGAGAAGAAACAAAAAGAAAGATGCGAAAAGAGAATCAAAACGACACAAAGGAAAACGAGGAGGAAGAAGAGGAAAAATAACAGGAGAAAAGAAACGGAAAAGAAAAAAGAAAGTGTCGGAAAGAAGAAAAAGATGAGCAGAAACAAGAGAGACAAGGGAAAAAAAGAGAAATCAGAAGAAAAAAAGAAGGACAAATGAGAGAAAAGCAATGAAAGAACAGATTAAAAAAAAGAGTAAAAAAGAAAGAAAATTAAGAAAATACAAAGGAGAAACAAATGAAAAAAAGAAAAGAAAAACGAGATGAAAATGAGAAAAAGGTAATGAGAAAAAGGAGATAAAAGAAGAAAAAGTGAGACAAATGAGAGAAAAGAAGAGATCAAAAAAGGAAAAAAAGGAAAAAGAAGAGATAAAAAGAAAACAGGAGTGAAAAAGTCGAAAATAGAAAAAAAAGAAGAAATCAGAAAGAAGAAAAAATGGAAAAGGAAAAAGAAAAAAACAAATGAGCGAAAATAAGAGAAGAGATAAAAAGGAGAAAAATGCAAAATAAAAAAGGGGGCATAAAAAGGAAGATGAAGAGACAAATAAAAGGAAAGACAAGATCAACATGGCGAAAAAAAAAGTAAAAAGAATAAGAAAAGACAAATAAGAAGAAAAAGGAAAGAAAAGTAAAACGACAAATCTAAACTTATTTATAAATGGAACTTTGTGTGTGTGTGTGTGTGTGTGTGTGTGTGTGTGTGTGTGTGTGTGTCCGTTACCTATAGACTCCGAAACGGCTGAACCGATTTTCTTGAACGTTTACACAGTTGTACTATAAGCGTCTGCGAGTGTTCTTAGCTAGGTTTTGTGTCGAGGTACCCCCGATAAATATCGAAAATCGATAATCGAAAAAATAAGGTTATAGAAGGAGTAGTCCGATTTTAATCCAATTTGATACCCTCATAGGCAAAGACATAAGAAACGATATTCAGAAGTTTCAAGGTTGCAGTTCTTACAATAGTGCAGAAAATCGATTATATATATATATATATATATATATATATATATATATATATATATATAAGGAAAAATGTTTGTGTGTGTGTGTCTGTTTTTCTGCCTGTATGTCTGTATTTTTTTCAGCACTTTTATTTTAGTTTTTGCTTCGGGTTTGGCTCTAAGTAGGTATAATTGTAGTTCTTAGTCTCAGCCATGATATCATTTACTCAGAGGACTCATTTAGCCTTCAAAATTCAGTTTACGACGAAAAAAACTTATTTGATATCGATACCAGGAAATAAAAATTTCACTTACATCCATTCATTTTTCTTTCAGACTACGGTTTCGCTTTAACTGGAAACAACTATTGCTTTTTAGTCTTTCGTGCCAACGTCCAAAGAGTCTGAGCTCCAGGACCATGGATTAGTTTTAAAGCTTTCATTACACCCGAGCAACGCCGGGCTATAATGCTAGTAAGAAATAACATGACAAATAAGACAGAAGAAAAGAAAGATCAAATAGGAGAAAAATGTAAACGAAAAAGGGGAGATGGGAAGAAAAAGACAGACAAATGATAGAAAAAAACACCAAGAAAAAAACGTATAAAGATAACGAGAAATAAGAAGAAAAAAGGGGAGACAAATTAGTGAAAAGAAAGAAAAGGAGACCAAAAAGGAGAAAAGATGAAAAAAGACTCAGAGATGAGAAGGAAAAGGAGAGACAAATGAGAGATAAACAAGAAATAAAGAATCACAAAGGAGAAAAAAGTAAAAAGAAGAGGAAGATATAAGAAAAAAGGAGAGACAAATGAGGGAAAAGAAAAGAAAGAAGAGATCAAAAACGAGAAAAATATTAAAAGAAAATAGTGGGATAAGTAGAAAAAAGGAGAAACAGAGGAGAGAAAACAAACGAAACATGAAAATGGAGGAAAAGTAATTTAAAACAGAAGATAAAAGAAAAAACAGGAGAGAAAAAAAAGATCAAAAATTTAAAAAAAAGAAAAAGGAAAACGAGAAATAAAAAGAAAAGAAATTAGAGAGTGATAAGAGAAAAGAAAAAAAAGAATTGGCCCAAAAGTAGAATAAATTTGAAAGTACAAGGAGGAAGAAAGAAAGAAAGAAAGAAAGAAAGAAAGAAAGAAAGAAAGAAAGAAAGCCGAGAGGAAGGACAGGGAGGTGGAAATCAGTCAGTGTGAAAGAAAGAAAGAAAGAAAGAAAGAAAGAAAGAAAGAAAGAAAGAAAGAAAGCCTAGAGGAAGGACAGGGAGGTGGAAATCAGTCAGTGTGAAAGAAAGAAAGAAAGAAAGAAAGAAAGAAAGAAAGAAAGAAAGACTGAGGAAAAGAAAGAAAGAACTAACGCATAAAACAAACAAACCATCAAAGAAAGAAAGAAAGAAAGAAAGACGAGAGGAAGGAGAAGGAGGTGGAAATCAGTCAGTGTGAAAGAAAGAAAGAAAGAAAGAAAGAAAGAAAGAAAGAACTAACGCATAAAACAAACAAACCATCAAAGAAAGAAAGAAAGAAAGAAAGAAAGAAATGGGAGATAAAACAAGAGAGAAGAATTAGGAGAAAATAAATAGAGAGATATGAAAAATGGGCAAAGGAAAATGCGATTAAATGCAGATGGGAAAAAAAGCGATAAAAAGAACGAAAAAAGGAAAAATGAAAGAGAACAGCAAAAGAAATGAAATATGAGATTAAAAAAAAGGAAAAGAGAACAAAAGAAATAAAGAGAAAAAAGAAGAAATCCTCAAAAGGAAATAAAAATGACGCTAAGAAAAACATTGGAAAGAAAAAAGCGAATAAAGATTAATTTAAAATAAATAATGAAAAGAAAGAAAGAAGGAAAGAAAGAAAAAGGGAAAAATGAAAACTAGAAAACTAGAAAGAAAAATGAAAGCAAAAAAGAAAATAAAAGACAAATTGACTGAAAAGAAATGAGAAGTGGAGAAAAATCAAAAGAAAGTAAAAAAAAAAAAAAGAAATGGAAAAGAAGATTGAAAAAGAGGAAAAAGACAAAAAGAATTTTAAAAAATAGAAAAGCAATTATATCAGATTCTCTAATAAGACAACGTAAATGATAAGCAGTTTTTAAATACATTTGCCTAGATTTTAAACACATTTGTCAGGTTTCCCAACTAACAAAAGCTTTTTCAAATATCTAAGTTCAGATCTAATAATACCGAAGGTTATGAACCTATTATGACCCCCGTATTATCAGGGAGAGGCTTTGAATGTTTTATTCTTTGTTCTGGGGTGATCAAGAGGTCGAGAGACGAAGCAAAAAAAAAGATAAAGGTAAAAAAACAAACAAACAAACAAATAACGAAACGAAGAAAAAAGAAAGAAAGAAGCAAGGAAACAATGAAGAAAGAAACAAACAAAGCAAGAACGGTAAAAAAAAAGGAACAAAAAATAAGTCAAGAAAGAGAGAAACAGACAACGAATTAAGAAACAGGAGAAAAAAAGAAAGAGAGAAAGATGAAAACGAAGCAAGCTATGAAGAAAGGGACAGACAATGCAAGAAAAAAACAGGAAGGAAAAAGAAGAGAAAGACAAAAACGAGGCAAGTCATAAAAAAACAGACAACGCAACAAAAGAACAGAGGAAGAAGAAAGAGAGAAAAATGAAAATATAGCAAGCCATGAAGAAAGAAACAGACAACGACAGAAAATAACAAGAAGAAGAAAGAGAGAAAGACGAAAATGAAGCAAGCCATGAAGAAAGTAACAGACAGTGCGACAAAGAAACAGGAAAGAGAGAAGCAAACAAAACAAGTATGAAGAAACAAAGTACGTAAGAAAGAAATAAAAAAAGAAGCAAACAGAAACAAACAGAAAACTCAAGAAAGTAAGAAAAACAGAAACAAACAAGCAAACGACGAAGAAAAAACAAACAATTCTTTGTGAAGAAGGAAAAAAACAAACAATCAAACAACGAAGAAAAAACAAACAATTCTTTGTGAAGAAGGAAAGAAACAAACAATCAAAAAACGAAGAAAAAACAAACAATTCTTTGTGAAGAAGGAAAGAAAAAAAAATCAAACAACGAAGAAAAAACAAACAATTCTTTGTGGAGAAGGAAAGAAACAAGCAAGCAAATAACGAAGAAAAACAAACAATTATTTGTGAAGAAGGAAAGAAACAAACAATCAAACAACAAAGAAAAAACAAACAATTTTTGTGAAGAAGGAAAGAAACAAACAAGCAAACAACGAAGAAAAAACAAACAATTTTTGTGAAGAAGGAAAGAAACAAACAAGCAAGCAACGAAGAAAAAACAAACAATTCTTTGTGAAAAAGAAAAGAAACAAACAAGCAAACGACGAAGAAAAAACAAACAATTATTTGTGAAGAAGGAAAGAAACAAACAAGCAAACAACGAAGAAAAAACAAACAATTCTTTGTGAAGAAGGAAAGAAACAAACAAGCAAACAACGAAGAAAAAACAAACAATTCTTTGTGAAGAAGGAAAGAAACAAACAAGCAAACAACGAAGAAAAAACAAACAATTCTTTGTGAAGAAGGAAAGAAACAAACAAGCAAACAACGAAGAAAAAACAAACAATTCTTTATGAAGAAGGTAAGAAACAAACAATCAAACAACGAAGAAAAAACAAACAATTCTTTGTGAAGAAGGAAAGAAACAAACGAGCAAACAACAAAGAAAAAACAAACAATTCTTTGTGAAGAAAGAAAGAAACAAACAATCAAACAACGAAGAAAAAACAAACAATATTTTGTGAAGAAGGAAAGAAACAAACAAGCAAACAACGAAGAAAAAACAAACAATTCTTTGTGAGGAAGGAAAGTAACAAACAATCAAACAACGAAGAAAAAACAAACAATTCTTTGTGAAGAAGGAAAGAAACAAACAAGCAAACAACGAAGAAAAAACAAACAATTCTTTGTGAAGAAGGAAAGAAACAAACAATCAAACAACAAAGAAAAAACAAACAATTTTTGTGAAGAAGGAAAGAAACAAACAAGCAAACAACGAAGAAAAAACAAACAATTTTTGTGAAGAAGGAAAGAAACAAACAAGCAAACAACGAAGAAAAAACAAACAATTCTTTGTGAAGAAGGAAAGAAACAAACAATCAAACAACGAAGAAAAAACAAACAATTCTTTGTGAAGAAGGAAAGAAACAAACAAGCAAACAACGAAGAAAAAACAAACAATTCTTTGTGAAGAAGGAAAGAAACAAACAAGCAAACAACGAAGAAAAAACAAACAATTCTTTGTGAGAAAGGAAAGAAACAAACAAGCAAACAACGAAGAAAAAACAAACAATTCTTTGTGAAGAAGGAAAGAAACAAACAAGCAAACAACGAAGAAAAAACAAACAATTCTTTGTGAAGAAGGAAAGAAACAAACAATCAAACAACGAAGAAAAAACAAACAATTCTTTGTGAAGAAGGAAAGAAACAAACAAGCAAACAACGAAGAAAAAACAAACAATTCTTTGTGAAGAAGGAAAGAAACAAACAAGCAAACAACGAAGAAAAAACAAACAATTCTTTGTGAAGAATGTAAGAAACAAACAATCAAACAACGAAGAAAAAACAAACAATTTTTGTGAAGAAGGAAAGAAACAAACAAGCAAACAACGAAGAAAAAACAAACAATTCTTTGTGAGAAAGGAAAGAAACAAACAAGCAAACAACGAAGAAAAAACAAACAATTCTTTGTGAAGAACGAAAGAAACAAACAAGCAAACAACGAAGAAAAAACAAACAATTCTTTGTGAAGAAGGAAAGAAACAAACAATCAAACAACGAAGAAAAACAAACAATTCTTTGTGAAGAAGGAAAGAAACAAACAAGCAAACAACGAAGAAAAAACAAACAATTCTTTGTGAAGAAGGAAAGAAACAAACAAGCAAACAACGAAGAAAAAACAAACAATTCTTTGTGAGAAAGGAAAGAAACAAACAAGCAAACAACGAAGAAAAAACAAACAATTCTTTGTGAAGAAGGAAAGAAACAAACAAGCAAACAACGAAGAAAAAACAAACAATTCTTTGTGAAGAAGGAAAGAAACAAACAATCAAACAACGAAGAAAAAACAAACAATTCTTTGTGAAGAATTTAAGAAACAAACAATCAAACAACGAAGAAAAAACAAACAATTCTTTGTGAAGAAGGAAAGAAACAAACAAGCAAACAACGAAGAAAAAACAAACAATTCTTTGTGAAGAAGGAAAGAAACAAACAATCAAACAACGAAGAAAAAACAAACAATTCTTTGTGATGAAGGAAAGAAACAAAAAGCAAACAACGAAGAAAAAACAAACAATTCTTTGTGAAGAATGTAAGAAACAAACAATCAAACAACGAAGAAAAAACAAACAATTCTTTGTGATGAAGGAAAGAAACAAACAAGCAAACAACGAAGAAAAAACAAACAATTCTTTGTGAAGAATGTAAGAAACAAACAATCAAACAACGAAGAAAAAACAAACAATTCTTTGTGAAGAAGGAAAGAAACAAACAAGCAAACAACGAAGAAAAACAAACAATTCTTTGTGAAGGAAAGAAACAAACAATCAAACAACGAAGAAAAACAAACAATTCTTTGTGAAGAAGGAAAGAAACAAACAATCAAACAACGAAGAAAAAACAAACAATTCTTTGTGAAGAAGGAAAGAAACAAACAAGCAAACAACGAAGAAAAAACAAACAATTCTTTGTGAAGAATGTAAGAAACAAACAATCAAACAACGAAGAAAAAACAAACAATTCTTTGTGAAGAAGGAAAGAAACAAACAAGCAAACAACGAAGAAAAAACAAACAATTCTTTGTGAAGAAGGAAAGAAACAAACAATCAAACAACGAAGAAAAACAAACAATTCTTTGTGATGAAGGAAAGAAACAAACAAGCAAACAACGAAGAAAAAACAAACAATTCTTTGTGAAGAATGTAAGAAACAAACAATCAAACAACGAAGAAAAAACAAACAATTCTTTGTGAAGAAGGAAAGAAACAAACAAGCAAACAACGAAGAAAAAACAAACAATTCTTTGTGAAGAAGGAAAGAAACAAACAATCAAACAACGAAGAAAAACAAACAATTCTTTGTGATGAAGGAAAGAAACAAACAAGCAAACAACGAAGAAAAATCAAACAATTCTTTGTGAAGAAGGAAAGAAACAAACATTCAAACAAGTAACGAAGTTAACAAAAATCAAATCAAGCCCGTAAAAAAAAATACACAAAAGATATTTGTTTCAAAGAAAATTAGTAAAAATAAAAATTCTACTTCTATGTGCCATGTCCTTTCAGGGCGTAGGCGATCATGGCCTTCCACATCCCTCTATCCCTGGTGGCTCTTAGCACATTTTCTCCTATTATACCACACAACTCTCGTTCTGTCATCCACCTCCTCAGGCCAGTCAAGTACGTCACACGCTGCTTTCCCCTGTCTCTCTTTCCCTCTATCTGGCCTGTTAGTATCAGATTCTCCAAGCCTTCCTTCCTCATTTCATGTCCCAGGAACTTCATCTGTCTCTTACTGATACTCAGTATTAATTTCCTTTCCATCCTTTCCAAAACCTCATCATTGCTCACATGCTCGGCCCAGGATATCCGCAGCATCCTTCTGTAGAACCACATTTCAGCTGTTTCAAGTTTTTTCTTTATCTTCGATGATATTGTCCAATATTCACTGCCGTATTGAAGAACTGACATCACATAGCAATCTAGCTTTCTCTTATTTGTTTCTAGTGAAATTTTCCTGTGTCTTGGGACTTTACTCAGCTTCTGGAACGCCTCCTTTGCTATGCCAATTTTTTTTTTTTTTTTTAATCATTTCACCCCAAGCAAGGCATTCCATTGCCACTATTGCGCATGGAGCTACATAGGGGAAGGTAAAGAGAGAGAGAGAGAGTGGTTAGATATAGGAAATGTCAAAAGGAGGGTGATAGATGGATAAGGATACGGAGGCTGGGTAGATGGGAAGAGTGTTTGAGGGAATGGATGTGAGTTAGTGTGTTAGGAGGTGTCTATTGACCTTACATTTAAACTCCTGGAGATTGTAGCTGTCGGGGAAGCAATCATGTGGCAGGGGATTAATTCGCCTTCAGATATCTGTGTCACACTTTCCATCTCCTGTTAGAACACTTCCTAGGTATGTAAATTCTTGTACTTGCTTGATTCTAGTATCCCTTACCTGTATTTGGCATTTTGGGTTGCTCTTTTTGCTGATGACCATCAATTCAGTTTTCTTTCAGTTTATTTGTAGTCTTTTTTTTTTTTTTTTGTCACTCTCTTCAGCTACATTCTGTAGGAGGTCTTGTAGTTTCCTTTCTGTGTCTGCCATCAGCATTGTATCATTTGCCTATTTTATGTTGTTTAAAATTGTGGCCTCCGATTAGAAATCCTGGCATAGCAGGGTCCGCAAAATATAAAGGTTACTTGACAAAATTTTGGAAAAATATTACTTATTTTGCGCTTTAATATAACGAAAAACACTTTTGACCATAGCAATGTGCATTCTAGCTGCCAGCAAGTTCATTGGTCGAACAATATCAATTAACCCTAGAACAATTACTTTTTTGAAATGTCAGCTTTAAGAGCGAAAGCTCCGAAGTGCAAAAATACAGAAACTGATTTCGTTTAAGTATTTTAATGTCAGCTTTAAATACAAAAGCACTGAACTATCAAAATACGTCATAAGATTTCGTTTATGTCTAAACATTAGTCAGATAAGTGCCATACGTGATACACGCTTAGGCGATCATGTCTTGAAAGAGACATGACTGACCGAGGAGAATATTAAGTTACCAACCGAGACCATAGAACCCAACATGTTCTGTTATTTTATAGTAGGTTATCCGTTCTAGTGAAACGTAGTTGTATGCTTGAAACAGATTAACTGAATTTGACCTCGTTAGTAGATAGCCCACTGTAAGTTATAAAAGGGGTTATAAAAGAAGAAAATCAATTTGAGTTTAGAAACAACATTTATATATACACAGATATCAATTGAGGTTCTTTTACAAATAAAATAATGTTTTTAGGATGGGTCCAACGGACATTAAAATGTTTATAGCTGTAAATGCTGAAAGAGAGTTCGTGCGTAAGTATGTGGGAGTGTTTGTGAGTTAGGAATGTCTTTGATGTATCCGCTCCTTTGGTCGGGTAAGTAGCTCAGGGACAGCGAAGAAGAAGATGAGAGGGCAAGGAGGCGAGCATAGTAGATCGCTTGACGAGGTCAAGGGACGTGCTAATTATGCTCGTACTTTCTCAACTCTGGCGATGCTTTCTACGTCAACTTTTTATTTCGACTTTGTGGGTCCCAGCAGGTCATTTGGGAATTCTCACCCGTATTTATTTCTGGGCTTCCCATTGGATGATAAATAAAATTCGCGTAGGCTCGCGAACAGGAATTTGATATTTAATTAATTTTTGGTTTTCTGCCGGAACATATGCGTGGAGCTGGGTGCGCACAGACCAGTTTTGGTCATTTGCTTTCTGGTCCTGAAAGTGCAAACATCCGGTCCCTCGCTTTGCTCGGTATCACCACAATTTAACGCATAACTAGAGGGAAGAGACTCATTAATGCATTCCCCAAGGGTATTTGCGTATAAGTAAATGCAATGAACCCAACAGGAATTCGAACTCAGCTCTCCAATTTCTAGTTCCGAGCCGATATCCACTGCTCCACAACGCACACCCATGTCTAAAAATAAGCATTTTTAATCTTACGTAACCAGTAAGTTAAAGATTTTTTTTTATTTTATAGCTCTTTAAAAATCTTAGTAGAATTAATTTTTTTTATATTAATGAGATTATAATTATTTTTAAATAATAAAATGAACTGATATTTTATATATTACACTCATTCTGTAGTGGGTTTTTTCGTCCGGTATCAGAAGTTGATAATGTCGTTAAACCTCAATAAAGAGTACAAAATGCGGTTGGAAGATTAAGGGTCAATTTATTGTCGTACGTGGATAGGGCGGGGGAGTCCACCTCAAATCAGCCTGACCTAGAGAGAGGGCGGGGGAGTCCACCTCAAATCAGCCTGACCTAGAGAGAGCGGGGGAGTCCACCTCAAATCAGCATGACCTAGAGAGAGGGAGGGGGAGATTACCTCAAATCAGCCTGACCTAGAGAGAGGGAGGGGAGTCCACCTCAAATCAGCCTGACCTAGAGAGAGCGGGGGAGTCCACCTCAAATCAGCATGACCTAGAGAGAGGGAGGGGGAGATTACCTCAAATCAGCCTGACCTAGAGAGAGGGAGGGGGAGTCCACCTCAAATCAGCCTGACCTAGAGAGAGGGCGGAGGAGTCCACCTCAAATCAGCCTGACCTAGAGAGAGGGATGGGGGAGTCCACCTCAAATCAGCCTGACCTAGAGAGAGGGAGGGGGAGTCCACCTCAAATCAGCCTGCCACCAGAGAGAGGGCGGGTGAGTCCACCTCAAATCAGCCTGACCAGAGAGAGGGCGGGGGAGTCTACCTCAAATCAGCCTGACCTAGAGAGAGGGAGGGGGAGTTACCTCAAATCAGCCTGACCCTAGAGAGAGGGAGGGAGTTCCTCAAATCAGCCTGACCTAGAGAGGGGAGGGGGAGTCCACCTCAAATCAGCCTGACCTAGAGAGAGGGCGGAGGGAGTCCACCTCAAATCAGCATGACCTAGAGAGAGGGCGGAGGAGTCCACCTCAAATCAGCCTGACCTAGAGAGAAGGAGGGGGAGATTACCTCAAATCAGCCTGACCTAGAGAGAGGGCGGAGGAGTCCACCTCAAATCAGCCTGACCTAGAGAGAGGGCGGGGGAGTCCACCTCAAATCAGCATGACCTAGAGAGAGGGCGGAGGAGTCCACCTCAAATCAGCCTGACCTAGAGAGAGGGAGGGGGAGTCCACCTCAAATCAGCCTGACCTAGAGAGGGAGGGATGGGGGAGTCCACCTCAAATCAGCCTGACCTAGAGAGAGGGCGGGTGAGTCCACCTCAAATCAGCCTGACCTAGAGAGAGGGCGGGGGAGTCCACCTCAAATCAGCCTGACCTAGAGAGAGGGAGGGGGAGTCCACCTCAAATCAGCCTGACCTAGAGAGAGGGCGGGGGAGTCCACCTCAAATCAGCCTGACCTAGAGAGAGGGCGGGGGAGTTCACCTCAAATCAAATGTTCGGTTATAGTTAGAAGGTTGATTTAGTCAGATTTTAATTAAACTTTTTTGTTTTTATTCTTTTTTATTTTAGAAAACTGAAAATGTGTTCTAATTTTGTATTCAAAAATATTTTGCTGAGAATAATTTTTTCCTTCGAAAATATGTTATGGTAATAATTTTTCTTCAAAAATGTATATTTTTCTATAAAAGTCTATTTTTATGCATATATTTCTATAAAATTGTATTTTTATACTTTCATGGTGTTTTGACCCCAGTTTGGGATTTCCCTGTTTACTCATAGCTGGGATCCTAACAGGTGTTACCACTCCGGGTCAGGGTGGACATGAGAACAACAGCAATTAAGAGGTGGTTCCATGCTCCTCACAACCTCGAAATCAGAGTCCTTGCTGCCGGATGCAGTTTACCGTCATTCCCAGGACCATTTATAAAGGTTGAATAGAGCAGTATAAATTTATGTGAAACCAACTCTTGTTTTAAGCTTTTGGAATACGACTTCGTGCCCGACCATTTAATATTCCCATTTTCTCTATTCATCGAATCTGAGTCCCATGCGTCAGAATAACTCGGTGTTAAATTACACGCTGATATATTATTATTATTATTATTATTATTATTATTATTATTATTATTGTTGTTGTTGTTGTTCTTCTTCTTCTTCTTCTTCTTCTTCTTCTTCTTCTTCTTCTTCTTTCAGGACGTAGGCGATCATGGCTTTCCACATCTCCCTATCCCTGGTGGCTCTTAGCACGCTTTCTCCTGTTACACCACGCAGCCCCCTTTCTGTTCTCCACCAGATTAGGTCCTTCAAATATGTTATCCGTTGCTTTCCTCTGTCTTTTTTACCTCTATCCAGCCTGTTAGTATCAGGTTCTCCAAGCCCTCCTTTCTCATTTCATGTCCCAGGAACTTCAGCTATCTCTTCCTAATGCTCAGCATTAATTTCCTTTTCGTTTCCATCCTTTCCAAAACCGCGTCATTGCTCAAATGCTCGGTCCATGATATCCGCAGCATCCTTCTGTAGAACCATATTTCCAGTGCTTCAAGTTTTTTCTTCATCTTTGATGATATTGTCCAGTATTCACTGCCACATTGAAGAACTGACAACACATAGCAATCCAGTACTCTCTTTGTTTCTAGCAAAATTGTCCTGTTTCTTAATACTTTACTCAACTTCTGGAATGCTTCCTTCGCCACGCCAATTCGCCTTCCGATCTCTGTGTATCAGCCTCTAATGAGAGCAGCGGAATTTCAATGAACCCTATTCCACATCGAAACTTCAAACCTTTTAATGTTTGATTACTTTTAATGTAATAAGCTACTGACAACTTCAAATGTTTAAATTTGTAAAGAACTTCCTAATTTTATTTCGTTCTGAATAACACGTGCGTTACATCGTCATTATCCGTACGTTAATAATTTCACTTCCTACATATTGGTGTTTTTCTGTCCTATAAGTAAATTTTCGTTTATTCATACTAATAAACAAATTTATATATCTCAATTTTCTGATATGGATTAAATTGTGGGGAGCTCGGTTATGTTTGGCACAAGGCCAATTTAATAAATATGATCGAGTTCCCTGCTTTAGCTTTAATATAGTATAATAGATGTGCGTTGTTGCGCAGTGGAACGGGAAATCGGAGAGCTGAGTTCGAATTCCAGTTGAATTCGTAGCATTCACTTACGCACAAATGCCCTTGGGAGAAGGTATTAATCCGTCACTTCTCACTCCAGCCAGCAGAACAGATTGAGTTTTGTAGCCGTAGAAAGTAATGGCAACCTACTGCGGTAAAATCTTTTGTCCAATCAGTCATGTCTCTTTCGAGACATGATCACCCAAGCATATGGCACTTAACTGACTGGCTGAATGTAGTTAAAAAAAAATAAAATTATTGATTCTAACTTTTATAGAAGAGCATATTATATTCTGAGATTATTCGTTAGATTGTAGCTGTAGGGAGATGGTTAATGTTTATTGAATCGGCCTTGTGTCATACATAACCATACTCCCTACAAATTACAGATTATTCGCTATCATCAGAAAGTTGTAGATTGGAATGTGTGAATTTGTGGAAGAATAAAAGTATACCTTTTGCATGTTTGAATAGAAATTTATTGACAGAAAGAATAACATGAATTGATAGAAGTTAAACGTTCCAAGAAAAATAGTATTAAGAGGTTAAGGGTATCGAGAGTTCGTTGAAATGTTCGTGGTACTCTTTGCAAGAATGAGTTTATGTGTACGTAGGCAGGAACGTATGTGTATGTATGTGTGAGCGTTATCTTTGAGTAGGAGTGCCTTTGAAGTTATTGCTCAGGGTGAAAAAGAAGAAGGTGAGTGGTGAAAGACGAAGAAGAAGGAGGAGGTGAGAGGTGAAAGACGAAGAAGAAGGAGGGGGTGAGTGGTGAAAGACGAAGAAGAAGGAGGGGGTGAGAGGTGAAAGACGAAGAAGAAGGAGGGGGTGAGAGGTGAAAGACGAAGAAGAAGGAGGGGTGAGAGGTGAAAGACGAAGAAGAAGGAGGGGGTAAGAGGTGAAAGACGAAGAAGAAGGAGTGGTGAGAGGTGAAAGACGAAGAAGAAGGAGGGGGTGAGAGGTGAAATACGAAGAAGGAGGGGGTGAGAGGTGAAAGACGAAGAAGAAGGAGGGGGTGAGAGATGAGAGGAGAGAGAGAAAGATAGAGACAATAATAATATGTTAATTACTCGTCATGTTAACTCTCTGATGTCAGTCAAACATTGGCCGTCTTTTATTTTGTTTGGGAATTCACTTTCGGTGTGATTCTGGCCTTTCTATTGGACGACGAACATTTCGCATCGAAGTGTGAAATTTTGCGAGTTTTGTGTGTGTAAAGCACAGTTTGTAAATTCGAGAAAATTCGTTTATTTCTAACAATGAGTCAATGTTTAGCATTTGAATTTTTAAATCTAGAACTTGTTTTGTTTACTACAAGATAAAGTGAAAAACATTTTTTTAATATAAGCAAAGCCAATTTCTTCATTGTTTTAACGTTGTTCCTATGTATTTTCAATATATTTTTAATTAATAACTCGACTATATTCTGTAAAAAACGGTTTAATTTCTATTTTTGTCTTCAGAAATTGAATTAAATCAACTTTACAGTGTTAGCTGCTTGTGGTAAGTCAACCGGGATTCAGTCCATTTTTCAGTCTGTTTTTGTGAAATTTCTTGGAAATTATTTTATTTATTTATTTTTTTTTTTCGTCTTTTGGCCGTCTTTGTTTTTTTTTTTGTCACTTAATTTGTGTAAATAATTTTGCTATTCAAGGGTATTTTCGACTAATGATAAATAGCATCACGGTTCAATTATTTCCATTAGTTTTGTCTTGTAGAAGATTTAAATTTCTGTCTTCGAGAGATTGAATTCTTAACGGTTTGGTAAGCGAACGCAAGCAACATAACTCGACTATATTCTGTAAAAAACGGTTTAATTTCTATTTTTGTCTTCAGAAATTGAATTAAATCAACTTTACAGTGTTAGCTGCTTGTGGTAAGTCAACCGGGATTCAGTCCATTTTTCAGTCTGTTTTTGTGAAATTTCTTGGAAATTATTTTATTTATTTATTTTTTTTTTTTCGTCTTTTGGCCGTCTTTGTTTTTTTTTTTTGTCACTTAATTTGTGTAAATAATTTTGCTATTCAAGGGTATTTTCGACTAATGATAAATAGCATCACGGTTCAATTATTTCCATTAGTTTTGTCTTGTAGAAGATTTAAATTTCTGTCTTCGAGAGATTGAATTCTTAACGGTTTGGTAAGCGAACGTAAGCAACATAACTCGACTATATTCTGTAAAAAACGGTTTAATTTCTATTTTTGTCTTCAGAAATTGAATTAAATCAACTTTACAGTGTTAGCTGCTTGTGGTAAGTCAACCGGGATTCAGTCCATTTTTCAGTCTGTTTTTGTGAAATTTCTTGGAAATTATTTTATTTATTTATTTTTTTTTTTTCGTCTTTTGGCCGTCTTTGTTTTTTTTTTTGTCACTTAATTTGTGTAAATAATTTTGCTATTCAAGGGTATTTTCGACTAATGATAAATAGCATCACGGTTCAATTATTTCCATTAGTTTTGTCTTGTAGAAGATTTAAATTTCTGTCTTCGAGAGATTGAATTCTTAACGGTTTGGTAAGCGAACGCAAGCAACATAACTCGACTATATTCTGTAAAAAACGGTTTAATTTCTATTTTTGTCTTCAGAAATTGAATTAAATCAACTTTACAGTGTTAGCTGCTTGTGGTAAGTCAACCGGGATTCAGTCCATTTTTCAGTCTGTTTTTGTGAAATTTCTTGGAAATTATTTTATTTATTTATTTTTTTTTTTCGTCTTTTGGCCGTCTTTGTTTTTTTTTCGTCACTTAATTTGTGTAAATAATTTTGCTATTCAAGGGTATTTTCGACTAATGATAAATAGCATCACGGTTCAATTATTTCATTAGTTTTGTCTTGTAGAAGATTTAAATTTCTGTCTTCGAGAGATTGAATTCTTAACGGTTTGGTAAGCGAACGCAAGCAACATAACTCGACTATATTCTGTAAAAACGGTTTAATTTCTATTTTTGTCTTCAGAAATTGAATTAAATCAACTTTACAGTGTTAGCTGCTTGTGGTAAGTCAACCGGGATTCAGTCCATTTTTCAGTCTGTTTTGTGAAATTTCTTGGAAATTATTTTATTTATTTATTTTTTTTTTTTTCGTCTTCTTGGCCGTCTTTGTTTTTTTTTTTGTCACTTAATTTGTGTAAATAATTTTGCTATTCAAGGGTATTTTCGACTAATGATAAATAGCATCACGGTTCAATTATTTCCATTAGTTTTGTCTTGTAGAAGATTTAAATTTCTGTCTCTTTTTCGAGAGATTGAATTCTTAACGGTTTGTAGTAAGCGAACGCAAGCAACATAACTCGACTATATTCTGTAAAAAACGGTTTAATTTCTATTTTTGTCTTCAGAAATTGAATTAAATCAACTTTACAGTGTTAGCTGCTTGTGGTAAGTCAACCGGGATTCAGTCCATTTTTCAGTCTGTTTTTGTGAAATTTCTTGGAAATTATTTTATTTATTTATTTTTTTTTTTTTTCGTCTTTTTGGCCGTCTTTGTTTTTTTTTGTCACTTAATTTGTGTAAAATTAATTTTGGTTATTCAAGGGTATTTTCGACTAATGATAAATAGCATCACGGTTCAATTATTTCCATTAGTTTTGTCTTGGTAGAAGATTTAAATTTCTGTCTGAGAGATTGAATTCTTAACGGTTTGGTGTATGAACGTGCTGAACATAACTCGACTATATTCTGTAAAAAACGGTTTAATTTCTATTTTTGTCTTCAGAAATTGAATTAAATCAACTTTACAGTGTTAGCTGCTTGTGGTAAGTCAACCGGGATTCAGTCCATTTTTCAGTTCGTTTTTGTGAAATTTTTTGAAATTATTTTATTTATTTATTTTTTTTTTTTTTCGTCTTTTGGCCGTCTTTGTTTTTTTTTTTTTGTCACTTAATTTGTGTAAATAATTTTGCTATTCAAGGGTATTTTCGACTAATGATAAATAGCATCACGGTTCAATTATTTCCATTAGTTTTGTCTTGTAGAAGATTTAAATTTCTGTCTTCGAGAGATTGAATTCTTAACGGTTTGGTAAGCGGAACGCAAGCAACATAACTCGACTATATTCTGTAAAAAACGGTTTAATTTCTATTTTTGTCTTCAGAAATTGAATTAAATCAACTTTACAGTGTTAGCTGCTTGTGGTAAGTCAACCGGGATTCAGTCCATTTTTCAGTCTGTTTTTGTGAAATTTCCTTGGAAATTATTTTATTTATTTATTTTTTTTTTTCGTCTTTTGGCCGTCTTTTTGTTTTTTTTTTTGTCACTTAATTTGTGTAAATAATTTTGCTATTCAAGGGTATTTTCGACTAATGATAAATAGCATCACGGTTCAATTATTTCCATTAGTTTTGTCTTGTAGAAGAGATTTAAATTTCTGTCTTCGAGAGATTGAATTTTAACGGTTTGTAAGCGGAAACGCAAGCAACATAACTCGACTATATTCTGTAAAAAACGGTTTAATTTCTAGTTTTTGTCTTCAGAAATTGAATTAAATCAACTTTACAGTGTTAGCTGCTTGTGGTAAGTCAACCGGGATTCAGTCCATTTTTCAGTCTGTTTTTGTGAAATTTCTTGGAAATTATTTTATTTATTTATTTTTTTTTTTTTTCTTCGTCTTTTTTGGCCGTCTTTGTTTTTTTTTTTGTCACTTAATTTGTGTAAATAATTTTGCTATTCAAGGGTATTTTCGACTAATGATAAATAGCATCACGGTTCAATTATTTCCATTAGTTTTGTCTTGTAGAAGATTTAAATTTCTGTCTTCGAGAGATTGAATTCTTAACGGTTTGGTAAGCGAACGCAAGCAACATAACTCGACTACATCTGTAAAAAACGTGGTTTAATTTCTATTTTGTCTTCTGTAAAATTGAATTAAATCAACTTTACAGTGCATGTTTGTAGTAAGTCAACCGGGATTCAGCCCATTTTTCAGTCTGTTTTTGTGAAATTTCTTGGAAATTATTTTATTTATTTATTTTTTTTTTTTCGTCTTTTTGGCCGTCTTTGTTTTTTTTTTTTTGTCACTTAATTTGTGTAAATAATTTTGTTATTCATAGTATTTTTCGACTAATGATAAATAGCATCACGGTTCAATTATTTCCATTAGTTTTGTCTTCTTGTAGAAGATTTAAATTTCTGTCTTCGAGAGATTGAATTCTTAACGGTTTGGTAAGCGAACGCAAGCAACATAACTCGACTATATTCTGTAAAAAACGGTTTAATTTCTATTTTTGTCTTCAGAAATTGAATTAAATCAACTTTACAGTGTTAGTCGTTTGTGGTAAGTCAACCGGGATTCAGTCCATTTTTCAGTCTGTTTTTGTGAAATTTCTTGGAAATTATTTTATTTATTTATTTTTTTTTTTTTTCAATTTTTTGGCCGTCTTTGTTTTTTTTTTGTCATTTTCTAATTTGTGTAAATAATTTTGCTATTCAAGGGTATTTTCGACTAATGATAACAGCATCACGGTTCAATTATTTCCATTAGTTTTGTTCTAGAAGATTTAAAATTTCTGTCTTCGAGAGATTGAATTCTTAACGGTTTGTAAGCGAACGCAAGCAACATAACTCGACTATATTCTGTAAAAAACGGTTTAATTTCTATTTTTGTCTTCAGAAATTGAATTAAATCAACTTTACAGTGTTAGCTGCTTGTGGTAAGTCAACCGGGATTCAGTCCATTTTTCAGTCTGTTTTTAAAAATTTCGGAAATTATTTTATTTATTTATTTTTTTTTTTTTTCGTCTTTTGGCCGTCTTTGTTTTTTTTTGTCACTTAATTTGTGTAAATAATTTTGCTATTCAAGGGTATTTTCGACTAATGATAAATAGCATCACGGTTCAATTATTTCCATTAGTTTTGTCTTTGTAGAAGATTTAAATTTCTCATTGAGAGATTGAATTCTTAACGGTTTGGTAAGCGAACGCAAGCAAATATAACTCGACTATATTCCTGTAAAAAACGGTTTAATTTCTCTATTTTTGTCTTCAGAAATTGAATTAAATCAACTTTTACAGTGTTAGCTGCTTGTGGTAAGTCAACCGGGATTCAGTCCATTTTTCAGTCTGTTTTTGTGAAATTTCTTGAAATTATTTTATTTATTTATTTTTTTTTTTTTCGTCTTTTGGCCGTCTTTGTTTTTTTTTTGTCACTTAATTTGTAAATAATTTTGTTATTCAGGGTATTTTCGACTAATGATAAATAGTATCACGGTTCAATTATTTCCATTAGTTTTGTCTTGTAGAAGATTTAAATTTCGTCTTCGAGATTGAATTTTTAACGGTTTGGTAAGCGAACGCAAGCAACATAACTCGACTATATTCTGTAAAAAACGGTTTAATTTCTATTTTTTGTCTTCAGAAATTGAATTAAATCAACTTTACAGTGTTAGCTGCTTGTGGTAAGTCAACCGGGATTCAGTCCATTTTTCAGTCTGTTTTTGTGAAATTTCTTGAAATTATTTTATTTATTTATTTTTTTTTTTCGTCTTTTGGCCGTCTTTGTTTTTTTTTTTGTCACTTAATTTGTGTAAATAATTTTGCTATTCAAGGGTATTTTCGACTAATGATAAATAGCATCACGGTTCAATTATTTCATTAGTTTTATCTTGTAGAAGATTTAAATTTCTGTCTTCGAGAGATTGAATTTTTAACGGTTTGGTAAGCGAACGCAAGCAACATAATCCCGACTATATTCTGTAAAAAACGGTTTAATTTCTATTTTTGTCTTCAGAAATTGAATTAAATCAACTTTACAGTGTTAGCTGCTTGTAAGTCAACCGGGATTCAGTCCATTTTTCAGTCTGTTTTTGTGAAATTTCTTGGAAATTATTTATTTATTTATTTTTTTTTTTTTTCGTCTTTTGGCCGTCTTTGTTTTTTTTTTTTGTCACTTAATTTGTGTAAATAATTTTGCTATTCAAGGGTATTTTCGACTAATGATAACAGCATCACGGTTCAATTATTTCCATTAGTTTTGTCTTGTAGAAGATTTAAATTTCTGTCTCTTGTAGATTGAATTTAACGGTTTGGTAAGCGAACGCAAGCAACATAACTCGACTATATTCTGTAAAAACGGTTTAATTTCTATTTTTTGTCTTCAGAAATTGAATTAAATCAACTTTACAGTGTTAGCTGCTTGTGGTAAGTCAACCGGGATTCAGTCCCATTTTTCAGTCTGTTTTTGTGAAATTTCTTGGAAATTATTTTATTTATTTATTTTTTTTTTTTTTCGTCTTTTGGCCGTCTTTGTTTTTTTTTTTTTGTCACTCTCTAATTTGTGTAAATAATTTTGCTATTCAAGGGGTATTTTCTGACTAATGATAAATAAAGTATCACGGTTCAATTATTTCCATTAGTTTTGTCTTGTAGAAGATTTAAATTTCTGTCTTCGAGAGATTGAATTCTTAACGGTTTCAGAAGCGAACGCAAGCAACATAACTCGACTATATTCTGTAAAAAACGGTTTAATTTTCATTTTTGTCTTCAGAAATTGAATTAAATCAACTTTTTACAGTGTTAGCTGCTTGTGGTAAGTCAAACCGGGATTCAGCCCATTTTTCAGTCTGCTTTTGTGAAATTTCTTGGAAATTATTTTATTTATTTATTTTTTTTTTTTCGTCTTTTGGCCGTCTTTGTTTTTTTTTTTGCTCTCTAATTTGTGTAAATACCTTTTTGCTATTCAAGGGTATTTTCGACTAATGATAAATAGCATCACGGTTCAATTATTTCCATTAGTTTTGTCTTGTAGAAGATTTAAATTTCTGTCTTCGAGAGATTGAATTCTAATTATTTGGTAAGCGAACGCAAGCAACATAACTCGACTATATTCTGTAAAAAACGGTTTAATTTCTATTTTTGTCTTCAGAAATTGAATTAAATCAACTTTACAGTGTTAGCTGCTTGTGGTAAGTCAACCGGGATTCAGTCCATTTTTCAGTCTGTTTTTGTGAAATTTCTTGGAAATTATTTTATTTATTTATTTTTTTTTTTCGTCTTTTGGCCGTCTTTGTTTTTTTTTTTTGTCACTTAATTTGTGTAAATAATTTTGCTATTCAAGGGTATTTTCGACTAATGATAAATAGCATCACGGTTCAATTATTTCATTAGTTTTGTCTTGTAGAAGATTTAAATTTCTGTCTTCGAGAGATTGAATTCTTAACGGTTTGGTAAGCGAACGCAAGCAACATAACTCGACTATATTCTGTAAAAAACGGTTTAATTTCTATTTTTTGTCTTCAGAAATTGAATTAAATCAACTTTACAGTGTTAGCTGCTTGTGTGGTAAGTCAACCGGGATCTGTCCATTTTTCAGTCTGTTTTTGTGAAATTTCTTGGAAATTATTTTATTTATTTATTTTTTTTTTTTTCGCTTTTGGCCGTCTCTTGTTTTTTTTTTTGTCACTTAATTTGTGTAAATATTGCTATTCAAGGGTATTTTCGACTAATGATAAATAGCATCACGGTTCAATTATTTCCATTAGTTTTGTCTTGTAGAAGATTTACCTTTCTGTCTTCGAGAGATTGAATTCTTAACGGTTTGGTAAGCGAACGCAAGCAACATAACTCGACTATATTCTGTAAAAAACGGTTTAATTCTATTTTTGTCTTCAGAAATTGAATTAAATCAACTTTACAGTGTTAGCTGCTTGTGGTAAGTCAACCGGGATCCAGCCCATTTTTCAGTCTGTTTTTGTGAAATTTCTGGAAATTATTTTATTTATTTATTTTTTTTTTTCGTCTTTTGGCCGTCTTTGTTTTTTTTTGTCACTTAATTTGTGTAAATAATTTTGCTATTCAAGGGTATTTTCGACTAATGATAAATAGCATCACGGTTCAATTATTTCCATTAGTTTTGTCTTGTAGAAGATTTAAATTTCTGTCTTCGAGAGATTGAATTCTTAACGGTTTGGTAAGCGAACGCAAGCAACATAACTCGACTATATTCCTGTAAAAAAAAACGGCTTAATTTCTATTTTTGTCTTCAGAAATTGAATTAAATCAACTTTACAGTGTTAGCTGCTTGTGGTAAGTCAACCGGGATTCAGTCCATTTTTCAGTCTGTTTTTGTGAAATTTCTTGAAATTATTTTATTTATTTATTTTTTTTTTTTCGTCTTTGGCTGTCTTTGTTTTTTTTTTTTGTCACTTAATTTCCAGTAAATAATTTTGCTATTCATAGTATTTTCGACTAATGATAAATAGCATCACGGTTCAATTATTTCCATTAGTTTTGTCTTGTAGAAGATTTAAATTTCGTCTTCGAGAGATTGAATTTTTAACGGTTTGGTAAGCGAACGCAAGCAACATAACTCGACTATATTCTGTAAAAAACGGTTTAATTTCTATTTTGTCTTCAGAAATTGAATTAAATCAACTTTACAGTGTTAGCTGCTTGTGGTAACAACTGGATTCAGTCCATTTTTCAGTCTGTTTTTGTGAAATTTTGAAAATTATTTTATTTATTTATTTTTTTTTTTTCGTCTTTTGGCCGTCTTTGTTTTTTTTGTCACTTAATTTGTGTAAATAATTTGCTATTCAAGGGTATTTTCGACTAATGATAAATAGCATCACGGTTCAATTATTTCCATTAGTTTTGTCTTGTAGAAGATTTAAATTTCTGTCTTCGAGAGATTGAATTCTTAACGGTTTGGTAAGCGAACGTGCCAACATAACTCGACTATATTCTGTAAAAAACGGTTTAATTTCATTTTTGTCTTCAGAAATTGAATTAAATCAACTTTACAGTGTTAGCTGCTTGTGGTAAGTCAACCGGGATTCAGTCCATTTTTCAGTCTGTTTTTGTGAAATTTCTTGGAAATTATTTTATTTATTTATTTTTTTTTTTCGTCTTTTGGCCGTCTTTGTTTTTTTTTTCGTCACTTAATTTGTGTAAATAATTTTGCTATTCAAGGGTATTTTCGACTTTTACTAAGTTAAAACTTTGTAAGCCTCAGTCACTTTTTCCTTGTTTTTTTTTTTTTTTTTTTAATTGGAGTAGATAGTTTCTACTATCGCCCGGTCTCACACTCCACCCCCTTCTTTTGAATGAGTTTAGAGGTGATCACCTTGTTTCTTGTTTAGGAAGGGGTTCCCGGTTCATCCCCTTTCTCTGGTCTTGGTGTTAGTTCAGCTGGAAGCTCTTTGCAGTTACGGAGTATGGTGGCAAAGTCTTTACATTCTGAGGGTACCGGGTTGGCAGTTTCCTGGTTGCTGCTTCCGACTGGTAGTTAGGAGCCCGAACTCTTGCGTAGCGTCTTGAGAGGCCGCTCTGATCAACAGTTGAATAATACCGGGGTTCTTGTAGTGCCATATCGCGCATGGACGGGCGTCCCTGCATGAACGTTCGGTGGGCAACCCCGAGGCCACATTATGTTGTAGGCCGCGCCAGTCTCCATCCTTCACAAGTTGCAAATGATTGACCGACTGATTCTATTCTAAGACCACTCCTTTAACTGAATTACTATGGAAAAAAGCAAACATAATAACAAAACTAAACCAGCTCATTTGAAAACGCCCAAACCTGTCTGCATCTCTTTCACTAACATACGCGGCATCCGCACCAACTTCCCCAGCGTAGATTCTTTCCTCCATAATAACTCACCTGATATATTAGCCCTATGTGAAACTAATCTTAACCCTTCTATCCCCTCATCTGAGTTCTGCGTTCCTGGCTACCTTCCCCTCTTCAGGAAGGACTCCAATGTTCATATGCATGGGCTTGGTGTCTATGTCAGCGAACACCTTCCCTTAGCTAGGGTGTCATCTTTTGAATCCCCAGATCATTCTTTCATGTGCTTCCGCCTCTCACTTCTCAGCTCGATTAGCTATCTCTTCTTTCTGTACCGCTCTCCTTCCTCCCCTGATTGTTCGTTACTTGACATCATTTCTGACAATATTGACAAAGCCATTTCTACCCATCCCTCTGCCCATGTATTCGTGTTTGGTGACTTTAACGCCCACCACACCAAGTGGCTGAAGAACGCTGTCACTGACCCTGCTGGTGTCCACACCATGAACTTTTCAATCACCCAATCCCTTACGCAAGTAGTGGACTTCCCCACGCGTTTCTCCGACAACCCTAACGGAAGGAACTCACTTCTAGACCTCTGCTTCACTTCCATCCCAGACTCTTGCACTACCAGACAACTCTGCCCACTTGGAAACTCTGACCACACTGTAGTGTCCGTCAATATTTCACTCCACTCCCGCCCGACCCATGAAACACAGACAAGTAGAATATCATACTGCTATCAAAGAGCAGACTGGGATTCGTTCCGAGACTTCCTCTGTGACATCCCTTGGAACAACGTCTTTAGTCTTCCCATCGAAGAATGTGCATCCGAGGTCTCCTCCTGGGTTAAGGCTGGCATTGATGCCTTCATCCCTGCTAGGAAATTCCAGCTTAAATCTCATTCGTCTCCATGGTTCTCACCCGCTTGTTCGGCTGCCATTGCCCACCGGAATCATTTCTTCCGACTTTATCGTAACTATGCGTCGGAACAAAACAGGCGCCTTTTCACTTCAGCTCGTAATAAGTGTAAAAGGGTACTTAACGAAGCTAAGATGTTGTTTGCTGCCAGAATGAAGCAACGCATAGCATGCTCTAAATTCGGCTCTAAAGACTACTGGCGACTCTGTAAAAGAGTACTTAACAAGAGCAAGTCCACAATACCCCCGCTAATCAACAAATTTGAGGTCCTCACCTCCCCAGCAGATAAGGCTGAATGTTTTGCCCGCAGATTCTCGAACAATTCGAGTCTGGACTCGTCTGGAGTTTTTACACCCGACTTCTCACCTAGAACCGAGGCACAACTGAATGATGTCCACATTACACCTTCGCTTGTCTCTAAGATAATCTTAAAACTTGACCCTCACAAAGCGAGCGGTGGTGACGGAATCCCAACCATAGTCTTAAAGAAATGTGCCCCTGAACTCTCCTCTATCCTTTCTAAGCTCTACAACCTCTGCCTATCTGCTTCCTGCTTTCCTGCCTGTTGGAAATCTTCCTCTATAGTTCCTATATTTAAAAACACTGGAGAACCCTCTGACCCTGCAAATTACCGCCCTATCAGCCTTCTTCCGATCTTTGGCAAAGTGTTCGAAGCCATTATCAACGCCGAGGTGGTTCAGCATCTCACAGCACACAGGCTCCTCTCGGACAAGCAATATGGTTTCCGCTTCACCAGGTCTACTGCTGATATGCTAACGACCATCACCGAGTACATATACCAGGCACTCGACAGGAATGGCGAAGCTCGAACCGTTGCATTGGATATATCTAAGGCGTTCGACAGAGTTTGGCATGCTGGCCTTCTATGTAAACTGCGGAGCTATGGTATAACTGGACATTTGTTTGAACTAATCCAGTCATTCCTCTCTAACCGCACAATGAAAGTGGTATTAAACGGACATGCCTCTCAGAACTACCATACAAACGCAGGTGTCCCCCAAGGCTCCATCTTAGGTCCTACACTCTTCCTGATATATATTAATGATCTGCCTGATTCCATAAGAACCCAAATAGGTTTGTACGCCGATGACACCACAGTTTACTCTCGCCTCCAACAAAAATCTGGTGTAGGCGTCAAAGCTAAACTCGCAGCCGAGATTGAAAAAGACCTCCAATCCATATTGGACTGGGGTAAGAAGTGGCTAGTAAATTTTAATGCTTCTAAAACGAAGCTACTGTCAATTAACCATCATCGACAATCTCACCTACCTCCCATTAGCATGGACCAGGCTTGCCTCCCAGAGAGTAAAACACTACGCCTCCTTGGTCTCACACTTTCAGCGGACCTCAAATGGAATGACTATATCGAATCCATTGCTAAATCCGCTGCTATGAAAGTCGGTTCTCTGTGTAGGGCCCGGAAGTTTTTTCCGTCTAAATCTATCCTGCACATTTACAAATCTACCATCCGCCCGTGCATTGAATACTGCTGCCATATCTGGTCGGGTGCCCCTGCTGTTCTCCTCGGGCTTCTCGATAAGGTTCAGAGGAGGGTCTGTAATGTGATAGATACCGACTTGGCAGACCGCCTGCAGTCTCTCTCCCACCGGCGAGACGTGGCTTCGCTGTGTCTCTTCTATAAATACTTTCACGGCTTCTGCTCCGATGAACTTAGATCACTGGTGCCCCCTAAATACGAATTTGCACGAGATACTAGATTAGCAACTAGATCCCACCCTTTTACAGTGAAATCGATAAAATGCAGCCGTAACTTCTACTCCAACAGTTTCTTTCCTCGCACTTCCCGACTGTGGAATTCTCTTCCAAACGATTGCTTCCCCGACGGCTACAATCTTCAGGAGTTTAAATGTAAGGTCAATAGACACCTCCTAACACACTAACCTGCTCCCATTCTATCAAACACTCTTCCCATCTGCCCGACACTCATCCTCGCTATCCTTACTCATCTATTACCTTTCTCCTGACATTCCCTATGTCTATCCACTCCTTCTCTTTACCTTCCCCTATGTAGCCCCATGCGCAATAGTGGCAGTGGAATGCCTTGCTTGGGGTGAGATGATTAAAAAAAAAAAAAAAAAAAAAAAAAATTTTTTCGCTCGCTTTTCAAAATCAGAGGTGACTGTAGAAAACTACCCTTATCATTATCAATCTATAACCATGATGACAGTTCACTGGCTACCGTACATAAATAAACGTTATTTTCGTTGAGTTTTAAACAAAAAGTAAGCGTCATTTTTAATATTCAGTTAATTAATCCTTGAATTTGCTAATTTACTTTACCTAACAAATCCCTACGACAAATATTGTATTTTTAAATTTCTTTTCATTTTCGTCTATAATGAAAGTAGAGGACGAAGAGTCCATTACTGATTTATATTTAACGAGTCGACTCGGCGTAACTGGGGTGAATAAAGCAGGAAATCAGGAAACACGAAAAGGCGAAAGTAACCAAAAAAACCATATATTAACAAAGGTTAGGGTTGAACGCATGCATAAAAGTAAGGAAAGAAAAGTTCTTTCCCTTTGTCTGGACAGAAACGTAAAATGTTCGGTAGAAAGTTATTTTATGTAAAGTCCAGTTTGAATGAAAGTTAATGTGCATAGTGTTAATGTCTGTTTCCAATTGGAGTTTTTTTAGTGTTGTGTGTGCATTCTGGTGAGAAATAAAAATTTGCGCCACTAATTGCTACCCGCAATTAGTGCGCGTGTTTTTCTGTGAATTAGGGAAACATGTCTGCTCTTGCCCAGAACAAAATCATAACTAACGTACCACGTGACGTTCCCCGCTTTTACTGGCATGCGTTTGCGCGGGTACTAAGTTATCACGTGAACACTTAATGACCATGTGGGGGGGGGGGGAATGTATCAAACCCTAAAATGAATTGTGCCAATGTTTTAAAAATAGTCTAAATTTTTAAGTTTTTTATGGAATAGCTTTAAGCTACCATACTTTTATTAAAATCAAAGTTGAACTTCAAATAAAAACATTTAATTTTTTTAAAATGAGTGTTTTTATTTAACTTTTGTGAACATTTTGAATATATTAAAATTAATTGAATATTTTAATATATTCGTCAGTCAATTTACAAAATTATACGGCTATGTTAGTTTTAATTAATAGTCATGATATCTATAAATAAATTTGAAATTTTAATTTGTACTTTAGTTAGTACTAGAGTTTCTGTAAGTTATCTCCCTTGAAGAAACAAGCCAATATGAAGTTATCTCCCCTAAAGTCTACTTCGTATCAAAAACACTTTATTTCGTAGGTTTTCACACTAAAATTAAATATGAGACAAAAAAGTGGATTGTGCTTGTTAAAATTTTAAAGCAGTATTGTCAAAAAGAAAAAAGAAGAGAAAAAAGGGAAAGATAACAAATAAACTCAATAAAAAAAAAAGGAAGAGGAGGTAAGCATACGATGAAAATGTTTCGAAAGATTAAAAAGTTTGATTTCTAATTTAATTTTAATTTTAAAATTTTTAATTTTAAGATAAACATCGACTGAAAACATAAAAGAAAAATAAGAAGGAAAAGAGGAAAGAAAACGAAAAGAAAAAGAAAAGAATAATAAAAATTAGGAGAGGAAAACGAAAAGAGAGAAACGAGGTAAACAAAACGAAGAAAAGAAATGATAGCGAGCGTGTGAGAGAGGAAAGAAGAAGATAAAACGAAGAATAGTGAGACCAGGTGAAACTCAATATAAAGAGAGAAAAGGAAACAAAGAGAGGGGGATTGCGAAAAAAAAGAAAGAAATACATGAACAAAATGTAAAGGAAAGGAAATGAAAATCGAGAGAAGAAAAGTGGAAAAAAAAAGAGAGAGTGAAAACTGAGAGTTGGAATTGATAGAAAAAGAAACAGAGAACAGGAGTGAAACTCCTGTTCTCTTTTTTTATCGGGACTCACTCCTGTTCTCTTTTTCTTTTTCTATCAAGAAAAAAGAGAAAACTGAAATAGTTTGAAGAAGACAGAAAACAGTAATGAATGAATGAAGGAAGAAAGAGAACATTGGAATGGAAATAGGGAGAAAGATTTGTGGAATCCACCTTGCAAAGTTTAATTTAAAAAACAGATACGACAATTTACATATCGCACTTGCCGTGAGTCCCGATAAAAAAATTAAAAAAAAAAAAAAGACTTTACATTAACACAAAACTTATTTCTGAACGATAGCTCATATTTGCTTAGCACAAACGCTGGACTGAAAAACACAAAGTTCGAAGCTCGCGTAAATCTTCGCTGATTGGTTAATAAACCGAAGGCAGGTGACAACATGTAACGGATCAATTTTGCGCCAAAAATTTCAACTTTCCTTTTGATCCCCCTGATTTGCATAAGTAAACCTCCGACCAAATCCTCAGTGAGAATTCGAACGTCTACTGTGCGTCACTGAAATCCACGCAACTAACACTTGTTGAATTTTGCCAAGTTAAGTTATTCTTAATACACATACCAAAATAGCAGCATACTCACTCACTCATACAATTCATATATTTACTCACTCACTCACACATTTATATTAATTTTCTCAAAGGAGCGATCATTCAACATTTTCTACATACACCTTTGAAGTCACTTTCAAGCAACCTTTTTTCGACAAACTGTTTTCTGTACATGCTTTTTTATTGAACATAAAAGAGAGAAAATTTATTCTTACATCAATTCATGAACAATTAATTTTAAAGTCAAAATTACTTTCTCTATTCACTCTCTTGGCATATATTTTCAAATATTTTGTAGATGTTATGAATATAAATATAATTTGTTTTGTTGTTACCAAAATCAGGAATTTTCGTCGTTCATTATTTGTCCGTGTGTTCGTTGCTAAAAACCTTTGCCATAAAATTTAAAATAAGTGGGACATTAGATCGTGTTGCACTACAGGTCAAACTGGAATCGATGGAAGGAGAAAGAGAAAACTGGGAATACAGGGAAGGAAAAAGAAGAAAGATTAAAAGAGTTGGAAGAATAAAGCGAAGGCTGGAATCGATAGAAGAAGAAGAAAGAGACAACAGAAATGAATAGAAAAAGAGAAAAATGGTGGAATGGATGAAAGGGGAAAGAGAATTTTGGAATGAACAAAAAGAGAAAGAGAAAGCGGGAAAGAATTGTAGAAAGAAAGAAATCTATCTAAACTGATTTATAAATGGAACTTTGTCTGTGCGTGTGTGTGTGTGTGTGTGTGTGTGTTACCTATAGACTCCGAAACGGCTGAACCGATTTTCTGGAAAATTTACACAGTTGTGCTATAAGCGTCTGCGAGTGTTCTTAGCTAGGTTTTGTGTCGATGTACCCCCGATAAATATCGAAAATCGATAATCGAAAAAATCGGATTATAGAAGAAGTGGTCCGATTTTAATAAAATTTGATACACTCATAGATAAAGACATAAGAAACGATATTCAGAAGTTTCAAGGTTGCAGTTCTTACAATAGTGCAGAAAATCGATGATATATAAAAGGCAAGATGTGTGTGTGTGTGTGTGTGTGTGTGTGTGTGTGTGTGTGTGTGTGTGTGTGTGTGTGTGTGTGTGTGTGTTTTATCTGTCTGTATGTCCTTTATACAAATCCACAATTTTTATCCGATTCTCACCAAACAAATATTCTTTAGGCTGAGTCTGAGCTCCAGGACCATGGATTAGTTTTAAAGCTTTCATTACACCCGAGCAACGCCAAGCTATACTGCTAGTTCATAATATATACATTTCAGTTGTTTTCCTTCTTCCAATAATTACACTTTTCCTTTCCATCCATGACAACTCCCTCCGTCTTCTTACATGCTTTTCAGTTTTAACTTTCTCTTTCGACCTTTAAATTCATATCAGTTTTCTCTCTCTTCTTTGATTCATTTCAGCTTCCTCATTATTCTCCTAACCATTCCAGCTTCCAATTCTCCTTCCATTCGGTCTGATTTTGTCTTTCTTTGATTAAATCCAGTTTTCAATCACTTTCCATTCATTTAAGCTTTCTCTTTTTCCTTCCATCCCTTCCAGAGTTCTTTTTCCCTGTCCATTAATTCCGTTTCACCTTTCTCCCTCAATTAACTTCTGACGCCTCTTCGTCCTCTCATTCCTGATTCCTCTTACAGCTTCCGTCTTCGTTTTTCTTTCTTTCATGACATTTTCCTCTTTTCCCTTCCATTCATTCAAGCTTATATTTTCTCCTATCATCCATTTTGGTCTTGTCTTTCTTCTTTGATTCATTCCTCTTTTCACTCTCTCTCCTCCTATTCGATCCGGTTTTCTCTTTGTTTCTTCCATCCATTTCAACTTTCAGTTTCTCTGTCCATCAATTCCAGTTTTGTCTTTCTTCTTTGATTCATTCCTCTTTTCACTGTCTCCGTCTACTTATTCTAGCTTTTTTTTCTTTCCATCAATGCCAGTTTTGCCTTTCTTCTTTAATTAATTTAACCTTTCAGTTAATTTCAGTTGCCTATTTCTCCGTCCAATCATTCCTTCTTTCTCCTTTTTCTATCCATTCCATTTTTCATTTTCTTTTTTTATTAATTCCTGTTTTCATTGTCTCCTTCCATTCATTCCAGTTTCTTCTTTCTTTTTCCGTCAATTCTGGTTTTGTTTTTCTCCTCTAATTAATGCCTCCTTATTCGTTCAATCAATCTCTCTTCCTTTTTCTCCTTCTGTCCATTCCAGCTTTGCTTTTCTTTGATTGCTTTCAGATTTCTCTTTCTTCCTTTCATTCATTCAAGCTTTCTTTTTCGTCTTTCAGCCATTCTGGTTTTGTAGTTCTTCTTTATTTAATTTAGATTTTGTTAAAACACGATCCCCAGGCATACCTTGACCAATCATTACTCAACCACAACTAATCCGCCCACGTTGTGTTTGCTTGAACTCGGACCGGCCAAAGTAGGATTGGCCGTTATCACCTGGCTAGGTTAGTCCAGACACGCGAGAGGTCGGGTATATAGTTAAGACCGGATTTTCGCGATCCGCGGTAACTGATAGCTGGCAAACGGAATATTATCAGTAAAACACTATAACGCAACGGGTGTATATTTTTTTTATATATATTTATATATCGATTATATACACAATTATAAGCAAGTCAAAGCTGGTGACACGCAGCAGTTGGCTGGTATTTCAATAATACATTCAGTAATAGTGTCCTTGGAGACGGTGGTTTGCTCAGTCGGCTTCTAGCAGCACGCAGATTTCAGTTCGACCGTTTTATTCAAGTCATGGACCCCAAATCTGTTAATTTCGTTTTCCACCTCGGTCTTATTAAAAAGGCATAAATCCCGGGTGGTAAAGGTAGCTACGGAATTTCAACTTTCCCTCACTGTATAATTCTTACCAGCTCGAAATGAAATCAATATCAACTATCCATTTCGACTGAGTCTCCGGTCTTTCACTGCTGAAGGGGAGAACTCACTCACTCTTACTGCTTGCCTGTCCTTACCCAATAGCTCAGGTAGCACAAGACAGGAAATTCTCACAGTCCAATTTTGACCTAGGGTCAACAATTGGTTAAAATAGTATGATAATATTGTGTGTTGTGGATTCTGGTTGAGAAACCACACAAAATAATAAATAAGCAGATATGGAGATAGAAAATGTAAGTTATATTGAACAAGAATATACAAACTGGAACACGGGTTAGTCAATTCAGGAATACTAGGAATACTATTAGTAGAAATCAATATATACAATCTTATAGTGAAGAAGTATGTCCGGGTAATGAGTCTATATCCAAAAACAACTCCAACTTAATATGCACCAACTTACGGGCAAACTGACTCCTTGCTAACTCTCTCTGACAACCGCTACCGTTCTCTGTATCGGCAGGATTATATGTACACATCAGACGAGTCCATTCTTATGTGCAAAAAGGGGTAACTCCCCAACATTATGTCTGTGATTCTTTTACCCTGATTCAATCAATTCGGTTAGTTTTTTCGACAAAAATATTTGTATTCTCTAATTTTAGAGAAATCTCTTCTTATCTTTAAAATTAATAACAAATTAATACCAGCCATCTAGAAATAGGGTTACATTGTCTTTCTTTTTTGACTCCTGGCAGTTTTTCTTCCTTCTTCCTTCCTTCCTCCTTCCTTCTTCCTTCCTTCTTTCCTTTCTTCCTTCCTTCTTTCTTCCTTTCATTCTAGTTTTGTTGCTCTTCTTCCATCTTTCTCTTCTTTTTTTTTATTAATTCCAGCTTTGTCGTTTTCCTTCTCTTCATTTCATTTTTCTCTTTCTTCTTTAATTCTTTCCTGTTTCCTTTCATTTATTCCAGCTTTCATTCTCTCCTTTCTCTTACACCCCCTCTTTTTCTCTTCGTCTCTATTCCAGTTTTCCCTTTTCTCTTTCTACTCCTTGAGGCCCCCTTTTCCTTTACATCCATTTTAATTCCCTCTTTCTCATTTGCATTTACTCCAATTTTCTCTTTCGCCTTCTATCAATTCCAGCTTTCTCTTTATCCTTTCACTAATTCAAGATTTATCTTTTTACTAGCAGAATAGCCCGGCGTTGCTCGGGTGTAATAAAAGCTTTAAAACTAATCCATGGTCCTGGAGCTCAGACTCAGCCTGAAGAATATTTGTGTGAAGTTTGGTGAGAATCGGATAAAAATTGTGGATTTGTATAAAGGACACAGACAGATAAACAGACGCACACGCAAACATCTTGCCTTATATATATATTATCGATTTTCTGAACGATTGTAAGAACTGCAACCTTGAAACTTCTAAATATCTGTTCTTATGTCTTTGTCTATGAGTGTATCAAATTTGATTAAAATCGGACCACTTCTTCTATAACCCGATTTTTTTCGATTATCGATATTTATCGGGGGTACCTCGACACAAAACCTAGCTAAGAACACTCGCAGACACTTATAGTACAACTGTGTAAATTTTCAAGAAAATCGATTCAGCCGTTTCGGAGTCTATAGGTAACGGACACACACATACACACAGACAAAGTTTCATTTATAAATAAGTTTAGATTAAAAAAACAATGGATGTGAAAATGGTTTGGATTTCCTTTGCTAATCACGAATAAGTGGAATTGGTTGTAACTAAAAGCGGAACTTATTTGTTCATTTTAAGGTTATATAAAAGAAGATTACAGTTGCGGGGGCATCTGTCACGGAACGACTTTTAATATGTTATAGTCAATTCCTCGCGCAACAGTAAATTTAACCACCATTCATTTTCTGATTTTTGTGTCAAGAGAAGCTACACTTTACACACACACATAGATAGATAGATAGATAGATAGATATTGACAGACTGAGATAGATAGATAGATAGATAGATAGATAGATAGATAGATAGATAGATATTGACAGACTGAGATAGATAGATAGATAGATAGATAGATAGATAGATAGATAGATATTGACAGACTGAGATAGATAGATAGATAGATAGATAGATAGATAGATAGATAGATAGATAGATAGATAGATATTGACAGACTGAGATAGATAGATAGATAGATAGATATTGACAGACTGAGATAGATAGATAGATAGATAGATAGATAGATAGATAGATAGATAGATAGATAGACAGACAGACTAGATAGATAGATAGATAGATAGATAGATAGATATTGACAGACTGAGATAGATAGATAGATAGATAGATAGATAGATAGATATTGACAGACTGAGATAGATAGATAGATAGATAGATAGATAGATAGATAGATAGATAGATAGATAGATAGATATTGACAGACTAGATAGATAGATAGATAGATAGATAGATAGATAGATAGATAGATAGATAGATAGATAGATAGATAGGGACGATACTCAACAGGCAAATGCGTCGTAGCAAATTCGAACGCTACTCATACGATAAAGACGTCATGATAAATTACGACTATCAGATTAGCACTGCATTCATTCGATAATAACATCGTAACAAATTAGTCATCCAATAATGACGCCATAGCAAATAAAGACTGGACTCGTCGGATAAAGTCGCCGTAGGAAATTAGGACTGGGCTCGTCTAATGAAGACGTCATAGCAAATTTGGAATGCACCCAAACGGCAGATATATCGCAGTAAAAGAAGCTCACTCGTAAATTGAGGTTGTACCTCGTTCAATAAACACGTTATCGAAAAAAAAAAGTTGTTACAAAATGTAGCGGCTGCTCATTTGTGACAATTCTATCACATCCCTTTGTTCAGATAGTACATTTGTAGACTTATAAAATCAGCAATAGCCTCAAGATATGCGGGTAGCGTAATGGATATTAGTGCGACAAGTGGAATCACCGAGCAGATCTCAAATAGCCGCCTTGTCTGTTGCATTCACTTTTGCACTTAGGAAAAGGCATGGAACCGTACTTTCGAGATCTCTTCAAGGTTGAAATAGTCGGTTTTCTAGACTTGGAAAAAAACTCTGGATTCCAAACCAAGCGACGAGAAAGCACCTCACTACATTTCCCAAGAATGCAGAATAATTACGGATTAGTGAAAAGGACAGCATTAATGGGGTATGCAGTTATCAATGACAGCAACAGTTTTAAACATGACATTCGTAAATTAAAAACAAAGTACAAAGGTCATTTATCGAACTGACAATGTCTTTTTATTATAAACAGGACCATTCCCTCCCTTCACACACACACACATACACACACACACACACACACATGGACACATGTAAAATTATAAATAATCAATATATTTTTAATTCAGACAAATGCCGTCGGTAAAGAAAAGTCTAATGAATGCTAATCTTTTTTTTTTTTTTAATGATTTCATTCTAAGCAAGGCAATGATGTCACTAGACCATAAGGGGGGGGGGGGTGACTGAGTATTTGAGAATATGAGAAAAATTACGATTAAGGAAAAAGGACAATAAACAAAATTAAAAAAAACAGCTACAAAAATTATTCCCAGTTTTCTTTTTCTTTTTCTTTTTCTTTTGCGTTTTTGCTATTATTTTTACTTATTTTATTTTATTTTATTTTATTTTTTTTGTTCAACGTGCGAATAAGTTAGTTCAAATAGCACACTTGATAGCTTAGGTTTTAACAGTTATAACTTTCAATTGCTTAATTAAATTTTTTTAAATATATTTCCAAAATACTATATCACCTGTCGACATTTTTCTTTTTTCTTTTTTCTTTTTTTTTTTTTTTTACCCAACTGTTGTTAGGCAATGTGCACATTTTTTTTAATCATATCACCTCGAGCAAGGCGGTAACGCCACTGATGCTCAGGGGGCAACGTAAGAGTGAAAAGATTGGAAAAGAGAAAGCCGGAAACCACATCCTAAACAGGGAACAAGGGATGAGCCTCTACACCTGTTCAATAGACGTGGGTGGAGTGTGAACCGGACGATAGTTCAGTCTATCTACTCCACTTGATGTTTCAGGGCTAGTTTTTCACGGTGATTCTGAAAATCAAGTCTGTTTTGTCCCATTACGTCAAGTTTTCTCTTTACAGATGATGCCTTTTTTGCTCAAAATAGGCCAAAATATCTAATTTTACTGTGAGGTGTCAGGACATAATGAAGCATTTCTAGGTCAGAAAATAGAGAGTGAAACTGCTGAAAATAAATATAAGAAGTTATTACGATGCTTTCTCTTGTGTGATAAGTTATTGGAACCTAAAATAAAATGTTTTAAGTGTTTTACTTACATCATTATGTCCTGGGCCTTCACAGTTTAATTAGACATTTTAGCCTATTTTGAACAAAAAAGGCATCATCTGTACAAAGAAAACCTGATGTGATGGGACAAAACTAACTTGATTTTCAGAATCAGCGTTAAAAAATAGCCCAGAAACATATGCCCATTGCCAAACAACATTTGGATTAAAAAAATATCGACTGGTGTTATATTTACTAAAGACTAGCTACAATATATCGTTTTGTTAACATCCCTGAAATATATTTAGTAAAGTAGTTTTTTTTAAGTTTGAAACACGAAAATTTCTCAGAGTGGGTCAACTACGGATGAGTGAAACTGATAATGTCAATCCTCGTCTGCTAAGTTTATACTGTAATTATTTATAGAAGGTGAATTGGAAGACAAAGAGTTGGTATGAATAGAGTTGCCAATGATACTAACCTACGTCTAATGGCATAGCTTATGCTGCGGCTTCGTTATGTGTAGACGATATCTACTTTTAGACATGGACATAACCTTTCTTTTTGTTTTTTGTTTTTTGATCGGTATCACTCCATGAAAGGCAATAAAGCCACTAGAATACATTTGGTTACAGGGTTTGGAAGAATTAGGAACAGAAACTTTAATAGTAAGCGGAAAGAAAAAAGAATAATCAGACATTTCAGTTAAATTTTTGCAGATTAAAGTTGGCTGGAAAGCATGGAGCCTAAAGGGAGTTCCACAAGGATGAAGTGCGACAAAAGAAACTGTTTGTATTGAATTTACGGCTACATCTAGCCAGCTCAACTCTAAACTAATGTGATCTCGACGTCAGTTAGTTAAGTCCCATACGTGATACACGCTTGGGCGATCATGTCTCAAAAGAGACATGACTGACTGAACAGAAGATTTTTCCGCAGTAGGTTGCTATTACTTTCTAAGGTAGACTGGTTGCCGACCAAGGCTATAGAACCCAATCTGTCTTGCTATTTAACCCATAACTGGGAGGAAGAGGCGGATTAATACCTTTCCCAAGTGTATTTGCGCGTAACTGAATGCAACGAATTCAACTGGGATTCGAACTCGGCTCCCCGATTTCTCGTTCTGAACCGATATCCACTGCACCACTATGCGATAAATTAAAAAAAAGTCTAGGTACCATAGCGAATAACCCATCCGAACAATTACTATGAAAGAATTTATAGAAAAGGCACATAGAAGCAACCTTACGGTGGAGTGAAAGTAACTGAATCCGAAATGCCAGATTAGGGTCAATAATATTACTGATTCGTCTTTGGATTTTATCAAGGAGCTCAAGGTATATTACAGGAGCACCGGACCATATGTGGAAGTAAAATTCTAATCTAAGACAAATGATAGACTTATAATTTAGGTAAGATAGATTCTCAGGAGAAAAATTATCTCGCCCGACACAGGGAACCGACTTTCTTAGCTGCTGACCTAGCAATGGATTCAATATAGTTTTTCCACTTCATCTCAGCTGAGAACGTTAGACTGAGAAAGCGCAACGAGTGACTTTCCTGTAGGTTCGCATCAGCCATGCCGATGGAAAGCAGACAGGAGTCTCTCATATTGATTAATGAAAAGAAGTTTAGTTTCAGAGACGTTAAAATTAAGAAGCCATCTTTTGCTCCAGTTAAAAACAGACTGGGTGTTGTTTTAGATATCGGTTGCCATTTTGACCTTGTCAGACAAATCAGCCTTATTACTCTCGCATCAGTAAGAAATCTGGTGAGGCGGACAAACATAACCTCGCTGCTGATCTTGAGAAGGGCCTCCACTCAGTGATGGACTGGGGAAAGAAGTAGCTTGTAAATTTCAATGCTTCTAAAACAAAACTGCTACCTGTCAACCATCATAGGCAATCTCTCCTGCCACCCTGAGCATGGACCAAGCTAGTCTCCCTGAGAGCAATACACTGCGCCTCCTCGGCTTTACCCTCTCTTCCGGTCTCAAGTAGAACCATTACGTTGAATCAATAGCTAAATCCACTGCGAAGAAATTTGGGTCACTGTATGGGGCCAGGATGTTTTTTTCCGCCTGAATCCATCCTGCATATATACAAATCAACCATCCGTCCGTGCATAGAATATTGCTGTCATATATGGTCAGGCGCCCTTGCTGTTTATCTCAGTGTTCTTGACAGGCTCCAAAGGAGAATCCGTAATGTGATTGGTCCCGACATGGCAGCTTAACTCCAGCCACTTTCTCACCGGTGAGATGTGGCTTCCCTCTGCCTATTCTATAAATATTTTCATGGCTTCTGCTTCGAAGAAGTTAGGTCACTAGTGCCCCCGCCACAAGAATTTACTTGTGCAACCAGAATGGCAACAAGGTCCCATCCATTTACAGTTATATCAACCAAATGCAGACGACAATTCTACTCCATCATCTTCTTTTCTCGCACTTCCCGCCTGTGGAACTCGCTTTCATATTCTTGCTTTCCTGACGTCTACAACCTCCAGGAATTTAAATGCTAAGTCAATACTCATCTCTTAACCACTTGACTCTAGTTCTTTCTACACCACCCTGTATATCCTTTCCTTTCTCTCCACCTTTGCAACTGTAATCACACCTGTATTTCCATCCTTCTCTTGCTCCTTTCTAACTGGTTCGTCTTACTCTACGCTCTCTCCTATCTTTGTACCCTTATGTAGGCCCCTAATCTTTTTACTCTTATGTAGCCCCCTAATCTTTTTACTCTTATGTAGCCTCCTAATCTCTTTACTCTTATGTAGCCCCCTGCACATCAGTGGCATTACCCCCTTGCTCGGGGTGATACAATTAAAAAAATACATTTATTTAATGTCCTATTATAAAACTGGCAGTAATCATAGAAGCAAAAGTTGTTAGAATTTATATTGTGCTCCTTCTATCGGCTAACACGGACTTTGCTTCTTCGACGACCCGCTTAAATTTATTGCGAACAGCAACGAATAGGCACCTGTTGTGACTAGCGCTATCACGCTAGTATAACTGAAAACAGTGGTTCCTGTGTGCTATAGCGGCTGAGTATACTACTGTGAGGAGGGATTGAGGGAAGGAGATTGAGGCTCCCCCCGATATTTCCAAGAAGTGATGAAAGCGTCTATGCCGGCTAACTCAGTGGCGTAATTTTCACTTGGGAGGTTAAAGATGATCAATTCAACGGTGTCATGAAGAAAATCATGGAGGGAGTCCCAATCAGCATGCGCGTAACGGAAAGAGGTCTTAGGGATTATGGGATTCCTGTTGGAACGAAATATCAACAGCTACCGAGTGGAGTGAATTACCAAAACGGGACTGAATTGGTTGGGCTAGTATCATATGTTGGTTTTTCCATGTTAAGCTTTTTAAGAAAATAACGTATTTGTTCATCAACTATGTAGTTGGGAAAATTATTATTGATGAGTGTCTGTTTATTGTTTTTTAGTTCACTGTGGAAGATCTGATTCGTAGATGAATTGACTTTTGCACGATATAATAGATTTTTTATAATGGCTATTTTGTAATAGTGGGGGCATTCACTAATATAATTAATAATACAACCAATCCTAAACATATCACTCTCTTATACCGTAGCCAGATGCACTCCAACTACCAACTAGATGAAAACATCCTAAAAAACTCATAAATACTAATATTTCTCCGACAGACTCTAACAAAAGAATTAAGTTTATTATATATTACACTAAATCCACTCCATCTAATTCATTCGTCTGCAATGACTCTTCCCCCACCGTTAGTGATTTGCAAAAAACCAATGCAGTATATAAATTCATATGTCCATTTAGAGAATGTATCTCTAACAACCTCAATAATATCTACATCGGCCACACTACAAATTCGCTCTCACGACGTCTGACGTTGCACTTAAATGAAAATTCAAATATATTCCGTCATTTAAAACAACACGGTTATCAACGCACACTTCTGAGAAAAACGATCGTTGATAACACGTACATACTTAAACAAGAAAATAATAATCCTGGAAGCAATCTACATTAAACAATTTAAACCTGGTGTGCATACAATCAATTTTGATATTTCCAATAACGTACTCAAATGCCTGTAATCAGATCAGGGACTACAACGCCACTATTCTGTCACTGTCTTCGGCCATCCGCCACGGTAGGGATGGACTTATATTTTCAATTTAATTCTCTTTATTGTTAATAACTTAAATGTTCTATGTTTACTGTGTGTTAATATTTATTCTTTGATAATGGCTTATGTGAGCCGAAAGCTTAGACCCGATAAAAAAATCAACAATTACTGTGATTTTTTGTTGTCTTTCAACGATATCACCATCAAGTATATCAGACGGTATGAACGGATCCTACACAAAATTAATAGACAAAACTTGTCTATATTATTCAATGAAACCTGCATTAATGAAAAAATGCTGCCAAAATACACACAATATATATATGTGTGTGTGTGTGTGTGTGTGTGTGTGTGTGATATTTCCGCTCATTCGCTGAAAAAACAGCATAGTATGAAGAAAAAGGGCCCCAAACTTAATAAAAATGTAGTTTTTAAATCAAAATGTTTGTTATTATTAAGAAAAAAATCAAACTATTTTTTAAAAATTTTTAATCCTTTTTAACACGTTCAAAATTTTGGTAAAAATCTTATTTTGTTTTTCGTCAGCGGGTAACCAAATTATAAGAAATCAAATTTTGTTTCTGAAATTTATTTTATTAGTTAAACGCAGGACTCCTTAGAGAATGTAAATCATCTATTATCTTTTCAAACAGTTGCCTGTTTTTCCGAAAATCTGCTCCCAATCTGTAGTAAAATAAAAAATACAATAAAATTATGACATCATTTAATTAGATATAATTTTAATAGCTTTTAGAAATATATATATATATTAAGGACATTATAGTCTGAAGAAAAACAATTTGATGAATAATCAATTTTTGCGAGAATTTTAATTTTTTCTTTTTAAATTATGATATTTTATAAGATTTCATTTTTTTTTTTTAATTCTACAAAGCATGGCTGCGGTAAGTTTGTTAATTTATTAAGTGAAAAGTATATTTACTAATCGAAAATTGAAAAGTTTAATAAAAATCATCGAACCAAGAGATCTTTTTATTTTTTTTGTGTATAGGAAGTATTTTTTCTTAAGCATGGTATTTTCTATGTTAAGTTTTACAGGTCATATGTTTTACAGAAAAAAATGGGCAATTATGTCAATTCTAGTCAACCATACTTCGCTGTCATTTGACATCTGGCTGTCATCCATTCTTCTCCCCTTCCTCAGTTCACACCTCGGTGATTAAGAAATACGTTCATTCTAAATTTCATGATTAATGACATCAGCATCAGCTAATGTCAGTCGGTTTACTTTTGGGAGCCTAGGTTAAGGTACCCTTACTAAGAATAAATTTGCCTCCTCCAGCAAAAACTGCGGTTTACAAGTCCATGGTGCCATTTCTCTTTGGAAATATATCATCCGCCAGATATAGAGAGAATATTCCAGCTCGCAGGCCTAAATTTGGGAAAACCCAAGACTCGCCGTTTCCCATTCTCGAAATATGTCCTCGCCTAAGATATAGATGAATCCTGTCCGTTTAAATCTGGAGTACTGAACATGGCTTCTTCAGAAACACAGAAGAATCTCCATATTTCTTTCGTTCTCCTTACACTCTGCTTGCCGTGTAGATATATATGATATATTTTTTTTTCTGCATGGTACACGAATATTTATACATGGTTTAGTTTTGTGTATGTAGTAGCGGTATAAAGGACTGTCTGAGAACAAATAATGTTTGTCATTCCTCTTCCTTTCCGCTATTCTTTTCAGTCTATGAACTACGATATTATAACATAATGAGGGAAATGTAATGAAAGAATAGACCTTTCTTCCAATATTTCACCCGTTGTAATGGTGACACAGACGCGACAGTATTAACAACGTTAGTTTTCGTAACGTTAATCTGAGGGGAACTTTTGGTACTACACGTTTGCGTGATCAGACACGAGTCAGACGCCTAGCCGACCACCACATGCACGCCGTGGTTTGACGCTCAGCAGCCGGCTACGTTGCATCGGAGCAATGTCGTTCGTTGTAAGTGTCGATGAGATCGGGTACCACACTTTAGCGTAATCAGACGCCTACCGGAAGATTTTCCCCTCTGAATCTATCCTGCACATATATAAATCTACCATCCGCCCATGTATTGAATATTGCTGACACATCTGGTCGGGTGCCCCTGCTATTCTCCTTGGGCTTCTTGACAAAATACAACGGAGAATCTGTAATGTGATCGATACCGACTTGGCAGACCAGCTGCAGTCACTCTCTCACCGGTGTGACGTGGCTTCCCTGTGCCTCTTCCATAAATACTTTCACGGCTTCTGCTCCGATGAACTTAGATTACTGGTGCCCCCTAGATATGAATTTACACGAGATACTAGATTAGCAACTAGGTTCCACCCTTTTACAGTGAAACAGATAAAATGTAACCGCAGTTTCTTTTCTCGCACTTCCCGCCTATGGAATTCCCTTCCACATAATTGCTTCCCCGACAGCTACAATCTCCAGGAGTCTAAATGTAAGGTTAATAGACACCTCCTTACACACTAACTCGCATCCATTCTCTCAAACACTCTTCCCATCTTCCCAACCCTCATCCTCGGTATCCTTACACGTCTAGCACCCTCCTTCTGACATTTTCCTATGTCTAACCACTCTTTCTCATCAGTTTCCTCTGTGTAACCCCATGCGCAATAGTGGCAGTGGAATGCTTTACTTGGGGTGAAATGAAAAAAAAAAAACAATCTCTACAATGACGCACAACACTGGAATGAGGTGTAACACAGAACAAACTCAGACGACGGTTTGAGTTTTATATGCTAAACTAGCGGTATAGCCCGGCGTTGCTCGGGTGTAATGAAAGCTTTAAAACTAATCCATGGTCCTGGAGCTCAAACTCTTTGGACGTTGGCACGAAAGACTAAAAAGCAATAGTTGTTTCCAGTTAAAGCGAAACCGTAGACTGAAAGAAAAATGAATGGATGTAAGTCAAATTTTGATTTCCTGGTATCGATATCAAATAAGTTTTTTTTCGTCGTAAACTGAATTTTGAAGGCCAAATAAGTCCTCTGAGTAAATGGTATCATGGCTGAGACTA